>NSJW01000081.1:0-430014 GCA_019955255.1 Castanospermum australe
GAGTGGAAAGATCATATAGACCGACGGATAGGGGGGGGGGACAGTAAGTCTAATCTGACCATTACCTACATAAATTAGATGACGATCAAAAATGAACATAACTTATGATTTAAGTAATATTTAATTTTAAATTTTGGCTAGATTAGGAGATAAAATAATCTGAGTATAGAGAAAATAAATTTTAATCCAATGATAAAATTAAATTTAGATCCATCTGTTATTATTTTTATGGAAACCAATGTGATGGAAATGATATCAGGGGAAGGAAAATTTAAATTTTATGTTCTTTGTTTAAGGATCCTCTCTCATCTCGCCTTTCTTCCGTTCTTCCAATCCCGACTCCTCCTCGCTCACGGACAACAAACCATGATCCAAATTAGGGAACCCAACATAATTCGATGAGAAATTCATTTGAAGATCTATCAGGACATCAGAAAGTTGGGAAATCCCCAAAATACCAACCCGATGAACTTTTACAAGCCAAACGGAAACTTTTTCTCTGTTTCGATTTCGAATCAAACTGTAAATAAGAGGAAAAATTTCCTTTCACTCCAGGAGAGAAAGGATGAATTTGAACTTCTATCGTATAATCAATCCTAAACATAGGCAAAAAGTATAAGTTCCTCTGATCATAGGGAAAGTATACAAGTAGCTATCAAACTTATGATTACAGAAGCGGTTAAATGGCTTCAATATTCTATGTCTTTTAGGGGATGTAGCACACAAAAATCAATTCCCAAGAACCGTAGAAACAAGCTTAGCCACGGACCAATCTATTTTAATAACCTTCCAGATCTGACTGTTAGCCTAACAGACAGGACATATCATGAAAGTCTTGCATTCTTGATATCCATTACCCATGGTATAGATATGTTGCAAGGTTGTCATCCCATATCCTTGATGTATAGAGTTCAATACAAAGATAGATCGCTATGTCTCGGATGATCAAACCAAAAACCAAAAAGAGGAGAAGACCACACCTGTCTTAACAGACTTCTCCAAGACCAAAACGTAAATATTTACCAAAACCATAAATGGGAAGATGTTAAACCTCCCAGAAAAAATGGATTTTAGATAAGCAGCCCCTTCCAGGAAAGAAATACACCTGACTTTAGGGAAATCAAACAATTTCCAACTGCGGAAAGTAGAAATTACTTTTGACAGACGGAAATCCTTTAGCTTAATAGCTCAGTCCAAATCTGATGACTTTAGGTCTGATGATTTTAGATCTTAGCAATTCTAGGAGATCAACCCCAAACAATCCGGTATCCATTAAGTTATCACAAACTTTAAAGGGTATTGACACCATCGGTCCAAGAATACCCAGAAAAACTTATGAACCCGAGGTTGAAGACGACCAAAAGTCAATTCAATCTCCAACCTATTCCTCTATCAATGAAGGTTAGATGGCATCTAAACTTCATAATAAGATTAAGAAAGCCCTCCAGAAAAACTTTATTCCAGGAATGGACTCCTAAAGGAATGTGTTTTTCAAACATTATCAGGGGTCCACAAATAGAAAACCTCCATTCAGGAAATTTATTACGAATTATCTTTGAAAGGAAAAAACTAAACATTCCATTCTTTGACTGGTTAGAGCAATACACAATCAAAAAAATCTAGATTACCCTGGTGTCAAAAGTGGAAAGCTCTTAGGGTCTGCAGAAGTAAACACTATCTGGCACCTTAAAGATGGAGAGTTAGTTCAAAACAGAACTACCTCCAACAAAATCGTTCCAATCCTAAACCTAGGGACGAAAAAAACTAATCCAGTCAGGCAACTCCGTTTAAGACAAAAAATGAAAGATGAGCCAGTAAACCTCCAAAGATATAAAAATCTTATGGAACAATCGAACTATACCAACAAAATACCTTCAAACCATAGGTGAAAAGGTCAAATCATCTGAATTCACAGAACCCTCAACTAGTTCGAAAACCTAGGATTCAAAAACCAATCTTTAAGCCGTTCAAAGTAACGCCAAAACTTTAGGAGAAAGTTTTGATTAAACTCAATCTCTCCAAAGAGCAGATCATGCTCAAAAAGGTTAATGAGAAGCTAGATGCATTAGTTGCATTAGAAACGCCTCAGTCTCAACCAAAGCCTTAAACCTAAAGCCAGCCAATCAATACTAGGATCAAACTTCTAAAAGTTCATCTTCTGAAGAAGAAAAAACATCTAACAGTCCAAATCTTTAGTTCTGAGATTAAGGTTAAATCCAAGTAATTAGTCAAACTTTAAAATTGGAAAAATCCATTCCAAACTCTATTATCAAAGGCAACAGTCCAGACCTGGATGATAGAAGAACGAAATCCAAAACTTTTTAAGTTTAGTGCCAAACAACATCTATGAATGGAACATAGATGGAACAAGTGAGGTATCAAATCTTGAATTACTCGTCCAACATATGACAATGGTAAGCTACGGCAATCCAAACAAACCTATACTTGCCCGGAAAGAAACGTAGTTAAACATCCTAAATTGCAGGATTTTCTGGTCAATTAACAAGGCTGGTGGATAACTATTCTCACTGATAGAACGAGAAATCCCCATCAACCGAACCTGATGAAAACTCCTAGCTTAAGTCAACTGTAATACAATTCTCGATGCAGTAAACATATTAATTGCACAATTACCCAACTATCATTGGAGATCTCCATGAAAAGTTAAATCTGGTGAATTGTTATCCAATCTTAAGTGTAAACTTAGCTGATTTTAGGTGGTATAGAGATATCTTTCCTAACTAGGGTTACACTAGAGAAGATAGTCAACAGGCTTCTGGAAAGAAAAATTCTTAGCCGGAATCTTTAGGAAACAAGGTTAGAGATAAAATCCGTAGTCATACCACTGACCGTAAAATTCCATATGAGCAATTAAGTTATGGTCAACTTGTTGCTTATATTCAAAAGTAGCTTTAAAATTTTGTCAAGATGATAAAATCCAACATCAAAACTTGCCAAAGAAAAGGCTCAAAACAAAAAGGATTTAGGGAACTTCTGTGAGCAATTTGGACTTTCCTTGTTCCAGAAAACCTAGGTCTAAACCAAAGCCAGTAAAAGATGATAACCCGGTTAGAAAATCAGTTTATTATAAACATAAAAGAAACACTCCCCTAGGAGACTCAAACAGGAAATCAGGTCGAAACCACCTATCGACATGAAAATTCCTAAAAAACTAGTAATTTGCCACAGGTGTAACAGACCAGGACACATGAGCAAGTACTGTCGGCTTAACAAGAAAATTAAGTCTTTAAATTTAGATCAATCTGTACAACAACAGATTAGTATCTTTTAATCGAATCATCTGAAGAAGAATCCAACAAAGAATCTTCTGAAGATCTAAATCAAATACAACATGAAGATTTTAGCTCCAACTCGGAAACAGAATCTTCAAATCAAATCAATGTCTTGACTAAAGAGCAGGATTTATGTTCGAAGTCATCACACAAAACTCCAGATGACAAGATAAAAGACAATATCTGATAAATTAAAACCTCCTTAGTCGCCAAGACTATTCAAAAACCATTTTCAACCAGCAAGTATGATTTAAGAGAAATCATAAAAAGAGTTGAACAAAAATCAACATTGAGACCAATCACGATTCCAGATCTGCAACAAGAGATCCATAATCTCAAAGCAGAGATAAAATTGCTAAAAGAAACACAAGAAATTCATGGGGAATTTCTTACCAATCTTCAATTAGGAGAAACTTTAGATTCTGATCCAGAACTCCTAAGAAAAAACTCCTATCCAATCTGATGATGAATTTTTGGGATTAATCAATAAGATTAAAATTCAAAAATTCTACATTAAATTAAAATCTTAATTAAAGATTTTGTGTTACAAACAACTGCCTTATTCGATACAGGTGCAGATTCCAACTGTATCCAAGAAAGTCTAGTCCCGACAAAATATTTTGAGAAAACTTCTGAACAACTTAGCGCTGCTAGTGGTTCGAAACTCAAAATAAATTTCAAACTTCCTGATGCAATCATAGAAAACCAGAGTCTTCAGGTTAAAACACCTTTCCTCTTGGTTAAAAATCTTAAGAATGAAGTAATCTTAGGAACTCCGTTCATTAGGTTACTCTTCCCAATTGAAATCTCTGACAAAGGGATTACCACCAAATATTTGGGCAAAGAGATTAGATTTAGTTTCCTTAAAGAACCTATCTCTAGGAATCTTAATCTTGTCCATTATAAACATAATCAAATTAATTTTTTGAGAGAAGAAATTTCTGTTAAGAAAATTAGTTCCCAACTTAATCAACCCGAAATCCAGAAGAAAGTTCATTCTATTCTTCAACAGATCCAAAACTCAATCTGTTCCGATCTACCTAATGCATTTTGGAATAGAAAAAATCATTCTGTTGATCTTCCTTATGAAAAGGATTTTCATGAACAACGGATTCCAACTAAAGCCCGACCAATCCAAATGAATGAGGAACTCCTTATTCATTGTCAAAAAGAAATATCTGACTTATTAGCAAAAAATTTGATCAGGAAAAGCAAAAGTCCTTGGTCTTGTTCTGCTTTTTATGTCAACAAACAAGCTGAAATCGAAAGAGGAACACCTCGATTGGTTATCAACTATAAACCATTAAACCAAGCTCTTAGATGGATTAGATATCCTATTCCAAATAAGAAAGATTTACTTAATCGGCTACATTCAGCCAAAATCTTTTCAAAATTCGACATGAAGTCTGGATTTTGGCAAATCCAAATCAAAGAAAGTGATCGCTACTAGACAGCTTTCACTGTTCCATTTGGGCAATACGAGTGGAATGTAATGCCCTTTGGACTCAAAAATGCTCCTTCGGAATTCCAAAGGATCATGAATGAAATATTCAATCCGTATTCAGAATATGTCATAGTTTACATTGATGATGTTCTGATATACTCTCAATCTATTGACCAACACTTCAAACATATTAACCACTTTGTTTCTGTCATCAAGCATAATGGTCTTGCCTTGTCAAAAACAAAAATTAATCTTTTTCAGACACAGATTCGATTCCTTGGTCACAATATTCATCAGGGAACAATCACTCCAATTAATAGAGCAATTCAGTTTGCTGATAAATTCCCCAATCAAATAATTGATAAAAATCAATTACAAAGATTTTTAGGTTGCCTAAACTATGTTGCAGATTTCTTTCCTCAACTTAGCAATCTAATCAAACCACTCCATGACCGTCTGAAAAAAGGATCCTCCTCCTTGGACAGATGATCATACAAACATTGTCAAACAAGTCAAACTCCGGGTAAAGGAGCTTCCATGCCTTTATCTTCCAAATCCACAATTTTTTAAAATCGTCGAGACTGATGCCTCTGACATAGGTTATGGTGGCATTCTTAAACAAAGAGTCGCAGACAAAGAACATATCATTGCATTTGCTTCAAAACATTGGAATCCTGCACAGCAGAATTATTCAACTGTTAAAAAAGAAGTTTTAGCAATTGTTCTTTGCATATCAAAATTTCAATATGATTTACTTAATCAAATTTTTTTGATAAAAGTAGATTGTAAATCTGCAAAACACATTTTGCAAAAAGATGTTAAAAATTTAGCATCAAAACATATTTTTGCCCGATGGCAAGCAATCTTGAGTGTTTTTGATTTTGAAATTCAATATATCAAAGGCACCTCAAACAGCCTCCCTGACTACCTTACCCGTGAATTTCTACAGGGAAATTAAACAGCCAATGCCGCGATCAACAACTTCCTCTCGAGGGAGGGGAAAAGGTAAAGGAAAACTAGTTCTATCAGAACTAGTTGATCAATCAGTGCTGTTAACTCAGCCACAAATAGGGTCATCTACCCCACCTGGGTCATCAACCCAGAAACAAACCAATCAAATTGGGTCATCTACCCAAACGACCACCCAACAATCTCAAAAGCAGATTGCCAAACAAACCAAAGCTAACTATGCTTTGTCAAACCAAGCCTTCGACAATCTAAAAAGAGACTTAACCCATCTCCCCAGAAAATCTTGGGCAGAAATAGTCTCTGAAGATGATTCGGACGAAGAAGCCCAGTCACTGGCTATCTTAGTCCAGAATCTAAAAAACAAACAAACCAAATTGCTACCTTAAGGAGAAACTATCACCAGAAAACTCCCTAGAAGCCTAGCCAACCCAATCTCTCAAAAGAGATAGTTCCCCAACCAATACCTATCTCTACTCAATCACCAAAGACACAAACAAATTACATAGCAAAAAATAAATTTGTTGAATGTAATTCCAAATGGAACCAGAATACTGGGATACCAATCCCTAATAGGGTCCCAAGAAAAATCTTTTCAAAAGACTTTCACTTTCCAGCCGAAAGCCTTAAACAAAACCCGACGGTTTTATGAATTCATCCTTGTGGATTCTGACTCCGTTTCAATCAAACACTATCCTGACCCCAAAGACCAAAGGATCAATACACTCATTCAACCATCCAAATTCTTAAGATAATTAATCCTAAAGAATTCGGACAGGATTTGAATAAAACTAAAAAATTTTCCCAACTATTTGACCCCACTGGTTATAATTATTGGGATTATGTCGATGCCTGGACCCATTTGTTCTGGTATCAAAATAAAATTCATCATCATTCTTGGTTAATTTACTTCAAACAAAATATCCAATATAAATTCCCTCAATGGTTTTCTAATTGGTGGAATTTCTTTGGACCAAACATTGAGATCCTTCCGCCTAATGCCTTTGAAGGACTCACAATCTTTTCAGAAAAAATAGAATTACTAGATGATCCATTCCCAGTAGATCTACACTTCTTTTCAAAACTTTCTTTGGCCTGGGTTTTCCAATGGAGATACAACTATAGACCCAGATCATCTCAATCAGCAAGAGGCTTGCTTCTTCCGATCCTCAGAAGACAAGCTTTTATCAAATGGTGGCAGGAATTTGATGGTTCAAGAGCCTATCCCGCCAACATCAAACTTTGGTTCAAAAAGAACCCAAAACTTCTCAAAGCAGCTGATCCTGAAACTTGCAGATTTCTCAACCAGAGAGCGCAAGTCACAGCTGCCTTGACAGCATCAACCAACAGAGAAGATTTTGCAGAAAAATTGCAAGATATTCTCAAATTCTTAAAAGCAGGGGAAGGTACTTCAGGCGTAAAGCCATCCTCTCCTTCAGAATCTTCCGAAGACTACAATCATCCGTTATACCAGAATGAAGACCCAGACTTCGGAATCAACCTTGACGAAGACTGCTGAAGCATTACCTCGTCATCACCGACAGTACTGTAGCATCACATGTATCAGCTACTGTAGTAAACTTGTACTGTTTAAATAGTCCCGGTTGTAACCTGCACTGTGCACTTAGGCAACCTGTACTGTAGAAACAGTAGAATCTGCGGTTATAAAAGGAGTCCTCGGTTCTATTATGAGGCACCCTTCGAATAACCCATTTAGAGAGAGTTTAGAGAGAGAACCTACCAATACCTCTATAAGACTCTTTCTTTCAATCAATACAGTTGTATTTTAATCTCTTCTGTTCTCCCAACTCGCTGGTTCTGTGCGGACTACCGCCGTTCCGGTTGTTTTCCTTTTCTTTTCATTACTTTATTGCATTTCATTTAATGCTTTAAGCAGTCCGTCTACTGCCTACTTCTTCCTTCTGTTCCTTTTCTTTTATTTCTTCTCCGCCTCCTTCCGTCCCCCCAAATTTGGTATCAGAGCCAACTCGGTCTGTGAGTGGTGGCCCATGGAGGTACAGGGTCACTCTCTGGAAACCCTGGTGGCCAACTTGTCCCCATAAAGCTTAGGCTCGTAAGGCAAGGTTAATGCGCCCCCTTATAAGGGGAACCGCATTAACCTTGCCTTACCGAGCCTAAGCGATATGGGACATGGCCACCAGGGTTTCCAGAGAGTGACCCTGTACCTCGCATGGGCCCCATCACAGACCGAGTTGGCTCTTGATACCAAATTTGGGGGGCGGAAGGAGGCGGAGAAGAAATAAAAGAAAAGGAACAGAAGGAAGAAGTAGGCAGTAGACGGACTGCTTAAAGCATTAAATGAAATGCAATAAAGTAATGAAAAGAAAAGGAAAAACAACCGGAACGGCGGTAGTCCGCACAGAACCAGCGAGTTGGGAGAACAGAAGAGATTAAAATACAACTGTATTGATTGAAAGAAAGAGTCTTATAGAGGTATTGGTAGGTTCTCTCTCTAAACTCTCTCTAAATGGGTTATTCGAAGGGTGCCTCACAATAGAACCGAGGACTCCTTTTATAATCGCAGATTCTACTGTTTCTACAGTACAGGTTGCCTAAGTGCACAATGCAGGTTACAACCGGGACTATTTAAACAGTACAAGTTTACTACAGTAGCTGATACAAGTGATGCTACAGTACTGTCGGTGATGACGAGGTAATGCTTCAGCAGTCTTCGTCAAGGTTGATTCCGAAGTCTGGGTCTTCATTCTGGTAGAACGGATGATTGTAGTCTTCGGAAGATTCTGAAGGAGAGGATGGCTTTACGCCTGAAGTACCTTCCCCTGCTTTTAAGAATTTGAGAATATCTTGTAATTTTTCTGCAAAATCTTCTCTGTTGGTTGATGCTGTCAAGGCAGCTGTGACTTGCGCTCTCTGGTTGAGAAATCTGCAAGTTTCAGGATCAGCTGCTTTGAGAAGTTTTGGGTTCTTTTTGAACCAAAGTTTGATGTTGGCGGGATAGGCTCTTGAACCATCAAATTCCTGCCACCATTTGATAAAAGCTTGTCTTCTGAGGATCGGAAGAAGCAAGCCTCTTGCTGATTGAGATGATCTGGGTCTATAGTTGTATCTCCATTGGAAAACCCAGGCCAAAGAAAGTTTTGAAAAGATGTGTAGATCTACTGGGAAGGGATCATCCAGTAATTCTATTTTTTCTGAAAAGATTGTGAGTCCTTCAAAGGCATTAGGCGGAAGGATCTCAATGTTTGGTCCAAAGAAATTCCACCAATTAGAAAACCATTGAGGGAATTTATATTGGATATTTTGTTTGAAGTAAATTAATCAAGAATGATGATGAATTTTATTTTGATGCCAGAACAAATGGGTCCAGGCATCGACATAATCCCAATAATTATAACCAGTGGGGTCAAATAGTTGGGAAAATTTTTTAGTTTTATTCAAATCCCGTCCGAATTCTTTAGGATTAATTATCTTAAGAATTTGGATGGTTGAATGAGTGTATTGATCCTGGTCTTTGGGGTCAGGATAGTGTTTGATTGAAACGGAGTCAGAATCCACAAGGATGAATTCATAAAACCGTCGGGTTTTGTTTAAGGCTTTCAGCTGGAAGTGAAAGTCTTTTGAAAAGATTTTTCTTGGGACCCTATTAGGATTGGTATCCCAGTATTCTGGTTCCATTTGAATTACATCAACAAATTTAATTTTTGATATGTAATTTGTTTGTGTCTTTGGTGATTGAGTAGAGATAGGTGTTGGTTGGGGAACTATCTCTTTTGAGATTGGGTTGGCTAGGCTTCTAGGGAGTTTTCTGGTGATAGTTTCTCCTTAAGGTAGCAATTTGGTTTGTTTGTTTTTTAGATTCTGGACTAAGATAGCCAGTGACTGGGCTTCTTCGTCCGAATCATCTTCAGAGACTATTTCTGCCCAAGATTTTCTGGGGAGATGGGTTAAGTCTCTTTTTAGATTGTCGAAGGCTTGGTTTGACAAAGCATAGTTAGCTTTGGTTTGTTTGGCAATCTGCTTTTGAGATTGTTGGGTGGTCGTTTGGGTAGATGACCCAATTTGATTGGTTTGTTTCTGGGTTGATGACCCAGGTGGGGTAGATGACCCTATTTGTGGCTGAGTTAACAGCACTGATTGATCAACTAGTTCTGATAGAACTAGTTTTCCTTTACCTTTTCCCCTCCCTCGAGAGGAAGTTGTTGATCGCGGCATTGGCTGTTTAATTTCCCTGTAGAAATTCACGGGTAAGGTAGTCAGGGAGGCTGTTTGAGGTGCCTTTGATATATTGAATTTCAAAATCAAAAACACTCAAGATTGCTTGCCATCGGGCAAAAATATGTTTTGATGCTAAATTTTTAACATCTTTTTGCAAAATGTGTTTTGCAGATTTACAATCTACTTTTATCAAAAAAATTTGATTAAGTAAATCAGATTGAAATTTTGATATGCAAAGAACAATTGCTAAAACTTCTTTTTTAACAGTTGAATAATTCTGCTGTGCAGGATTCCAATGTTTTGAAGCAAATGCAATGATATGTTCTTTGTCTGCGACTCTTTGTTTAAGAATGCCACCATAACCTATGTCAGAGGCATCAGTCTCGACGATTTTAAAAAATTGTGGATTTGGAAGATAAAGGCATGGAAGCTCCTTTACCCGGATTTTGACTTGTTTGACAATGTTTGTATGATCATCTGTCCAAGGAGGAGGATCCTTTTTCAGACGGTCATGGAGTGGTTTGATTAGATTGCTAAGTTGAGGAAAGAAATCTGCAACATAGTTTAGGCAACCTAAAAATCTTTGTAATTGATTTTTATCAATTATTTGATTGGGGAATTTATCAGCAAACTGAATTGCTTTATTAATTGGAGTGATTGTTCCCTGATGAATATTGTGACCAAGGAATCGAATCTGTGTCTGAAAAAGATTAATTTTTGTTTTTGACAAGGCAAGACCATTATGCTTGATGACAGAAACAAAGTGGTTAATATGTTTGAAGTGTTGGTCAATAGATTGAGAGTATATCAGAACATCATCAATGTAAACTATGACATATTCTGAATACGGATTGAAAATTTCATTCATGATCCTTTGGAATTCCGTAAGGAGCATTTTTGAGTCCAAAGGGCATTACATTCCACTCGTATTGCCCAAATGGAACAGTGAAAGCGGTCTTGTAGCGATCACTTTCTTTGATTTGGATTTGCCAAAATCCAGACTTCATGTCGAATTTTGAAAAGATTTTGGCTGAATGTAGCCGATTAAGTAAATCTTTCTTATTTAGAATAGGATATCTAATCCATCTAAGAGCTTGGTTTAATGGTTTATAGTTGATAACCAATCGAGGTGTTCCTCTTTCGATTTCAGCTTGTTTGTTGACATAAAAAGCAGAACAAGACCAAGGACTTTTGCTTTTCCTGATCAAGTTTTTTGCTAATAAGTCAGATATTTCTTTTTGACAATGAATAAGGAGTTCCTCATTCATTTGGATTGGTCGGGCTTTAGTTGGAATCCGTTGTTCATGAAAATCCTTTTCATAAGGAAGATCAACAGAATGATTTTTTCTATTCCAAAATGCATTAGGTAGATCGGAACAGATTGAGTTTTGGATCTGTTGAAGAATAGAATGAACTTTCTTCTGGATTTCGGGTTGATTAAGTTGGGAACTAATTTTCTTAACAGAAATTTCTTCTCTCAAAAAATTAATTTGATTATGTTTATAATGGACAAGATTAAGATTCCTAGAGATAGGTTCTTTAAGGAAACTAAATCTAATCTCTTTGCCCAAATATTTGGTGGTAATCCCTTTGTCAGAGATTTCAATTGGGAAGAGTAACCTAATGAACGGTGTTCCTAAGATTACTTCATTCTTAAGATTTTTAACCAAGAAGGAAAGGTGTTTTAACCTGAAGACTCTGGTTTTCTATGATTGCATCAGGAAAGTTTGAAATTTATTTTGAGTTTCGAACCACTAGCAGCGCTAAGTTGTTCAGAAGTTTTCTCAAAATATTTTGTCGGGACTAGACTTTCTTGGATACAGTTGGAATCTGCACCTGTATCGAATAAGGCAGTTGTTTGTAACACAAAATCTTTAATTAAGATTTTAATGTTAATGTAGAATTTTTGAATTTTAATCTTATTGATTAATCCCAAAAATTCATCATCAGATTGGATAGGAGTTTTTCTTAGGAGTTCTGGATCAGAATCTAAAGTTTCTCCTAATTGAAGATTGGTAAGAAATTCCCCATGAATTTCTTGTGTTTCTTTTAGTAATTTTATCTCTGCTTTGAGATTATTGATCTCTTGTTGCAGATCTGGAATCGTGATTGGTCTCAATGTTGATTTTTGTTCAACTCGTTTTATGATTTCTCTTAAATCATACTTGCTGGTTGAAAATGGTTTTTGAATAGTCTTGGCGACTAAGGAGGTTTTTAATTTATCAAGATATTGTCTTTTATCTTGATCATCTGGAAGTTTGTTGATGACTTCGAACAGTAAATCCTGCTCTTTAGTCAAGACATTGATTTGATTTGAAGATTCTGTTTCCGAGTTGGAGCTAAAATCTTCATGTTGTATTTGATTTAGATCTTCAGAAGATTCTTTGTCGGATTCTTCTTCAGATGATTCGATTAAAAGATTACTAATCTTGTTGTTGTACAGATTGATCTAAATTTAAAGACTTAATTTTCTTGTTAAGCCGACAGTACTTGCTCATGTGTCCTGGTCTGTTACACCTGTGGCAAATTACTAGGTTTTTTAGGAATTTTCATGTCGATAGGTGGTTTCGACCTGATTTCCTGTTTGAGTCTCCTAGGGGGAGTGTTTCTTTTATGTTTATAATAAACTGATTTTCTAAACCGGGGTTTATCATCTTTTACTGGCTTTGGTTTAGACCTAGGTTTTCTGGAACAAGGAAGTCCAAATTGCTCACAGAAGTTCCCTAAATCCTTTTTGTTTTGAGCCTTTTCTTTGGCAAGTTGATGTTGGATTTTATCATCTTGACAAATTTTTAAAGCTACCTTTTGAATATAAGCAACAAGTTGACCATAACTTAATTGCTCATATGGAATTTTACGGTCAGTGGTATGACTACGGATTTTATCTCTAACCTTGTTTCCTAAAGATTCAGGAAGACCGGCTAAGAATTTTTCTTTCCAGAAAGCCTGTTGACTATCTTCTCTAGTGTAAACCCTAGTTAGGAAAGTATCTCTATACCACCTAAAATCAGCTAAAGTTTTACACTTAAGATTGGATAACAATTCACCAGATTTATCTTTTCATAAGGAAGGATCTCCAATGCAATGTTGGGTAATTGTGACAATTAATATGTTTTACTGCATCGGGAATTGTTTCCCCGTTGCTTAAGACTGGAGTTTCATCAGGTTCGGTTTTGATGGCAGAGAAGATATTCTGTTAATCTTCTTCAGTGAGATAGTTATCCCACCAGCCTTTTAATTGACCAGAAAATCCTGCAACTAGGATGTTAACTACAGTTTCTTCCGGGCAAGTATAGGTTGTTTGGTATGCCGTAGCTACCATTGTCATATGTTGGAGAGTATTCAAGATTTGATACTCAGCTTGTCCATCTATGTTCCATTCATAGATGTTGTTGGCACTAAAACTTAAAAAGTTTGGATTTCGTTCTTCTATCATCAGGTCTGGAGCTGTTGCTCTTTGATAATAGAGTTTGGATGGATTTTTCCAATTTAAAGTTTGACTAATTACTGGATTAACCTTAATCTCAGAACTAGAAGATTGGACTGTTGACTGTTCACTTTCTTCTTCAGAAGATGAACTTTTAGAAGTTTGTCCTAAAGTATTGATTGCTGGACCTTTAAGCTTTAAAGGCTTTGGTTGAGACTGAGGCGTTTCTAATGCAACTAATGCATCTAGCTTCTCATTAACCTTTTTGAGCATGATCTGCTCTTTGGAGAGATTGAGTTTATCAAAACTTTCTCTAAGTTTTGGCGTTACTTTGAACGGCTTAAAGATTAGGTTTTTGAATCCTAGGTTTCGAACTGGTTGAGGGTTCTGTGAATTTAGATGATTTGACCTTTTCACCTATGGTTTGAAGGTATTTATTGGTATAGTTCGATTGTTCCATAAGATTTTTAATATCTTTGGAGGTTACTGGCTCATCTTCATTTTTTGTCTTAAACGGAGTTGCCATGACTGGATTATTTTTTCTCGTCCCTAGTGTTTGGGAGTTGAAACGATTTTGTTTGGAGGTAGTTCTGTTTGAACTAACTCTCCATCTTTAAGGTGCCAGATAGTGTTTACTTCTGCAGACCCTAAAGGACTTTCCTTTTGCCAAGGGTAATCTAGATTATTTTTGACTGTGTATGCTCCAAACCAGTCAAAGAATGGAATGTTTAGTTTTTTCCTTTCAAGAAATTCGTAATAAATTTCCTGAATGGATTTTCTATTTTGACCCTGATAATGTTTGAAAAACCATTCCATTTGAGGAGTCCATTCCTCGGAATAAAAGTTTTTCTGGAGGGCTTTCTTATCTATTATGAAGTTAGATGAACATCATAACCTTCATTGATAGAGGAATAGGTTGGAGATTGAATTGACTTTTGGTCGTCTTCAACCTCGGGTTCATAAGTTGTTCTGGGTATTCTTGACGATGTGTCAATACCCTTAAGTTTGTGATCCTTAATGGATACCGGAATTGTGGAGGTTGATCTCCTAGAAATTGCAGATCTAAATTCATCAGACCTAAAGTCATCAGATTTGACTGAGCTATTAGAGCTAAAGGATTTCCGTCTGTCAAAAGTAATTTCTACTTTCCCAGTTGGAAATTGTTTGATTTCCCTAAAGTCAGGTGTATTTCTTTCCTGAGAAGGGGCTGCTTTATCTAAAATCCATTTTTCTGGGAGGTTAACATCTTCCCATTTAATGGTTTTAGGTATATTTACGTTTGCTTTGGAGAAGTCTGTTAAGAACAGTGTGGTCTCTCCTCTTTTGGTTTTTGGTTTGATCATCCGAGACATAGAAGAATTCATTACTTTGTATTGAACTCTATACATCAAGGATATGGGATGACAACCTTGCAACATATCTATACCATGGGTATGGATATCAAGATGCAAGACTTTCATGATATGTCTGTCTGTTAGGCTAACAGTCAGATCTGGAAAGTTATTAAAATAGATTGGTCCGTGGGCTAAGCTTGTTTCTACGGTTCCTATAAGGGAATTGTTGTATTTGTTGTGCCTAGCATCCCTAAGACATAAGAATATTGAAGCATTTACCGCTTCTGTAATCATAAGTTTGATAGCTACTTGTATACTTCCTATGTGAAGGAACTTATACTTTTGCCTATGTTTAAGGATTGATTTATACGATAGAAGTTCAAATTCATCTTTCTCTCCTGGAGTGAAAGGAATTTTCTTTTCTACCGTTTTGATTACGAAATCGGAAACAGAGAAAAAAGTTTCCGTTTGGCTTGTAAAGTTCATCGGTTGGTATTTTGGGGATTTCCCAACTTTCTGATGTCCTGATTAAGATCTTCAAAATGAATTTTCTTCATCGAAGATATTGGTTGGTTCCCTAATTTGGGATTGAGTTTGTTGCTCCGTGAGCGAGGAGGAGTCGGGATTGGAAGAACGGAAAGAAAGGCGAGATGAGAGAGATCTAAACAAAGACATAAAATTTAATTTTCCTTCCCCTGATATCATTACCATCACATGGTTTCATAAAAATAAACAGATGGATCTAAATTTAATTTTATCAATTGGATTAAATTTTATTTTCTCTTATACTCAGATTATTATCTCCTAATCTTAGCCAAAACATTTAAATTAAATATTACTTAATCATAGTCCATTGATTCTCTTTTGATCGTCATCTAATTTATGTAGGTATGGTCGACTTAGACTTACTGCCCTATCCGTCGGGTCTTACTGTCTTTCCCACTCCATACATAAATTTATTAGATCCAGAGATTAATACTATCTGATTAAGAAATATTAATCATAACATGCGTACTATCAGATCAGGATATAATAAGCAAGTATTAAGAAAATAACATTCGATCTAAGTAGATAAACAAAAAATTTAGATCCAGCCATGTATTCCTACTTCCCCATCAGGCTCTGTATTCCTACTTCCCCACCAGCCATATATATATATATATTCCTACTTCCCCATCAGGCTCTGTATTCCTACTTCCCCACCAGCCATATATATATATATATGGCTGGTGGGGAAGTAGGTATATATATGGCTGGTGGAGAAGTAGGAATACAGAGCCTGATGGGGAAGTAGGAATACAGAGCTTGATGGGGAAGTAGGAATACATGGCTAGATCTAAATTATGTTTTTATCTTATTGAACTGTATGTTAGTACTTTGATGCTATTTATTATAACCTAATCTGATAATACACATAAAAATGTTAATATTTCTTAACTAGATAGTACGACTTTCCAGATCTAATAATCTTGTGGAAGCTGTAGTAGTAAGTCTTGGTAGAGGCAGTAAGTCTAATTCGTCAATGTTTCTACAAGATGGTGATGATCAATGGTAAATCGGTGGCTATGGTTAAGAAAATTTAACAGAAAGTGGTGGTTAAGATTAGGAAGTAATAAAGTAAGCATAAAAAGTTGTAAAATTCAGTTCAAAAGATGAAGTTTAGTTTAGATCTATCTATTTATTACTATGAAACTAGAGGATGGTAATGATATCATGGGGATATAGATCCATTAAAATTTTTAATGTCTTTATTTAGATCTCTTTCTTCTCGCTTTTCATTCCAATCTTCTGAACCTTCTTCTTTCTCGCTCACTGAGCAACAAACTCAACCTGTTTCAAGCAACATCTTCGATGAAGAAATTCATTTCGAAGACATTAACCAAGAAATTGAAAACTGGGAAACACCCAGGATTCCAAAAAATGATTTATACAAACCTCAAGGAAAATTCTTCTTTAGTTTTGATTACATAATTAGGACAGTAGAAGAAAAGATTCCTCTCAAAGTAACGGAAGATAAAGAATTTCAACTTCTGTCCAAAACTTCAATCTTGAAACATAAGCAAAAGTACAAATTCTTACACATAGGGTGCATACAAGTAGCTATTAAACCTTTAATTACCCAAATTAATGCCTCAGTTCTTCTGTGTCCAAGAGATACTAAGCATAACAAATTTAACAATTCCCTTTTAGGAACTATAGAAACAAGCGTAGCCTACGGGCCAATCTTTTTTAACAATTTCCCAAACCTTACAGTTAGTCTTATGGATAGAAATATTATGGATGTGTTACATCTAGATGTTTGATTCCATAACATAGACATGAAATCTGGCTCTTACCCACTCTCTCTGATGTACAGAGTACATTACAAGATAATGAATTCTTCCATGCCAGGAGTACTCAAACTTAACAACAAAAGAGGAAAAACTATACTGTTCCTCACAGATTTCTCCAAAGCCAATGTCACGATCCCAAAGACAATACCTTGGGATCAAGTCAAACTTCCAGAAAAATGGACTCTAGATAAGGCAACACCTCCTTTACCTAGACCAACCCCTGATTTCAAAAAAATCAGACAATACCAGTCTGGAAAAGTAGAATTAATCTTTGACAGCCGAAACTCTTTTAGCTCTAGTAGCTCAATTACATCTGATGACTTTTGATCTGATGATTTTAAGTTAGATATTTCATCAAATTTGCCCAGACCAACCTATGAACCAGAAATTGACGATGATCAAAAGTCAATTCAATCCCCAACTTATTCATCTCTTAATGAATCTTATGATGTTATCTGAGTTCATTATAGATAAGGAAACCCTTAGGAAAGACTTTTATTCTGAGGAATGGACTCCTCAAAGGGAATGGTTTTTTCAAAATTTTTAGGGCACAATCAGAAAAAACATCCAACAACAATTTTATTCATTTCTTAGTAATGTTCGGATGAATATTCCCTTTTTTGACTGGTTTCATGCTTATACAGTCAAAAACAATCTAGACTATCCTTGGCAAACCAAACTCATAGGGGATAGAAGAACAGAAACAGACAGAAACACTGTCTGGCACCTCAAAGATGGAGAATTAGTTCATACAGAACTTCCTCCAACAAAACAGTTTTAACTCCCAGGCATTAGGGATGAGAAAAACAATTCGGTAATGGCCGCTCCATTCAAAACAAAAAATGAAGATGAGCCTGTAACTTCCAAGGATATTAAAAGTCTTATGAAACAATCCAATTATACAAACAAGTATCTTCAAACATTAGGCTGCTAATGTTAGATGACGATTACTATGATGTCAACAATCTTCATCTATGTTGATGCCGAAGCAGTCGTCTTCATTCTGGTAGAATCCGTCTGAACAGGCTGCTGAAGAAGATGTTGAAGGAAGTTTCTGTTTTGAAGAGTCAGCTTCTTCTTCCTTGAGTAGTTTGAGAATATTTTGCATATTTTCTGTAAAATGTTCTTTATTGATTGATGCTGCCAGTGCTACCATAATCTGGGATCTTTGATTGAGGAAATGGCAAGTCTCTGGATCAGCTAGTTTGAGTAGTTTCGGGTTCTGTTTGAACCAAAGTTTGACGCTTTCTGCTGTTGCCCTGGAGCCATCAAATTCTGGCCACCATTTGACGAAAGCTTGTTTTCTGAGCATGGGTAATAAGAGGCCATGCGAGGTTGATGGTTTGGGCCCAAATTTATATTCCCATTTGAAAATCCAAGCTAGTGATAGTTTGGAGAAAAAATGTAGATCTTTTTGAAATGGATCTCCGTCTAAATCTATCCTTTTTGCAAAGGTTGTTAATCTTTCCAGTACTGGTGGAGGAAGAATGTCAATGATTGGTCCGAAGAAATCCCACCATTTGGAAAACCAGTGCGGGAATCTGTACTAGATGTTTTGTTTGAAGTATATGAGCCATGAATGGCGATTGATTTTATTTTTGAAACCAAAACACAATAGTCTAGGCATTGATATAATCTTAATAATTATAACCAATTGGATCATAAATATGAGAGAATTTTTTTATTTTGTTTAAATCTTGTCCAAATTCTTTTGGTGTCATAACCTTAAGGATTTGGATGGTTGAGTGAGTGACTTGGTTTTGGTCTTTTGGGTCATTGTAATGTTTGATTGATACGGAATCGGAATCCACTAAAATGAATTCATACAATCATTGGTTTTTGTTTAAGGCAATTGGTTGAAAATGGAAATCTTTTGGAAAGATTTTCTAGGGAATTTTGTTTGGGTTTGTATCCTAGAAATCTGGTTCTATTTGGATCACATCCCATAAATTTGGTTCCATTTGGATCACATCTTTGAATTTGTTTTTTGCAACATAATGAGTTTGGGCCTTAGGAGCCTTGGATTGGATTGGAACAGGTTAGGATATCAATTCTCTGGGAGAGCTTACCCTAATCTATTTGTTTTTTATATTTTCTTTAAGGATTGCAAAGATTGGCTCTCCTCATCTGATTTTTCTTCGGAGGCAATTTCTGCCCAAGATTTCCGAAGAAGTTTGGTTAGGCCTTGGTCTTGTAAGGCTTGAAGTGTTTGGATAGGGATGATATAGTCTGCCCTGGTTTGTTTAGAAGTCTGTTTGGAAGAAGATTCTTCAAGGTTTTTGGTTTGAGTAGATGACCCAGTTGGTAAGGTTTGTTTTTGGGTGGATGACCCAGATTGGGTAGATTGACCAGTTTGTTTGACTAGTTCTCCTGAAAGAACTAATTTACTTTTACCTTTTTCTCTTCCTCTGGAAGAGGTTGTTGATCGCTGCATTTTTTCTGTGTCAATGTCCCTGTAGGAATTCCTGAGTGAGATAGTCAAGGAGAGAATTTGCAGTGCCTTTAATATATTTTATTTCAAAATCAAAAACACTTAAAATTGCTTGTCATCTAGCAAAAATTTATTTGGATGATAAATTTTTAACATCTTTTTGCAAAATGTCTTTTGCAGATTTGCAATCAACTTTGATTAAAAAATTTTAGTTTAATAAATCAGATTGAAATTTTGATATGCATAAAACAATTGCTAAAACTTCTTGTCTAACAGTGGAATACTTTTGTTGTGCAGAATTCCAATGTTTTGAAGTATATGCAATGATATGCTCTATTTTATGCATATCAAATTTTTCAATCTGATTTATTAAACCAAAAATTTTAATCAAAGTTGATTGCAAATCTGCAAAAATCATTTTGCAAAAAGTTGTTAAAAATTTAGCATCCAAACAAATTTTTGCCAGATGGCAAGTAATTTTAAGTGTTTTTTATTTTGAAATAGAATATATCAAAGGCACTGCAAATTCACTCCCTGACTATCTCACTCGGGAATTCCTACAGGGACATTGACACAGAAAAAATGCCGCGATCAACAATCTCTTCCAGAGGAAGAGGAAAAGGTAAAGGTAAATTAGTTATTTCAGAAGAACTAGTCAAACAAATTAGGTCATCTACCCAATCTAGGTCATCCACCCAAAAACAAACCTTACCAACTGGGTCATCTACCCAAACCAAAAGCCTTGAAGAATCTTCTTCCAAACAAACTTCTAAACAAACCAAGGCAGACTATGTCATCCCTATCCAAACACTTCAAGCCTTACAAGACCAAGGCCTAACCAAACTTCCTCAAAAATCTTGGGCAGAAATTGCCTCCGAAGAAGAATCAGATGAGGAGAGCCAATCCTCATAGAAAATCTCAAAAACAAACATATTAGGGTAAGCTCTCCCAGAGAATTGATATCCCAAGCTGTTCCAATCCAATCCAAGGCTCCTAAGGCCCAAACTCATTATGTTGCAAAAAACAAATTTAAAGATGTGATCCAAATGGAATCAGATTTCTGGGATACAAACCCAAACAAAACTCCCCAGAAAATCTTTCCAAAAGATTTCTATTTTCAACCAATAGCCTTAAACAAAAACCAATGGTTTTATGAATTCATTTTAGTGGATTCTGATTTCGTATCAATCAAACATTACAAAGACCCAAAAAACCAAAACCAAGTCACTCACTTAACCATCCAGATCCTTAAGGTTATGGCACCAAAAGAATTTGGACAAAATTTAAACAAAATTAAAAAATTCTCCTATATTTATGATCCAATTGGTTATAATTATTGGGATTATATCAACGCTTGGACTATTGTGTTCTGGTTTCAAAATAAAATCAATCGCCATTCATGGCTCATATACTTCAAACAAAACATCCAGTACAGATTCCCACACTGATTTTCCAAATGGTGGGATTTCTTCAGACCAATCATTGACATTCTTCCTCCACCAGTACTGGAAGGATTAACAACTTTTGCAAAAAGGATAGATTTAAACGGAGATCCATTCCAGACAGATATAAACTTTTTCTCCAAACTATCACTAGTCTAGATTTTCAAATGGGAATATAAATTCGGGCCCAAACCATCAACCTCGCATGGCCTCTTATTACCCATGCTCAGAAAAAAAGCTTTTGTCAAATGGTAGCCAAAATTTGATGGCTCCAGGGCAACAGCCGAAAGCGTCAAACTTTGATTCAAACAAAACCCGAAATTACTCAAACCAGCTGATCCAGAGACTTGCCATTTCCTTAATCAAAGAGCCCAGATTAAGGCAGCACTGGAAGCATCAACCAGCAAAGAACGTTTTGCAGAAAATCTGCAAAATATTCTCAAACTACTTAAGGAAGAAGAAGCTAACTCTTCAAAACAGAAACTTCCTTTAACCTCTTCTTCAGCAGCATCTTCAGACGAATTCTACCAGAATGAAGACGACTGCTTCGGCATCAACATAGATGAAGATTGCTGACATCATAATGATCATCATCTGACATCAGCAGTTACTGTAGCAGAAGAACTGTAGCAGTTACTATAGCAAACTTGTACTATTTTAATAGTTCCGGTTATGTAACTTGTACTATACACTTATGTAACCTATATTGTAGAAACAATAAAATATGTGGTTATAAAAAAAGTCCTCGACTCAATTGTGAGGCACCCTTTTACACACCCACTTAGAGAGAGAGTTTAGAGAGAAGGATCAAGTGCCCTCTGTAAGCTTTCTTTCTTTCAATCTTTAATACAATTATCATTTTCATCCTCTTCTGTTCTCCCTCCTTACTGGTCCTATGCGGACTATTGCCGATCTGATTTCTTTTCTTTTTCTTTATTTAATTTATGCATTTATTTTCATGAATTTAATTATGTGAGCAGTCCGTCTGCTTTCCTGCTTTCCTTTTCTGTTACTATATATATATATATATATATATATATATATATATATATATACTCCTTAGCAAAATAAGGTGATATTACTGGTATCGAAAGCCACCATAGCAAATCAAGGGATAATAAATTAGTCCAATGGCACCCTAGAGTCTACACATGTCAATCATGAAAACCCATTAGATATAAGTGTGTGGCAGAAGCCCAATTCAATCATGCTCTTTTTATGCTTTGAATCCAAAACCGTCCAAAACCGTTGACCAAAAAAAGAAATATCCAAACACACCCTGACCAAAAAAAATTCCAAAACCATAAAACAAAATATCAATTAGTAATATTGCCAAATGAGACTTAAACTGTTCAGTCAAGCAATGTGAAACCATACTATTATTACTCTTGGTTCAGAGAGATTAAACTTATGGGATAGTTCAAATGGGGTAAGTTCTATAGAGATATTCCTGATTCACATTAAAAAATCAAGCAATGTGAGCTAAGCCTTGATTTTTTTCATAGGAACCATCCTTGATCAATCCACAAGAAATGTGGAAGTTACGAGGTTACATTATTTTGAGACAAGGGACATGACAGAGGAAATATAGTTCCCAAAGCAAGGTAATATTTTAGAAGCATATGCCTTCAAATGATTCGTCTCATTCATCTTTGAATGATCACATTACTGAGAAAAGCACTTAACTTTAGGAATAGTTTTTGGATCCCACTCCCACCCATCATCATGATGGTGATTTGAACTTCAAGTGAACCTGGTGGTTTACTAGTAGTTATAAAATTATGAAATTTTATAGGCACACCAGCTGCAGAATCCCAAGCATGCAAATTTTCAATTGTTATATATGAAATTCTACCAGACATATCTCACTGCCTATTCCTACTCTGAAACAAGTTGAGGCAATGCCTGAAACTCTTCTCACTACTTTATTTGTGATAGGACAGGCCATGTTGATTTCGTATTGATCCCAAACTCTTTTGGTGGCTGCAAGATAATCCCCATTTTCTATTTAGTTATATATTCAATATAGAGATTGGAACCTTCAAAGTATGGCTTTTCATCCTTAACTTCTGCCAAGTTATTCAATGAGATATTGTTAAAGTAAATTATACTTCTAGTTATACATTTTTCTCTAATACATTATGCCAAGTCATTTTATTTCCTCTACATTGACTTATCAACAATAATTCTTTCTTTGTATATATTCATTTACTCGACGAAAGCTATTACATTCAAAAAGCAAACTGTAAAGTAATAGGGAAAGTAAGAGAGGCAAATTAATGCAATTGTCACCAGCCTTTGCTAGCATTTATATATGGAGATACACTAATAATTCTTGTATGATTTAGGATAGCAGAATGCTCTTGCTATGTTCAATCTACCTGTTAACTCACCCAAAAACAGAAAAAACACAACTTGTTAACTTTTACTTGTTCAGTATAGAAATTGCAATGTCTTCCATGCATTGAGGACATTGATTTTTCCAATGGGGTATTCTTAACATAGAGGCTTCTAAAAGCCAGTTACTTGTATTTCCGATGGCCATTTTTTGGCTATACTTTAATTTTTCCATTGCAACCATTCACATTATTTGTATCATTAATAATAGTTATTGCTTTATTTATGTTTCTAGAAAAGGAGTTAAGATGCAAGAGAAACCAGAGGTAAAAATATCACCAATACAACTAGAGAAAAATTTATCAACATAATTTTGACTAGTTTTTGTTGACATTTACACACGAAGAAACACCAATGCTTATGCTTCTATATGCTTTAGCATTGGTGGATATTATTGCTTCAATAATTTATCACATGATATGAGTTTATCACCACAACTTTGACCATTACTCTTCAAAATTTGCATTATTAAAGAAAATAAGAAAAAAATTATAAATAAAGATTTGCACAGACAAAGTACACAAAAATCTGAAACCTTTCACAGTCCCCTGATATTGACAACTCTAAGAAACATATGGTTTTGCGCAGATCCATTAAGACAATATAAAAGGACTTTGTTCAAGGACAATCCTTGTATGATGGAGCAAAACTAAATCAAACACATTTGATAGATAGTTATATTTACTTTGGTATGAGAAGAGGAACCAATTCAGTTTAAGATCGCAACACTTCTTCCCGTCCTAAATCTGTTAAATGGCAACAAAAGGTGCATAATATAGATATCTATCTTAGAACTACAACACCTAGAAACAATGCTTTAACTCTAGACAAGAACAGGAGAGAAGTTATGATTGTTCATATTAAATACCATCTGCTATTATCATGCAAATATAAAACAAAAAATAAATATATTTGCAGCATGTTAAAGAAAGAAAGAAATTCCTACAGCTTACCGGCATTAAAGAAAGAGGGCTGCAATGCTAAAACTTTATTATCCACCTCACTCTGACCTCGGTCCAATTACACATACTAGCGAGTGTCAATCTTTATCTGTTGAATTAGTAGCAATCATATAAGCAACTAAGAAGGAATAGTAAAGCTACATGGAGGACGTCACAAAGAAGCCTATACATTAGTATGAAAGTTGAATAATTTACAAAGATGAAAAAGAATTGGTTAATGTCAATCTTTATCTGTCGAATTAGTAGCAATCATACTGCGCTCTGGATGTTGCTCAGTTTCATTTAGTTAATGGCCCATAAATAATTGCGCAGATAATATCTCTAACATTGTCTATTGTATAATAACCAATTTTTAGAGGAGGGAGAACCTTCAAATACACATGTAATTTTTTTTCCATTTAATGCTTGTAGAAAAAAGAAATGCACAATAAAATCTGAAAAAGTAAAAGAAACTTTGAACTAGAGATTTATAATGTTAGTATAAAACAAACTCTTGTAATACTTGAATTAGCTTTAACTTTTTTCTATATCACTTAGTGTATGTTTAGTATCAAAGTAAAAATAGAGTAAAATTTTCATAGATGAATTTTGCATACAAAACTCATTCATGAAAATTTTACCCTCATTTTTAACTCAATACCAAACTGGCCCTGGGTTCAGTTGGTGATAGCTTGATTCTCTTGCCAGTTAATTATTTGCAAATGTCTTAATTTTAAAATTTCAGACAACTTGAACTGTTGTAAAGATATAGGTGAAGAAATGTTAGGTTTGCCAATCCTACTTATTAGTCTGTAGACTAAGAGATACAGTCAACCTTTGCAGGAATAGGTAAGGCATGAGAGATGAGACACCTACCAAAAATAATTTGACCAATCTCATGCAAAACAAATGTAGTTAGTCCTAATGCATGGAAGGAATAATGGTGCACAAAAGAAGGATGATTTACAAAAATAATTTGATTTTTCTCATATGTAAATGATAAGGTATAGACAAAAACATACGACCTAATTTTCTTAAGATAGAAGCTACTAAAAGCCACCAACTTGTGCTTCCAATAATATATATTTTTTCTCAACATTGGTAAAGCTAATCCACATGAAAAATTCCATAGTTACTTTCCAACTAGCATCCGTTCCTTTTATTGAAATATGAAACATAAGAGATTTTATTCCAAGAGATCCATGAGGAGAGAGATAGAAATGATAGATAAGGAATAATGGGACAACAGAGAGTGGTAAAAGCAGACAACTACAATTTTCACCAGCAGCTACTAAAAATAATTTGGCATCTACTCATGAAGAAACGTCAGCGTATAAATTCTACGTTAATATTGGTGGATGCTCTTGCATCGTGTGTAAAGAACACTTAATACAAGTTTATTAGTTTCATTTCTTGAGTTATTACTCTCCAAAACACGCATTATGTTAGCACAATAGAGGTGATACAATTTAGATGTAAATTACCACTTTAACCAATGAAATTGCAAATTCTAAGTATTGACTATAACAAGAAGTATTCCATTTCCATCTGACATCTACTAGGACAGCAAAGAAGGGCTTTCGTTGGGGGCAATCCTTTGCATGGTGGTGTACAATCAAATTACAGACCTTTGATAAAAGATTATTCTTACTCTAGTTTCAGGAAAAAAAAAAAGATCTAGACTCAGTTTTCTTTTTATTCTCAACCTGTCATATTCCAAAAGGAGGGTAGAAAATAGATATCTCATAACCACAATATGCTCTTAAGTGTTGGCAAGTAACCACAATATGCTATAAGTATTGTCAAACCTTTTTTTTTCATCCTAGCAATTGAAAAAGCACCTACCCCTAAACTTTTCAAAAACAGTAACATAAGTCTACAATGCAAAATATTGATTATTTTTATTTGTAAGTGGGTAGGTATAAATGAAAATTAATACCTTTAAAACTTAAAGATTAAAACTGTCTTGTCAGAAAATTGCGGACATGAGAAATCTTAGGTCAATTCTGCCCTGCTTCCCTCTTGCATCTTTCCTCCAAGTGTGGACATTCAATTATTCTCAGCGTTTGCAAAGACGTTAGATTGCACATCCCTTCAGGTAGAGACGTCAACTTGGGACATTTGATGATTTCAAACTGCTGCAGCGATGAGCCAAGGCAGGCTATCCATTCTGGTAAATATGAGAGATTGGCACAATCTACAATTCTAAGTGTTTCTAAAGTAGTAACATATTGAAGGCCCTCAGGCAAAAGCTCCATATTTGGGATATTGTCCAAGTCCAAAATGCGGAGGTTCTTAAGTTCCTTCCATTGCATACCGTAACCACCATTCTCGTCATTGCATGGGTCAAGCTTCATGCAATTCACAATATCTAATTTACGCAGTGCGGTGAGATATGGAAGGACTCTAGACATGGATTTTAAATCATTTATTGCACCTATACTCATATATTGTAGTGTGGAAAGAAAGGAATTAGAAAGCAGAGGTGTAGTGCACAGCTTGAGTACTTGTTGTAGTATCTTCTCACTCACATAACCAAGCTCTAGAGATTCAACATATGGATGCAGTGGCAGCGAAATTAGATTAGGACAACTGTAAATACGTAAATCAGTAAGACTCTTAAATAGAAGAGGTTGCTGATGACAGTGACCTCCTAGCATTCCTTCTTCACTACATCTCCACCATCCTTGAAAATTAGGTAAATCACAAAGAAAGATTTCTTTGAGGGATGGAAAGAATGCTGATGACCAATCATCACTGCCATCCTTGTCTATCCACTCCAGACACGGCAAATTCGCAAGGGAGAGTTGTTTGATATGTAACAATCGATGCAATGGTGGGAGATTTTGCATTCTTGTGCAGCCCTCCAAAGAAATTTCCATCAAATTTGTCAATAAGGAGACCCAACCAGATATTGTCACACCACAAAAACCTTTTATTTGTAATTTCTTGATGTTGTAATGTGGCTGTAGGTCACTTAGAAGTATATCATCTGCCACCTCATTGTCAATGTTCTGATCGGCATCAATTTTCTTATTCCAGGTCAAATTCAAGCTTTCAAGATGCGACTTCTGCATTAAATTTAGAGCCTTCGCTTGCATTGTGTGATGCCGCAAGTATTCCAAGCCTTTGATTTCTAGCCTTCCTCTTAAATTGTTCAATCCACTCAATTCATTTGCTTTGCCACTATTATGTCTGAAAGTCGTATCGAACACAAAGAATGACAATGTTTGAAGTTTAGTCAAGCCTCCTATCCCACGTGGCATACAAGTCAATTTGGAACACCAATCCAATTGAAGATGTCGAAGACTTATCAACTTCCATAGATCTTTTGGCAACTCC
Source organism: Castanospermum australe (assembly GCA_019955255.1). NCBI lineage: Eukaryota > Viridiplantae > Streptophyta > Magnoliopsida > Fabales > Fabaceae > Castanospermum > Castanospermum australe. The sequence goes on from NSJW01000081.1 coordinate 27,548, forward strand.
CTCAACCTATAACAATCATTGAGTAAAAGTGTTTGCAAGTTCTGTAACTTGGTTATAGACTCTGGGAGCACCTCAATTTGTCTATTCCATGAAAGATCAAGATATCGTAGATGTTTTAGCATACCAATACAAGATGGCAATGTCCTTAAATTTAAGTGGTGGAGATCCAAAATACGTACTTGTTTTAGGTTTGGCATAATCAAATTACAAGTAGACTCTTTGATTGATTGTTCTGCTTCATAAAAATGAGGAGTTTGTACTAGAAATGTTCTTAATTTGGTTGCCCTAAGAAGGAAACTTGGAACTTTCCATGAAGAGTCCAAAAAAAAACCAAACGAAAGATGACGAATTCGTTCATTAATATGTTGTCCTTCTTCATTGACTATGACACAATCATTTCTTGCCACAAACATGGCCAAGTCTTGTACAAGATCATGCATTTTGCAATAGATGTTACCAAATTCATCCCTTCTTAAATTTTGAAAGAAAGACCTATGTGTTAAAGTCATGAAGTACTCATTACCAACATCTTCAAGACATATGCTTTCATCTAATGACTGAACAAACCCTTGTGCCACCCAAAGAAGAATCAATATTCTCTTACTAATGTCAGAACCTTTAGGAAATAATGAACAAAATGCTACGCATTTTTTCAAATAGAAGGGTAAATGATCATAACTCAGTTTGATTAGTGAAAATACTCTATCACCTTCTTCATCGATTTTCACAAGATCTTTATCTTTAAAGTTTAACCAATCATTTTCTGACTCTTTGGAGTACATTAAGCTTCCAATACTTCTAATGGCGAGAGGAACCCCAGCACATTTTGTCAAAATTTCTTTGCCAATTTCTATCAACTTTTTATTCTCTGGCTCTTTCCCATTTTCAAAAGCTATTTGAGTGAACAACTTCCAAGACTGTTCTTCATTTAGACCCTTTAAAAAGAAGTGCGATGATATGCCAGTTATCTTGGCCACCTTCTCACTGCGTGTGGTTATCACAATTTTACTACCATTTCCTCCACCCCACAACAAAGTCATTAATTGAAGCCAAAGATCACGATCCTCATTCCATATGTCATCCAAGACAAGTAAATACCTCTTGCTCTCAATTTTTTTGCGAAGTTCCTGCTGCACTTGATCCATCTCATCATTGGTTTTGGATCCTATGATCTTTGAGGCAATAGTTTTCACATCAAAATAATCAGATACACACACCCACATTTTCAACTCAAAATGTCTTTGGACTGCATTATCATTATATATCAGCTGAGCAAGTGCAGTCTTTCCAAGCCCTCCAATGCCGATGATGGAAATGATCGAAACAGTGTCTCCCATATTGGTGTTCAATAGAAACTCCAAAAGGGCCTTCTTCTCCTCCTCTCTTCCAACAACGTCTTCCTCACGAATGAAGGAGTGAGTTTGTCTTTGTCTCTGAACTCGTTGCTCTAGAGTGCGATTAGTAAAGTGGTACTTTTTCCTGTCATCATCAATGGCCTCTAGTTTCTCCCTAATTTCCTTAATTTTATGAGCCATTTTGAAAGAAAATACAACAGGGTTGGATGAGGAGAAGAAGATACGAACCTTCTTTGCTTTCTTATGTCTAGTCATCACCTCTTGTCTCAAGGCTTGAGTGGAGAAGTCATCCAACAAGTCCGCAGCATCTTCGAGTGCATCATCAAGCTTCTCCAGCCAGTCTTTAACTTGATGGTTGCTGCCCTGCTGCTCCTCTGCATCAAGAAGCACAGCTTTGATAGTCAGCATAGTATTCTTTAGCTTTTCAAGATCTTTTTTGTCATTCCAGCTTTTAACCGTCACTGAACCCAGCCTTTCAACCAATTTCTCCACCGTGAGGAACAAAAGAGTTTCCGCCATTTTTGCACAAGTTAAGAAGAAACTTGCAAGGTCAATACAGAACAAAAGAGGGATAGTGTGTTTGTAATCCAGCACAATTGACACGCCAACGCGTATTCCTTTGGGTCCTTTTAGTCAACATCGAATTCATAGAATGGTCTATAATGTACTTTCGTTGCAATTGAAATCAACGGATTTATCGCATGATATGCCTTTTTTTTTTTGTAGTTATTATGACATGATTTGTCTGTCTCATTTGGTACGTGACTTACATTTTTAAAGTCAAAAAGCAGATTTCAATTAATTGCAAAATTAATCAAGAATTCGTTAGATAACATAACGTGTGGCTCTCGAATAAAATAAGCTTCTCTGTTATAGATTTTTCAGTCCAGATCCATCTTATTTTCTCTTTCTCAATAAATTCGTTTGTTGAAAAATGAAGTGTTTTGCGTTGGAAATTTAATTTGTGCATGGGTATATGACTTTACACAAGTTCTATGGACTTTAATATCTCCTTTGATATATTATATAAGTGAATAAATAATATAATATAATATAATTAATATTATATATTTTTATTAATATTTAAATAAAATAATAATTAATAATTTTATTTAACTTTATTATATAACGTATATGAATCTAATTATTTTATTTTATATAATTTTATATAATTAAGTTAGATAAAATTATTTTGATTAAATAAATTATTATATAATATTTTATTTAAATATAAATAAATTTAATTATATTATCATATTCATTCTTTATACAGTATACCAAACGAGATCTATAAATAATTTATAAGCAAAGAATGTAAACTGCCATCTTTGGCTCCACCCTTTATCATTAATTTTATTGTATAAAATTCAAATCTAAATTTATTTTTTGGTCAATTTTCAAATCTAAATTTTTATTATAAGGCCAATTGCGCAACTATTATTCAATTTCTCCCAAACATAAACTACAGCCAGGATTTTTTTTATTATAAAAATATTATATTGATTATATTCATATTCATATGTATCGATAATAGAGTTTTTCATTGTAAAAGCAGAAAACATATTTAATCGGATGGCTTCTTCTGAACTTAAACGGTTTTTTTGTTCTCATTGTGCTTTTTTATTTTTAAAGTAATTGAAAGTGATAAAAAAAACCAATTCAGTGTCGAGAGATGACACTCAATCAATTATTGCATGTGGTTGAAAATTGCTTTTCAGTCTGAAGACTAATAAAAGGTCAGAGGGAATGACCAAATCATGTTATTGTGGGTAGAGTTTTGACAAGTGACTGGTTATGAATTGACTTGGTAATAAAGTAATTTATATTTAAAATATTTATTTAAATATTAGTTTTAGTATAATTAATTATATTTTTGTTATACTATAGATAAATACTAGTGTATGCTCCCTTAAGTTTTATGAGTATCTTTTTTGTACATGTTTTACGGGTATTTTTACTCTAGGTTTCTTTTATATTTAGTGTTTTTTTTTGTACAACTCTATTCAGTCTATGAATTTATATAACAAAAAAAAAATTGATAATAAACAAGCATTTTGTTGAACTGGTATCAGATTGTTTTGAAAATAGTTCGTTTTATAACTAAAAATATGAATAATAAATATGTTTTAGTCCATCTAACTAAGACTTATCCAATTCGTTGTTATTGATGGTCACGAGGCAACTAATAGGGACTCCATAATTCAGATTATTTTACTGTATTGACAAGAATATTACATTCAAATTTATATGTGATTAGCTAGTAATAATACAAAAGTCATTCTTGACGTGAATTAATGCTTTTATTGTATTTCATGATTCAAGAAGAATGATTATATGCAATACCAAAATCGTTTATTTTATTCGTTTCTATAAAACCTTAAAACTGTTTCCATTTTAAACCAAAAATATTTTGTTAAGAATATATCAATTATAATAATAGCTATATATAATTTAATACACAATTCTTATATCATTATTCAGTAAAAATTAAATAAAAATATAAGTGAAGTAATTAATATTATAAATTTAAAATTTGAAATTTTTAAATAAATAATATTATAAATAATAAATTAATAAATTAATAAATTGCATTCTAAATTTTAAACAACAAAAAGACATGTAACTTTAGTCATCAAACCCAACAAAATTGTTACTCCCAACTTTTGATCACAGAAGGGGAGGCATGACTGAGTGACAGGGCCCCAAAATCAACCCGGTGACAACACGGTCCAGAAATATGAGACAAGCAACAAAAGTGGGAATAATTTTATTTCAATTATAATTAAGTATTTTCACGTGTCATTAGAAGCAGTTCTATTAGTTAAATATCATAAATAATAGATTAATTTTAAATATATAGTTATCAAAAATAATATGAGTTATCTCTTCTATTACATCATGAATAAATTAATATCATAAAATTGATTGTAAATAAATTATGATAGAGAAATGTACTTTTAACTTTGTTTTGGAATTATAAAAATACGATTTTTTAGTATAATTATAATATATATAAAAATATTAAATTTTAGTTATTTAAATATTATTAAACTAATAATATGATATGACAAAAGTATTTATGTCTACACATAAATGATTTTTTTTCTCATTTAAAAAATAATAGAATATTACTTTTATGATTGGGTACAAAAGTGATTTTTTTTAGTCGCGTCAAATAGTGCGTTTATTCCAGACGAAACTCACCATCGTCAAAACACGTTTATGCCGCAAACTTATTTTTCTTTCATGTGTCTCACCTGTCTTATTTCTTTTAACATTTCGTTCAAGATTAGTATTTTCCTTCTATTTTCGTGCGATAAAGAAAAGAAAAAAAATTTCTGTCCAAATAAATTGAATAATTTGTTAAGTGAAGGGTGTCCCATCTCTTTATGGTGGGGGCAACATGTTAAAAAAAAAAATTTAACTTATGTAACTTGGCCCCCCAAAAGGGTAAAGGCAAGGATGTCATGTGGATGTGGCTGATGCCATGTGTTAGAACGAGAAAATAAAATTCATATATTATTCATAAATGTTTGAACCTACTAATTGGACAATGTCTTAATTTCTTTATAAATATTTTTTTCACCAATGTTCGAATTGGTCAATTGAAGCCTCTCAATACTTTATTTAATAATGTGTATTATTTTAGAATTCACATATTATGTCTCTTGATAGTACATGCTGATTTGCTATCATTCCATTTTGTGTTAGCATCTTCTGTGTAGAAGTTCCTCTGAGTTATGGACAATTTGAAACCATTGCACATTCTAAAAGAATGATGAAAAGAATCAGGATCATTTATATCAGTCTCAACTCATTTAACACTTGAGCCATCAAATATCAATGCTTCAATATTTGAATCTACTTTGAACTGTTGAAGTTTGTTCTTATAGGATGTTTATCTAATTGGATTTTTAAAAATTCTATTAAACATATATTGTTGTGTTTATGTATGTCACTCTTCCTTGAGTTTTGAATGTGATAAGATTGTAATTTCCTTTTGCTCTCATCTCTTTTAGTGAGAATTGGAGGATATATAAAGTTGAAGATGATTGTAATTTCGTTTTGGCCCTCCTATTAATAGAGTTCTAGCTCTGCCCCTTATGGCAGCTAATAATTGCAATAAAGATGCCCAACTCCTTTCCATATATCTAACTGTTCTTTGAGGAATGGCTCCTTCTCTCTTAGGCTTGCTTAAGGTGCTTGGCGGACGTTAATATGGATGCTAAGAATAAGCTTTTGATATAGAATTAATTTTTTGTATAAGAAACTCAGGAGATGCTAAAAACTCGAGAGCTTCAACGGCAATTAATTAGGAAATGAGCCGTTAATGAAGAACCATTCTGGTAATTAAAGCTGAATGCAAGAGAGTATGCAAGGAGAATAGAGAGGAAATATATTTTAAAACAAAAACCTCTTGCAAAACTCAAGAATTACTATGCTATAAACCTTGGCAAAACAAAGTGATATAGCACTTATTGAAGGGAGCGACTTCCATTCTCCCTAATTTCCTTAATTTTATGAGCCATTTTGAAAGAAAATACCACAGGGTTGGATGAGGAGAAGAAGATACGAACCTTGTTTGCTTTCTTATGTCTAGTCATCACCTCTTGTCTCAAGGCTTGAGTGGAGAAGTCATCCAACAAGTCCTCAGCATCTTCGAGTGCATCATTAAGCTTCTCCAGCCAGTCTTTAACTTGATGGTTGGTGCTCTGCTGGTCCTCTGCATCCAGAAGCACAGCTTTGATAGTCAACATAGTATTCTTTAGCTTTTCAAGATCAGTTTTCACGTTCCAACTTTTTATAGCCAACGAACCCAACCCTCCGATCAATTTCGCCACCATGTTGAACGCAAGAGTTTCAGCCATTCTTTCGGACAAATGAAGGCGGTGTTGAAGTTTTGCAAGGTTGAATGCACCACACAGACTGATGCGTATTTTCAAAAGATGCAGCACTCGCAAAACTATTGACTTTGGAGAGATGTTATTAATTTATGCTAAAAAATCTTTAATTTAATATAATTTTTGTTGATGATGCAATTAATTAATTATGTTTTGTCTCATTTGGTATGGCGTTTAGTTTTTTAAATTTTAATGTGAAAAGCAGATTTTTTTTCTTTTTTACATGAGCACGTTGGTTTGAAAAGGCAGATTTTATATTAATAAGCATTGGATTCTCTGACATGACAAAAAAGCATTGGATTCTTTTGTTTTTGTGTTACTATAATTGACGTTCTGACTATCGATAATGATGATGTTTTGTCTCATTTAGTATGGCATTTAGTTTTTTAAAATTTAATGTGAAAAGCAGATTTTTTTTTTTTTTACCATGAGCGCGGTGGCTTGAAAAGGCAGATTTTAATAAACTAACGTACCATTCAAATTAACAAGCGTTCGATTCTCTGATATTAAAAAGACAAAAAAGCGTTGGATTCTTTTGTTCTTGTATTACTATAATTGATGTTGTGAATATTCAGATGTTTGAAAATGTTCAGTACTCGAGTATATATTAACTACTGTATATTAGTTATTTGTCAAAATAATTCAAGTACATGCTCAATTATTAACTAGACTCTCAAAATGCATCCCCTAATGCATTTAGAAAATTCTATGTTCTGGAAAGTTGGAGTATATTAGAAAATGTCATAAAAACATATAATTTTTATCGTCTACCTCAAGAATTAATAGAATTCAAGTTTAAACTTATAATTGGACATCATAATCTTACACCTAATAATCTATCCATACTATTATAAAAGAATTTTTTTTTGGATTTAAATTTTTAATTTCTTAAAAAATCATTAATACTTAATTAAATATAAATAAAAAAAGATAAAATTATAAATACAAACATCTATTTTAATAATTACATTTTATAATTAAAATTTCTTTAAAATAAAAGAAATTATCTTCTTTTTATATTAATCATTCTATTATAAATATTTAAATATTTTTACAAAATTATTTGCATTTAAACAATTAATTTATAATTATAATAAAATTATAATTATAAACTAATTTATAATATAAATGAATAGATTTTTAAAAAATGCTGATTGAGAATTACGGAAATATATCTAAAAATGTTAGTATAAATAAATACCAAGATGAATTTATATCTTTATATCAAAATCATAGCATCTGAAATGAATCACGGTAGCTTTTTATATTATTAATGAATCAAAACCTTTGAATAAGCACTGAAAGATTAGTGTAATTTTTTTCATGAATCTTTAAAAAAATTAAACTTAATTTATTTTTTAAAAATGTATTGGGAAGAGCCAAGCATATTAACTTGTGTGGGCAAAAGATGCATAGCTTTTTTTTCTTTTAAAGGAAAAACAAAATCAAACGGCTACTGTTTTCACATGGGTCCCGACACCTGAGATCACCGGAAGTCTTTTTGGCTATGTGTGGGGTCCATGCAAGGCACTATAATATTCAAGTCAGTTCGATTGAGTCGGTTGGCTAAAGTGTTTAGGGTTAAATAGTGGATATATATACTTGGTTCTAGGATTATTTTCTTGTTTAATTAATGAGTAAATTTTTTTAAAAAAAATATAAGTATCATTATTTTAATTTTTAAACAAAATTTATCATTAATTTACTTTTTAAATCTAAAAATTGATATTATTTTAATTTTTTTAAAAAATTAATCTCAATTATCAAAATGCCTTGATCTAAATAGAAGTGACTTGAGTCCCTTAAGTATTATGTCAAGTGTTCGATTCCTAATAAATATAAATGGAGTATACGCTGTTAGTATGTCTCCCTCTCGTAAAATATATAACCAAAGGTCGGAAGATTAGTCATTTATCTTTAAAGTGAGGGATACTTTGGGTGCACTAAAAAAAATTAATTTTAATTTAGTCTTTTAATAATTAAAAAAATATCATCAATTTAGTCTCTCAGTTATACAAAATTATTATTTATTTAATCCTTCAATCATTAAAATTTTATTAAAAAGATAATAATTTTGACATCACATTTTAGATTTAAGAATTAAATGAATCATAAAATTCTTGGATGAATTGAAGCGAGTTATACAAAATTATCATTAATTTAATCCCTTAATTATTAAAATTTTATTAAAATAATAATAATTTTGACATTATTTTTTAAATTTAAAAATTAAATTAATCATAAAATTCTTTAAAAAATTAAAATGATAATATTTATATTTTTAGAAGAGAACAAAAGAGTGTTACTCTTTTCAAGTAATCGTTCGTGCCTGAAGATTTGGAGGCGTTACTCTGAATCAGTGGTCATACATGAGTTGGAGTCTTAAACTAAACTACGATTTACGCACTTACATTGAGGTAGGAGGGAAGTATTGAGATTTTTGGCTCGTTTGAAGATGGGATGAGCTATTGTGATACCGATCTCCAATCTTAATAGATAAGGTATGGGCTTTGAAACATTAAAAGCTAATTCCACTAAATTCTCCTAATATTTATCTTAAAGCTAATCGTATAAATTATTAGCAACCTAAAAAATATTTAAAATACCTTTTAAAAAAATAACAAAAAATTATGATGAAAGTTATTTAAAAATTCAATAAAAATATTTATAATTTTGAAATACTCGAATGTCTATGTATCTTTAAAGTGAGAAATAAAATTCTATAATTCATCTAAAAAATAAATGTCAATTGATTTATTTTAATTATTTTTATTCATTAATTAAATTTAATTACATTTATTGGTTGTTTAATTTTAAAAAATGGTTTGAGACTGTGAATACTATATTTTGTCCATATCAATAAAATTAATTAAAAATAACAAAAAAATCAAATAAAATAGAGAAAATAAAAATATATTAATATTAACTTAAATCCATGACTCAATTTTTTTTGAAAATCCTATTGACCCAATCTTAGTTCTAATAAAGTAACTCAATCAGTACAATCCAATAAACTCAAGTTAAATATATTAGTGTGTATTTGAATTAGTTTATTTTATAGTCAAAATAATTTGTAATCAAAATCTTATTAACATAGCTTTAAAAAAAAACAATCTTTTCCTAAAAAATAATATTTTTCAAATATGCACTTAATATTAAAATATAAAAAATAAATAAAAAATTAAGTTGATTTAGGAATTAAATATTTGACCCCAATTAATTGAAAAATTAATTTAGAATTTAATTTTGATTGATTTAAAATTTAATTAATGTTTATTTGAATAGATTAATTTAAAATTGATAGGGAGGAGTTAATGATTGAGAAATTCATAATTATAGAATTAAATATTAGAGTTTATTTAGGTTGTAAATAGAATTATATATACAAAGAGGGGGAGAATAGAACAAGAGAGAGGGAAGGCACCTCAGGCGAACAACTTCCATGAGAGCCGTTAAATATGCACCACCAGAAACAATCTAAGCTCCACCATCATAGTCCTCTCCGTGCCCTCATTGTCCGTTGCGCCGTGAAACTCCTTTGAAAAGGCTTACCAAATATCCAAAACTAGAGAAGATGCGAGACCATCTTACATCTTTTTAAATTATATTTAAATTAAGAAGAATAGAAGAAAAAGAAAAGAAAGAGAAGGCTTCATTTTAAATATTTAAAATTTAAAATTTTAAAATAAAACTTCTCTTTATCTTATTTTATTCTCCTACAATTTAAACATACTTCCGAGCGCAGTCGCAAACTATGTTAGTCAGGAAGCAAGACTATTGGGCCAGAGAGAATATACTGGCAAAACCCATAGTACCTTTCCCTGATTTTGTGCTTGAGCGGAATAATAGGATGAATGGTTATTTAGTATTTGCTCAGCACTCTTGGTTTGATTATGTCCTATACTCACAGTCAGGTATTGATCTTTGATGAGTCGCATTTACCATGTAAAATGTTTGATCTATGATTTTGTGTATCTGAATTATGATGTCAAGGCTAAGTGGTCAAATTCACTTGAGGTTTATCTTTTTTTTTTTATTATTATGAGAGGTTTATCCTGTTTTGATAATCCCGGGAAAACACCTTTCCATTATTCTAGGCAATAAATGCTACTAGGAATGCTGGCACCATTCATTATTTTTTCTACATTAACAAGAATAGTATTTACCCATTATTTTTTTACATCATTCATAAACCATTTTTTTTAGTAGTAAAATAAAAGAAATGTGCATTTCAATACATTTTTTTTTCAAATAAAAAGGTATAAGGGGCATTGCATAAATTTAAAAAAATAGTATGTAACCAACATTTTCCATTATTATATCCTTGGTTGGTTGTCGGATTGCTTTCACGGGTGGGCTTGCAAAGTTAGGGCTTGTAGGTTCAGATGGCTGGTGGACATGTGGTGCAATGTTAGTATGTGATGGGTATTGTAAGGTGATGAAGGGAATTAATTAAGTGCTGTCACAAGTTGATAATAAAAACAAATTCAGAAATAGTAGTAGCATTAACAAAATAAAAAGTCAAGGTCAAAAAGGTTTTACCCACTTTTTTAATTTATGATATGTTGGTACAGTAAAAATGAATTATGATTTTAAATATAATAACTGTGATTCAATTCAGAAAAGATACATCTCATAGGAAGGACTACACTACTATCACTTCTAATTCGAGAAAATCAGATTTATAAAATGATTCAAATGAATCAAATTTTATAAAAATATTCTTGATTAAAAAAAAAGAAGTCAAGGTAATGGGCAAGTTAATATGCTTTTGGTTAATATACTTATCCATTACAAAATATAATACTGAAAAGAAATGTGTAATGTGTTTGGATTGTAATTAGTTAATTTGCATTTATTGATATTTGTTTCCCTTTGATGAATTCGTAACTGATGCCTATTAAAATGAATTTCAATATTATATATTAGAGCAATATTCTACTAACAAAATATTAATAATTAAGGATTAACTTGTTGAACTAAGAATAATGTTTTCGGCCTTTATCTCTCAAAATTTAATTTTCAAATCAATTCAAAATTTTTTTAAATAATTATGGATTATCTGAGTTGCGATAGCTTCTTCATCTCTTAAAACTTTAATTATTAAGTTAATTCTACTTTTACTAATCAATTATTAAATTATATTTTCATAATTTTAATTTCCAAACCAACCCTAACAAAATTCATTTCTTCAATCAATCGATCATTATAATATTTAAAAATAGAAATATGATTTGAATTTGATAAGTAGAGTTCGACTTTGCCATATAAAAAAAATTAATATTTGGCTCCAATAAATAATAGTTATTTGGTAAGTAATGCTGATATAGATCTTATATGTTGTAATATATTTATTATCTCAAGTAATTGATTGGTCATAGTTTTAAATTTCTGAAAAAAGAAAGTCCATGAGTTAGTCCTTTTAATTAGTCTTATAAAATTCTTCTTTTTTTCTATTCTTTTATTTCTCTTTCTTATTTAACAATATTTTTCCTCTAATTTGTTAATTTTCTAATATTTTTTTTAGTTTTTTGTACTTATTATTCTCATAATTTTTTTAAATTTATCACGGGTAATTTTACTAGTTACATTAATTAATTTTGGACCAGCTGAGTTGTCACAATTTCTTGACATAGAATGATCTTTCAAGCTAAGGGTAGATCCCCACCTCTCAAATATTCATTTTCATAATTAATCACTTTACAAATTATTTTAAATTAATCCATATTAAATCAAAGTTGCTAAATTAAAATTAATCAAGTAAAATTTTCAATTTGATCAATAATTAATTTTTAATTAAAATCTATCAACTCACAACTATTTTCTAAACGAAACGAGATTTGATTTCTCATTTTGAAGATACATGGACACTTTGACCAAGCCAAAAGTAAATATTTTCATTTATTTTTTCATATCATTTTTTACTTTAAGGAGTAATTGAATATTTTAAGATTATAAATAATTTGTATAATTAACTTAGGGTAATTGTTTTAGAATGGGTGAATTAGGAATACAACAGGATTAAGTTTGTACTCTTTCCTATATATAATTAGGCTTTCAAATCTTACCCTAGTTCACATATCATTTTTCTTTTCTTTTTCTTTAAAGGGTTTTTTCATTTATTTTGCCTTATAAATAAAAATTGGTGGCAACTCTTCTCTTTCCAATTTCTCTCACCATCTTTGCTGTCGTAGTGCAACGCAGAACGGCAAAACTCCCTTTATTGGAAAGAGAAAAATGAAAATTTATGAGATGTAAGAATTCAATGCATGTGGATGCAAAAAATGGAGTCGCCACCAACTATTTTCTTCCATTAAAAATGGAATGGTGCGATTGGACATCTAAAAATATGGTCTACATTCAAATGTTCAAGTTTGAGGGTTGGTTATGAATAGGAAACGTATTAGCACCCTAAATTGTCTGTTTCGAGAACGGTTACCTATTTAATCTAAGATTATATACTAAATAAATTATGTTGGTAAATTATTATTCAAAAAATATTTTTTATATTTTTATTTTGATATGTCCTAATTTGTCATGTATATTATCAAAAGTGATAAGTGACTAATACAAAAAATGGACACGTAATTAGCTATTATTGTAGGAAATAAATAGTAAACCCTCAACATAGGATAGGATATGAAAGTGGTGAATTTAGAAAATTCTTTATTTTTTAAGAAAATGATATTAAATTTATTAAATAAAAAATGAATAATTCGAAAAGAGGTTTTCAAAATGAAAGGGAATTTAAAATGTTTTTAAGTGAATTTTCACAAAGATTTATTTTCAAGAATTGATTTCACAAAAGATTTATTATTAATTTAAGAAAAGGCTTATTTAATTAATTTCACAAAAATGATTTACTTAAAAAAAGAATCTAAATCCACCACTATCACAAAGTTGGGATTATCTAACTTCCCCATTTATTATTATTTTATTTTATGAGGAAATGATTTTTTAATTATGAAATTTAACCTAAGACATTATTGTTAATAGAATGCAATGACTAATATGATATGTACATGATGAAGATCATTAAAATAAACTTAATAATTAAATTGAGATATTATTAAAAATAATCTAAAGTCCCGTCAACACTTATGACAAAATAAAAGAGATTTTTCTTATCTCAAAATTATCAAAATGTCACTGTCATTGCTTGCTATTTTTAATTATTCTGTCACTGGAGTCTTAATCTATTATTAATTTAATTATTAATGATAATGCAATATGTCATATAAGGTAGCAAAAAGTCAAATAGTCCTATTCGAAATTAACCCAAATAAAATACTAGGCCTAATAATTATTCAAATCAAATTCTAATGATAAGAATATTCTAAATAAAGATAATAATAATGAAATTCTACTGATATCTAATATGATACGTATGTAATGAAAATCATTAAAATAAAATTAATAATTGAATCACGATTTTATTAGAGATCATCTAAAGCCCCATCAGTGCTTCTTACAAAATAAAATAAAATTTTCTCATCTCCAGAATGTCAAAATATCGTCACTACCACTTACTAATTTTGATTATTTTGTTGTCGAAGTCTTAATCTATTATTAATTTTAATTATTAATGATGATGCAATTAAAATCACATAAGTAAATAAGAAAAAAGCCCAATAATCCTATTCAAAAATAATTCAAATAAAACAGACCTAATAATTATCCAAGTCAAATTCTAAAGATAATGAAAATAAAGCCCAATGAGAATTAACCCAATTAATTCTAAAGAAAATGAGAAACCACTCAACTAAAATGGCCAAATAATCTAAGTATTAGAATTAAGCAATACATAAAACGAAACTCAAATAAAAAGACTAGAACCAATCAACACATAATTAACAAATAATAGGAAATTAATTACGACAAGGCCATTTTATGAGTTTGTGATCATCGGTAATAATGGATAATTACTAGATGCAAGTGATTGTGATTAAATGCCGGTGAATGAAGTGCATATGTGCAACTGCGTGGGAGTAAGGGACATGCATGTAATTGTATAAAAAGAAAAAATGAGAGTGTGTGGGTGCAGGAATTTGAACGTGCAAGAGATTAGGTGGATATGTTTATGCGAAACAAGTGAGAGTGGCGTGGTGCAAATATGTGAGTGCATATGTGTAAGCTACGTGGGAAGTGCATGAAGTGAAAGGTGAGGTGCCTATGTGGGTGTGGATGCCCATGTGCAAGTGTGAATGTGCCGTGAATGAGGGAGTGATTGTGGGTGCAGATGTGAGTGTGTGGGAATGAATATGTGAGTGCAGGTGCAAGTGTCTGCAGGTGTGATAGGTGGCGTGGGTGCATATGTTTATGTGAAGTGAGAGGTGCAGTGTGAGTGTGTGGGAATGAATATGTGAGTGCAGGTGATTCATGGTGAATATGGCTGCATGAAAGGATTAGACTTCAATATAATCATGAAAAAAAAAACAAATTGAGAAGAACATAAAGAGTTTACTTACACTTGAAAATTTTTTGATCTCATTGCTTATCAAAATACTAGTACTTTTTTTTTGTCCCTTTTCTTATGATCTATTCTCTTTAAATTGAAAGGGATTCCTAACTATTAGATAAGGACCTAACTATTAGATAAGGACTAAATCTTATTTGAAAACTGAAGTTCTCCTATCTAAAAATTATCTCTTCCAAATTATTTTTATCTCCATGAGATCTTTAATTTAAGTTAGACTTTATATGTTTATTTAAAAATTATCTTTTCCAAATTAATTCTATCTTCATGAGATCTTTAATTTTGAGTTAGACTTTATTTGTTCTTTTATTATTTTATTAATTGTTATTATTCTTAAGAAATTAAAATAATATTTTTTAAAAAATTATCTTTTATCAAATTAATTGGTGAGATAAAATTAGAACATTTATTTTTCTTTTTGAATATCTAACTAAAGATACAATAGAATAAAATAAAATAAGGGCCGGACAAAATATGGTGTTTACATCCATGTTGCGACTCTCTCTAGAAACAATCATGACAATTGGCGACTTCACTAATGATAATTAGAGAGTCAAGTCCAATATGGTAAATTGAGCAAATTTTATAGTCTTTCAAATATTCATTTTACCACTGTTTCATCAAAATTCTTTTGATTATGTCATTATTTAAGTACATTTTTTTCTGTTCATTTATCCACTTATTTATTTTCTTTATTGGGCAAATATGCTTTGTTTTCTTGTACTTTGCTAGGATAAATATGCTTTTGTTCATTGATATGATATTGTTTATAAACCTCAGGGTAAACAACTTGTGCAATAAATCTATGTAGCCAGATTGTTCAATCTTGCAGGTGGGGTTCTTAGTAATTGTTAAGAGCATATTCATATGCTCCCATCACCCACTATATTCACATACTTTTGAGTGAGATTCTATACTTAGTCTGAATGAGGCATAGGATAAGTAAGAGGTAATTTAGTGATAGTCATTTTGGGTATACATCTTGTTTGGTTATAGTGAAAATCTCATTCGGATTGTGACTCTTTCATGAATATCCCCACATCTAGTGGTTCACCTGCTGTTGTGGTTAACATTCTAAAATGGATTCTTCTTTCTAGAGGTCAACGGCCATTAGAGTCATTGAAACACTCAAAGAAAGTTCTCACAAATTAAAATGACCCATAGATCCTTAGGGTAGAAGTCTTATAATTTAAGGCAACCCTAATATAGGACACAAAGGTAGCATAGATCATTGGTTTTTCCAAAAGTATTCATCTTTTGCATTTTCATGCATTAATAAAATATATGGGTCTAGTAAAGTTGTTTAGTCCACTAACCTGACAAGGCTTGTATCTTTTGAGTCATCATGAACTTTGATTCAAAAGAAAGTCAAGTCATTGCTAATGGGCCAACAACTTATTAATCCAATGTGACATCCAATTTTGAAAACCAAGTTTTGTTCCTTAAAAAGGAAGCATAGATCTTTGGCTTTTTCAAAGCCATCCATCCCTTGAATTTCATACACAAATAAAGTACAAATTACACTTAGGAATCTTCATAAAAATCTTTCAAAATGAAGTGAATTTTGATTTGAAAATAAATAAAATTCATTGTTGTCTGTTAAAAAAAAATTCTTTCGTAGAGTGCTCTTTTCAATCACACTAGTATATACTGTTAGCCCAATGTTTCTCTTAGCATTGATTTGGTGATAATAACAAACATCATTTTTTATCAGTTAACAGTATCTGCTCATGCTTGATCTTAGTCAAAGGACCACTTTTCAAATTTATCAAAAGATCAAATAAATGTCTCATGGAAGTCACAACATTGAGTAAACTAACAAGCATTTGAAGCTGTTTGATATGAAGATGCAAGTGTTCCAACATTAATTGAAGAAGAAGAAGACTAATGTGCATCATGAAGATTTTTTCTAAAATATTTAAAGAGACCAACTTGGAGTCTGCTTATGGAGAAAACTATTATGCTGTTGAAAACGTGAAGATTTCAGTTCTTGCTATGAAGGATCAGCTGTCTCATGAAAGAAAATGATTTTGCTAGTGTCCTTCAGTCAAGCTTATGAAATATGAAGGATAAGCGTACTCATGAATTGAAGATGAGTCTGCTCATGAAATAACCTTTTTACATTGCATGCATCTACTTTGCACAAAAATGGCTAAATGCTGTCAGAGATAATTGTGAGAGATCCCAGAATTAATTTTAACAAATTTAAACTGTACAAAAGGGAACAACTTAGAGACAAAATATGAAAAAGCCTTCCACAACTGCAAAAGTTGAAAAAGGTGACAAGACTTTTTGAAAAAGAGGTCTAGGAGACTAATGGCTAAAGGCGGTTAGAAATGATTGTCGGAGATCCGAGAATTAATTTCAACAAATTTAAACTGTACAAAAGGGAACAACTTGGAGACAAAGCTTGAAAAAGCCTTCCACAAACGTAAAAGTTGAAAAAGGTGGCAGGACTTTTTGAAAAAGAGGTTTGCAAGTCTACAACGGTCAAAAGGAGAAGATTTTTATACTCCCAACTCATTTAAAAACCCCCCACACACATGCATACCTAGAGAATAGTTGAGTTCTAGTACTTCCATTGCAGAACCTTCACTGTATTGAGTTAAAACTTGAATAACCACTACTCTGCATCAAAGTTGTTTTTCATTGTATTTGTGAAAGCCCTGCACATGGCTATTTGATTAAGAGCTTGGAAAAGCTTTAAACTACTTGTTCTAGCTAGAAGAGGTTAGGGTTGAAGAAAACTACTTGTGTGCTAGCTTGGAGAGACTAGGATTGAAAAAATAACACTCATAAATTGTGAGAATCTCAGCTACGTTGGTGACTAGACATAGGCTCCATTATTTGGGAGCCGAACTAGTATAAATGTTTTGTGCAAACTCTTCTATCCCTTATCTTTTATATTATCTTGTTTGATTGTGTGTTATTCATCTGCTGCATGTATTATGGACTCTGTTTGCTCAAGATTTCATATTTTGAAATTTAACTCTATACTAAGAATAGTCTACTTATGTTAGTATTGTCCATTTGATTTTGCTATTTTTTAGTGTTGCAGAAAGTTTCATTTTAAACAGGACCTAATTCAACTCCATTCTCAAGTCCATTTGCACCATCATTTACATGGGTACATAGTTAGATGATATCACATACTTATAAGTAGAGTAATTCACCACCCTACTCTTTTCAAATCACACCAGTATATTTACTCAATTTTTTGTCTTTTATGTTGTTATTTCTCATTACTCTTACCTTCCCTTGAACACTGTAATGATGATTGAAAATAAAGTTGGGAAACTTTAATCGCTTATAAAATCTCAAGTTTTCTGTCATAGCGGGCTTACTTTTGCTTATATTGTCTTGTGGCTTATGAAAACATCAACCATATCTTTAGAGAGTGCAGTCTTGCTATTGACTCAAACCTCTTGCCTATTTTTATTTCCTTTACTCTTTTTAATTATCTTTCTTGTAGTTTTAATTGATCATGTTATTACAGTAATGTACTTGAAAGTATAGAAATTGTTATGACATTTTTTGAGTTTTCAATGGCACTTACCTTTTATTTCAAGTTTTAGTTTATTAAGGATATAGTCCATTGACATTTAACATTATGGTTCCCTAGATTGTCATTCATGCATTTAGATGATAACTCCATATTTGTTTTCTTATCACACTTATTTCTGTATATTAATTAAGCACTAAGAAGCACATATATAGGTACATGCATCAGATACGACATAGATATGATATAAAAATACAACATTTTCTTAAAAATTAGGATATGAGTACGATATGATACAACAAAAAATATATAAAAATATTATATATATTATCTCCTAAAACACTATAAAAGCATATAAAACCAACATATAACTATTATAAGACGTCATAGAACATCATTTGATATAACTCCCTAAGTGCACTCTCTTTGGGCCATTATCAAGCTTTGAATATGTTGTTTATATCAACTCCTTTTTGTTGTCATTTGACACGTAATTATCAAACTAATGTCTCTCTTTCTGCAATTCATATGATCTGAGATTGGGTCGCTTTTATGGATGCACTGAGTATGTCCAAGCAATCATGAAATAGGTTTCACCATGCTTTAATTTATTTAAGAACTTATTTGTTTGTAAACTTTACTCAAGCTCATGACTTATTTTTTAATGGCAAGATTTTAGTTGTAATTTAAGACATGGAGTAAAAGTTTAACCTTGCCCTAACAACTTACTATTAAGAAGAATTTAAGATGCACCATAGTTACTTACTGTTAGATGAATTATATATTATTCTGAATTATGTAAGATAAAAATGCTATATGCAGATAAGTGTTTCTTATTTAAGGATTTAATTACAATAGCTTTATGAAATTGGCCTTTGATATACTATAGTAGCTTTATGAAATTGGTCATATTTGTCTAACCAAGAGTAAAAGAAAGGAATTGAGATCCTGCTTAGTCCTAAAACATGATTTTATAACATCCTACACATGTGAAATGCTACTCAGTTGCTATCACAACTTCTCTGTTAAATGAAATCTCAACACTATAGCTCACATATGACGAACTCACAACACTAGTATTTCACTTCTACTCGGCTGCTAACAGGCCTATAATTCAATTTAATTCTTTTTCTGTATATCACTTCAAAGCTTTCACTTTTTCCTTCCTGCTAATTAAATCCATGCTTTCGTGTTGCATAGAAAAAGTTCAGCCTTTTAAAGTTTTACTGAATAACTTGGTTGTTGCTTCGAAATTAGATGGATCAATGGTCTACTTCTCCTTATTACAACAACAGGTGCACTTATGTCTTACAAACTAGATAGTAGAAGTATTCTTATTAAGCCTTGAGAGTTCTTTTTGCCTCACATTTTGATTTACGCTTGGGAACATGAACATTGTATTGCATTTATGCCATTTCTTTACATTTTTGGATATAGTTATTTTTTTTTTGGTTTTAATTTGGATACATCCAACCAAAATAACTTTTGATCAACCAGTCTGTGCGTCTCACATGTCTCCCATTTTCCATTAGCCTTGCCCTCATCTCCCTTTCTCCATCACACAGATGGAGCCAGCAGCTCATCTAGCATAAGCAACTAGTTTGTGCATACACTACTAGTGCGTATCATTTCTGCCACACCTCGGTCCCTTTCTACCTCATGCGCACAACACTCAATCTCTTGGATAGAGGCAAATCAATCATACACGCACGCCATTGGCTCGAGTTTGTTTTCTGTGCCAGGGTATGAAGGGGCATTTCTCTCTTTGCAGTTCTCTCACTTTGAGTGACAAGAGGTACAACTGGAAGAAATAAAATTCACAAATTGTATGATAATAGAATATCATGTTTAGATCTAACCTATCGAAGATATGATTCCAATATCCGAATATCCTTAGTGACTGATTTACAGACTTGCAACAACAGGAGAGACTTGGTCTTCCTCTGTGATTCACTTCTCTCTGATTCCAGTAGTCAATGGAGCAACTGAGAGAGTAACAGCTGTCAGGTACTGGCGAAGTCAGAGGGAACTTAGCCAAAATATTTTGACCTAGGGCCTTCCATCACGGGCTTATTAAGTTAAACCCACACTTCAAAACCCACATTAATCTAATTAGGTGTCCTAAGCCCATATCAAATGGATTATTAAATTATTGGGATTTATACATCTTAAAAGGGAACACATTATTAGCCCATTTTTGTAAATCAAAATACCAATTAATTTTAGCCTACAATATAGTTAGATTATTCTAACATTCTCCCACTTTGACAAAATTAATTATCCAATTTTATTTTGAAAAACATTTGTTTAAAACGACTCTTGGACTAATATAACTTATTTTATAATGTGGCCATATTTTTAAAAAAATAATTGTGATCCAAGATACAACATCTAAGTATGACTTTGTCCAATAAAAAAGCAAATAACATCAAAACATGGCAATTAATATATTCATTATTAATATAAAACTAATCCATGCTTACAAATGTCACTGACTTTGTCGATCAGTCATTAATGTGAAGTGCGGCAAGAAAATAGCATTCAAAATTATCCAGAAATAAGAGCAATGTTTTTTCATTGTTAGTCTTTACAATTTCTCTTCGTGACATGCTTTTGAAGGAAGAGAAATTACATAATTCTTGAAGAACTATCATGTCTCAAAACTCATAAATGGTGTCAATCAAGAAACAAGGAGATCCAAATGACACCAAATTTCCCAAAATTTGCAATTGAAAGCGTATACATTATAACAATCAAAATAAATTGAAAGAACCTAGAGGGGTGAATTGGTTGTTTCGATTCAATAACAGAAAATTTAAAAATTAAAAATTATGCCAATGGAACACAGATTATATGAATACTTAAAAGTAAAAGAGATAGGGATAAGAATATGTGCCAATTGGTTTACCCTAGTTCAACTACAATGCATGACCTGTGTCCAATCTCCAAGCAACCACTTAAGATTTTCTTCACTATGACATTTTTGCTTACAAGGACTCCACAATAACCTTCTTCTACTTCTATCCCAAAGTAGAATAACATTGATCTTTTTCTTCTAAGGACATCATAACTCTCTTAACTTTAACACAAAGAAGAGTAATAGTGATGTTTTGGCACAAATAACTTCACAACAAACCTCCCTTAACTTCAACCCGAACAGGTTTCCTAGCCTCAAGAAAGCTCCTAGAATGTTACCCACACTCTCTTTCTTTATCTAGCTAAAACAAGAGTATAACTCTCTCTTTTCAGATATTCTTATAATTGAGTTACAATGTGCATCAAATATGATGCGAAACCTCGCCAAGAATAACAAGACTCCGTCAACGAATTAAGGTACCCACGACCGTCCTACAATCAGATTTTGATGGAAAACCTCGACCCGTTACCTATGCAGAGGTAAGAACCTTGGTATGTTGAAGACGCCACAAATGGTGGTGGAAATTCCGTTTGATAAGTCGAATTGTGAACGCCACGGAATGATTTGATAAGTTCGAAAGTTCTTCAAAGAACCAAAGAGAAACTCTCAATTTTCGTGAATAAAACTGTGTTGTTTCTTTCATTCATGTACGCTTTTAAATAGACTGATTACAATAAAGGAAAGTATATAATTAAAATTAATCTAGTCCTAACAAATAAAGGAAAGTATCTGATTGAATCAATCAGCCCTAGCAAATAAAAGAAAGTATCTGATTAAATCAATCAGCCCTAACAAATAAACTAAAGTATCTAATTGAATTAATTAGCTCTAACAAATAAAAGGAAAGTATTTCATTAAATCAATCAGCCCCCAAACATGCAGATTTGCTGCTACAATTAGGTTAGGTTTGAATCACATTGAAGCTTCTTTGTTAAAAACATGGGCTATGCTCAATGGGCCGTTAAATTTGATTAAGACCAAATTTCTTGAATCAGCCCGTTGAGTGCTTCCTTGAATTTCTTTACTCGAGATATTCGTACCTAGATCCAACTGAGACTTGGACCGGATCCTTTAATGTCGTAACTTCATTTGCATCATTCCCCTCCTCTTGAAAAGGATTTGTCCTTAAATCATCACCTACATCAAAAGGAGTCAAGTCAGTAACATTAAAAGTAGCACTAACATTGTTACTCACCCGGTAAATCCAGCTTGTAGGCATTGTCATTGATACGATCGAGGACTTGAAAAGGACCATTTCCTCTCGGAAGTAGTTTGGAACGCCATTTGAACAGGAAATCTTTCTTTCCGCATGTGCAGCCAAACCCAATCTCCAAGGTTCAAAATCAGCTTATGGCGCCCTTTGTTGGCTTGTTTTGCATATTGCTCCATTCTCCGCTCAACATTGAGTCTTGCCTTCTCGTGGATCTGTCTAACAAATTTAGCTTTCTTTTCTCCATCTAAATTCACATACTCAGACAAAGGTAAAGGAGATAAATCCAATGTGGTCAAAGGATTAAATCCATACACAATTTCAAAAGGTGGAAAATTAGTAGCAGAATGAACAGTACGATTGTAAACAAACTCGACATGTGGAAACACTCTTCCCATGTTTCGATATTTTCCTAAGATAGCCCTCAACAAAGTTGACAAAGTCCTATTTATACTTCGGTTTGACCCATCAGTTTGTGGTGACACCGTAGTGGAAAACAATACTTATTCCTAACTTGCACCATAAAGTCTTCAAAAAAGTAACTCAAGAACTTAGCATCTCTATCAGAACAATTGTCCTAGCATACCATGTGATTTCACAATTCCTTAAAGAACAAAATCAGCATGTGAAGCATCATCGTTTTGTGACATGGAATAAAATGTGCCATCTTAGAGAATTATTCACAAACCACAATATTGAATCTCTTCCTTGTTTAGACCTAGGCAAACGTAATACAAATCCATCAAAATATCAATCCAAGGTTCACTAGGAATTGGCAAAGGAATATACAAACCGTTGGGCTGCATTCTGACTTAGCTTGCTACACGTATAATCTACCACAATTTCTCTCGACATCTCGTTCATGTGTGGCCAATAGAAGTGTTCCTGCAAAACAGGCTAAAGTCTTGGCAACTAAAAAAGTCCCATTAACCCTCCACTTATGGGATTCCCTTTACCAATAAGTCTCGTAATGAACAATTAGGCACACACAACTTATTTCTCGAAACAAGAAAATCTCCATGCCTAAAGAACTTTCCCACGACCTTTTTTTACAATTCCTAATTCCTTCACAAAAATTTTAGTCAAAAGGTACAATTCTTTAATGTGTTCAAACCAATTAATTTTGCGTCAAAGTAGAGATTAACACGTACTTCGAGAAAGTGCATCAGCTACCATATTCTCCTTACCTGTTTATATCAGATACATATGGACGTCTCAATGAATCTACCCATCGGGCATGTCTCCTACTTAACTTGTGTTGACTCTTCAGATGCTTCAAGGACTCATGATCAGTGGGAATCACAAACTCCTTAGGCCAAGGTAGTGCTACCAAGTCTCTAGAATTCGAACCAATGCGTATAATTCTTTGTCATAAGTAGGATAGTTTAAGGCTGCCCCACTCAATTTCTCGCTTAAGTAAGCAACCGGTCTTCGCTCTTGCATCAAAACGCCTCCAATGCCTATACCTGAAGCATCACACTCAATTTCAAATGTTTTAGCCAAAGTTAGGTAAAACAAGTAAAGGCGCACTAGTTAATTTTTCCTTGATAAGTTTGAATGCCTTCTCTTGTTCCCCTCCCCATTCGAATATAAATTCTCTGATGACTTCTTAAGGGTGTTGCATGCTGCTGAAGTCCCGAATAAAGCGTCGGTAAAAGCTCGCCAAGCCATGAAAACTTCTTACCTGACTTACGGAAGTGGGCGTTGGCCATCTTGAATGTTGTAAATCTTTTCTTCGTCCACCTGTATTCCGTGTGCACACAACAAACCAAGAAAACAAGCTTATCGCGTGCAAAAGGCACTTCTTAAGGTTAGCAAAAACTTTGCATTTCTTAACATTCATAAAACAGATCTTAAGTGCTTAAATGGTCATCTAAGTTTTGTTTATAAATGAGTATATCATCAAAATAGACAACAACAAATCTGCCTATGAAGCACGCAAAGACATGTTCATTAATCGCATAAAAGCACTCGGCATTAGTTAATCCAAATAGCATCACTAACCACTCATATAAACCCATGTTTTTGTTTTAAAAGCAGTTTTCCATTTCATCTCCTTCTTTCATTCTTATTTAATGATAACCACTTTTCAGATCAATATTGGAAAATACATAAGCACCATGCAGTTCATCTAGCATATCATCTAAGTGAGGAATAGAATGTCGATACTTTACCGTTAATGTTGATGGCTCGACAATCAACGCACATTCTCCACGTCCCATCCTTCTTAGGAACTAAAATTATCGGAAACGGCACACGGGCTCATGCTTTCTCTCACGTGCCCTTTTTTCATCAATTCACTAACCTGCCTTTGTAATTTCTTTGTCTCCTTCGTGGATTAGTTCGATAGGCTGGTCGGTTTGGAATGGAAGCACTGGGTACAAAATCGATTTGATGTTCAATTCCCTCGAATAGGTGGTAAACCATGTGGAATCTCCTCAGAAATGATATCATCAAACTCCTGTAAAAAAGAAACAACAGAACTAGGCAAACTGGGGTTAATTTCATTAGTGTTCAAAAACATCTCTTTGTACAAAAGTACAATCATTGGTTGATTTGCAAATATTGCTCGCTTAATTTCACTTGCTTTTGCATAGAAATTCTTTTGTTCTCTCTCTGATTTTCTCTCAATGGCCGAATTTTGATTTTTTTTTACTCTCTCATTTTTCTCGGCTCTCTCTGATTTTCACTCTTTTCTTTTGTTCACTTTCACTCTTTTTCTTTTGATCACTCTCTCTCTATAATCTCACTTGATCTTCATAAACTTGTTCGGTGTCATCGGAACAAGAGTGATGGTTCTCTGATTGAGCACAAAAGAGTATTTGTTGGTAAAGCCGTCATGCTTAACTTGCCGATCAAATTGCCAAGGTCAGCCTAATAACAAGTGTCCAGCTTGCATCGAAACTATATCGCACAAAAACTTCATCTTTATATTTTCCAATGTGGAATGACACTAACACCTGTTTAGTCACCCTTAACTCTCCATTATCATTGAGCCATTGCAATTTATAAGGTCGGAAATGTTTAATTATTGACAGCCCCCAATTTTTCCATCAAAGTAGCGCTAGCAACATTAGTACAACTACCTCCATCAATAATCAAATTACATACCTTGTTTTGCATGTGTGGCATCTAGTATGGAAGATGTTTTCCGCTGCACCTCTTCATCTTCTTTGACCTGCACGCTTAAAGCTCTTCTTGCAATCAACAATTCTCCTTCGGCTATATTATTCTTCCTCATTCGCATCCTCCAATAGTGGCATAGAGTCGGGCTCCGATTCATCATCGGTTTCAATCTCACCATTATCCCGTATCACCCATGACTGTTTTGTGTGGGCATTGGCTTGCTATGTGACCCCTGCCCTTGACATTTGAAAACACTTAATGTCACGATTTTGAGATGCGTAAGGGTCAGATTTACCTTGAGAATCATGGCTGGTTGTTTCTTGTTTTGGCTCAGTTTTGGGTTTTACAGCTGGCCTTTCTTCTTTCTTTACATAACTCGGTTTCCATGGAGAAGAACTCGAACTATGTACTGCACGTGTACCACCCCTCCTCTTGAGTTGTTGCTCTACTTTGATGGCCATGTGCACCGTATCTTCCAACTCCACATAATGCTACATCTCCACCTTATCATGAATTTCTTGATTTAAGCCATGTAAAAACCTTGTCATAGTGGCCTCTCGGTCTTCTTCTACATTAGCCCAAATCATAGCAATCTCTATCTCCTGATAATAATCCTCCACACTCCGATTACCTTATCTAAGACTTTACAGTTTTTGGTACAACTCTTGGTAGTCATGGCTGGGTACAAACCGTCTTCTCATCATTGTTTTCATCTCTTCCCACGTCTCAATCGGGACGCTCTCTATTCCGCTGCCTGTTCAACACTAACTAATCCCACCAAATAATAGCATAATTAGAAAACTCAATAGCAACAAGTTTTATCTTCTTTATCTCAGAGTAGTTGTTTGGCAATCGAACACCAACTCCACCTTTCTTCTCCCATTTCAAAATAGGCCTCCCGGTCATTCTTTCCTTGAAATGAAGGAATTGTCATCGTAATATTGCCCAAATTGTTATCTTCCCGGTTCCTAGCTTTCCTAAACCGCCCATATCTCCTAGGACTACCCACTGAATTTTGATCTTCTTCTCCATCAAAACCAGCCCCATAATACTCGTCGTCCTCATCCCTTACTTTTTCTCGGTTGAACTCTTTCCCTCCTAAGCACATTATGAATGTTTTTAAGCTGAGCAATACGTTCATTCTCTACCTTATCCAACCGTTCATGCACCTGCTCCAATTCACTCCTCATCATTCTTCTTCATCTCTTCCACCATAGCCTTCATGAATAAACTTCGGATCAGCCACTCCTTGAGTACTATCACCATTGTTATGTGACATTGTTGATATGCAAAATAAGGTTAGGAACAAAATGCAATGGACCTTACGACACTTCCTTACGTGTTTTACCCAAAGAATGATTCACTCGATTTCACTCAAACAATTTGGCTTTTACCCTCTAATATGCTCACCACTCTTACCTCTTTCCACTCGATATTTCTCTTTCAGTTCTTTTTAAACTAATCAGACAATATCGAATCACTTGTAGCAATTCAAAAGTAAAAACACCAAGGACAAACATAAATACGAAGAAACAACGGCTGATGAAATTTCGGAGATATGAATTTTTTTTTTTTTTTTTTTTTTGGACAATTTTTTATGAACGAATTTTTTTTTCTTTTTTTTTGGACGAATTTTTTTCTTTCTTTTCTTTTTTTTTGAAACCCTAGCGGAAATCAATGGAAAGATGAAAAAAAAGGATAGGTAAACCTAATTTAGAACCAAGCTCTGATACCAAATGATGCAAAACCTCGCTAAGAATAACGAGACCCATCAACAATTAAGGTACCACGACCATCTACAATCAGATTTTTGCATGGAAAACCTCGACCCATTTACCTATGCAGAGGCAAGAACCTTGGTATGTTGAAGACGCCACAAACGGTGGTGGAAATTCCATTTGATAAGTCAAATTGTGAACACCACGGAATGATTCTGATAAGTTTGAATAGTTCTTCAAAGAACCAAAGAGAAAACTCCAATTTTTGTGAATAAAATTGTTTGTTTCTTTCATTCATATACGCCTTTAAATAGGCTGATTACAATAAAGGAAAGTATCTGATTAAATCAATCAGTCCCTAACAAATAAAGAAAGTATCTGATTAAATCAATCAACCCTAACAATAAAGGAAATACCTGATGAATTAATCAGCCCTAGCAAAATAAAGGAAAGTATCTGATTAAATCAATCAGCCCTAACAAATAAAGGAAAGTATCTAATTGAATTAATTAGCTCTACCAAATAAAAGGAAAGTATCTGATTAAATCAATCAGCCCCCAAATATATAGATTTGCTGCTGCAATTAGGTTGGGTTGAATCACATTGATGCTTCTTTGTGAAAACATGGGCTATGCTTCAATGGGCCGTAAATTTGATTCAGACCAGATTTATTAAATCAGCCCGTTGAGTGCTTCCTTGAATTTCTTTTGCCCAAGCTCTTGTACCTGGACCAACTGGGACTTGGACCGAATCTTTTAATGTCGTAACTTCATTTGCATCATTATACTCTCACTTTTTAGAAAAGATAAGCAAGATGAAGCTCTCAGATAGGGAGAAGGAGTTTTTTAGTGTTGACGTGAAACTGTCGAACTCACTCAAATTAACCAGGCTTATAAAGAAATTTGTAATATGGACAACCTGGATCGTCTCCAATGATTTTTGCATAGAACTAAATCACTCAATAAAGACAAAACAATAAACAGGGGGGTTTTAATTCGATTTAAAATTAAGCAAGAGAAAATTAAAGTAAGAGATAAAACGAAATTAACAATTTAAAAGCAATCAACCAACCCAGAATTGAGGTTTCAAGGACATCCGTCACTGACAAAGAATTACTTAATCTCGTGGTTGACCCTAAACAAATCGGAATCCCTGCATTCATATAGGAACCCTCTCTACTAGACAATCACCTAGCATTTAATCAAACTCTTGGCGTGTTCACCCATGCCATCGCACAGTGTTCACTTCAACCTGTTTTGATTTTAAGTCCCTTGATTAATCAACCTAAATATTAAATCTAACAATTATTCCCTTCCCTGGATGATCAAAATACAGAAATCATAAACAAACCTCATGGACAAACCTCATCCGCTCGGATTCAACGTACACAATCGTGTTGCTCAATTCGAGTAAGGGGAAGAAAAACGGATTCAGTTCATAGAGAGCACGGGTCCTCTGGATTCAACAGCAAAATCCTCAACTCATGGGTTGATTGAATGAAAGTTAGCCTACCATGGCTGGGAAAAAAAAAGAAAACGAAAAGGAAAGAAAAAGAAAACAAGATGAACAAGATGAGAGAAAAGAGAAGAGTGTAGATCTGAAATTTCTCCAAAATCAAAAGCTGCTGTTCATGTACCCTAATATGCTATTTAAACCTAAAACTAAACAGGGTCAGGGTTCCAAAACTGGCCC
Source organism: Castanospermum australe (assembly GCA_019955255.1). Lineage (NCBI taxonomy): Eukaryota > Viridiplantae > Streptophyta > Magnoliopsida > Fabales > Fabaceae > Castanospermum > Castanospermum australe. Next base: position 56,445 of record NSJW01000081.1, read on the forward strand.
AAATTAAAAACATAACTAATGGCTTTGGTCCCATGTAATTCTGGATCTATTCAAAGTTAAGCCCAATTAACTAAACATACCTCTAGAATTTCGTGACTGACTTTGGCTCCAATTTTGACTGCTTTCTTGTCCGAATTTGCTCAAGCCTCTAATACATTTGTAGCACTTTGAGTTTATCTGCAAAACGAAAAGAAGAATGAGGTTAATCGAATACCTATAACAAATTTTATGATCAAAATACTGGAAGTGTAAATTTTGGAAAAATAAGCACGAAAATGAATTAAAATCCAATTAAAAGCCAAAGCCCCAATTTAGACCAAAAATCATTAATTAACACTAAACAGCCCTAAAATCATTAATCAAATGCAAAAATTAAGTGTGATAAAATTCAATTATCACAGCTCTTCTCCTATTACGTCACAATAGAGATTCAGGGTTGAGAGTCTCTTTATGTTTTGTGGAGACCACTGATGATGGCATAAACCAGTCAGGGAAATGGGTAAACTAAATGGGAGAATAGTGAAGGAAATTGAAAGATGCTTAAACGCTTAAGGGGTATACAAGGGGAATACTTGCTTAAAGAGTGGTTAATAAGGTGCAAAAAAGTAGCTAATGCAGTGTCCGACGCGGTTAATGAAAAAACAAGATGTTTGGATGTGTGGTATCTATTAAAAGCATAAGTTAAAGTGGTTCAAAGACTGTAAACAAGTGGCTCATGTAGTGTAAGTACCAGTGAATAAAGTAGACAGAGGTTTATAACTACAAAGTATTGAGGGTGCACTTTAAGTGGGTAACAATGTGTAAAAAAGTGGTTAATGAGTGTGAGAAGTGGTTAATGAAGCACCAAGTGATTTGGGTGTGCCAAGTTTAAAGGGGAAGATAAAGTGGTTAACAATGTTAAAAAATGTGGTTAATGCAATGTGAGAAGTAGTTAATGAAACACCAAAAGGTTTAGATGTGGCAAGTTTAAAGGGAGAAGTTAAAGTGGTTAACAATGTTCAAAAATGTGATAAATGCAGTGTGAGAAGTGGTTAACGAAGCACCAAGAGGTTTGGATGTGCCAAGTATAAAGGGCGAAATGTAGTTAATGCAGTGTGAGAAGTGGTTAATAAAGCAAAAAGAGGTTTCAATGTGGCAAGTTTAAAGGGAGAAGTTAAACAGGTTAACTACGTTAAAAAATGTAGTTAATGCAGTGTAAGAAGTGGTTAATGAAACACCAAGAGGTTTGGATGTGACAAGTTTAAAGGGAGAAGAATGTTAAAAAATGTGGTTTAATGCAGTGTGACAAGTGGTTAATGAAGCAAAGAGAGGTTTCTATGTGACAAGTTCAAAGGGTGCACTTTAAGTGGTTAACAACGTGTAAAAAAATAGTTAATTCAGTGTGAGAAGTGGTTAATAAAGCACCAAAAGGTTTGGATATGCCAAGTTTATAGGGAGAAGTTAAAGTGGTCAACAATGTTAAAAAATGTGGTTAATGCAGAGTGAGAAGTGATTAATGAAATACCAAGAGGTTTGGATATGGCAAGTTTAAAAAGAGAAGTTAAAGTGGTTAACAACGTTAAAAAATGTGGTTAATGCAGTGTAAGAAGTGATTTATGAAACACCAAAAGGTTTAGATGTGACAAGTTTAAAGGGAGAAGAACATTAAAAAATGTGGTTTAATGCTACGTGACAAGTGGTTAATGAAGCAAAGAGAGGTTTCTATGTGGCAAGTTCAAAGGGTGCACTTTAAGTGGTTAACGTGTAGAAATGTAGTTAATTCAGTGTGAGAAGTGGTTAATATGGCACCAAGAGATTTAGATGCAGCAAGTTTAGACAGAGTACTTTAAGTGGTTAACTGGGCGTAAAAAAGTGGTCAATTAGTGTGAGAAGTGGTTAATGAAACACCAAGAGGTTTGGATATGCCAAGTTTAAAGGGAGAAGTTAAAGTGGTCAATAATATTAAAAAATGTGATTAATGCAGTGTGAGAAGTGGTTAATGAAATACCAAGAGGTTTGGATGTGGCAAGTTTAAAGGGAGAAGTTAAAGTGGTTAACAACGTTAAAAAATGTGGTTAATTATAGTATGAGAGGAGGTTAACGAAGCACGAAGAGGTTTGGAAGTGGCAAGTTTAAAGGGAGAAGTTAAAGTGGTCAATAATATTAAAAAATGTGATTAATGCAGTGTGAGAAGTGGTTAATGAAATACCAAGAGGTTTGGAGGTGGCAAGTTTAAAGGGAGAAGTTAAAGTGGTTAACAATGTTAAAAAATGTGGTTAATATAGTATGAGAGGTGGTTAACAAAGCACGAAGAGGTTTGGAAGTGGCATGTTTAAAGGGAGAAGTTAAGGTAGTTAACAACGTTAGAAAATGTGGTTAATGCAGTGTGATAAGTGGTTAATGAAACACTAAGAGTTTTGGATGTGACAAGTTTAAAGGGAGAAGTTATAGTAGTTAACAAAGTTAAAAAATGTGGTTAATGCAGTGTGACAAGTGGTTAATGAAGCAAAGAGAGATTTCTATATGGCAAGTTCAAAGGGTGCACTTTAAGTGGTTAACAATGTGTAAAAAAGTAGTTAATTCAGTGTAAGAAGTGGTTAATGTGGCACCAAGAGGTCTTGATGTTAAAAGTTTACACACTGCACTTTAAGTCGTTGACTGAGTGTAAAAAGGTGGTCAATTCAGTGTGAGAAGTGGTTAATTGGGCAAAGAGGGGTTTTTATGTGGCAAGTGTTGCAGGGTAACAATGACTGGTTAGCAACGTGCAAAAATGTAATTAATGCAGCCTGACAATGTTTAATGAAGCACCAACATGTTTCTTTCATGGCAAGTGTTGAACCTATTAGCTACGTGGTTAACTTTGTGCAAAATAGTGGTTAACAACATGTTGAAAGTGGTTATATGGTCTCTTGCATGATGTTTATTTGGTCCAATTTAGATATTCAAAACATTGAATTCACCTGTCAAATTGCATGAAAAAGGGCATTACTTTAGATTAAACTAGGAGAGGATGTGGTTAACCTTATGTAAACATCTGATTTTGGGTGCTCAAATATCCCTCATAAGAAAAATATATGCATCCAAACTCATTCACAACGAAACAATAAATCACATAAATGTAAGCACCAGATCCATTATGTAACTGTACATACAACTGCATACTATATGTAATTTACAAAATGTACATTTATGTGTCTTCTGTATGCAAACTATGTTTTATGTGTGTTCCTACACTATACACACAACAAACAAACATTGACATCATTAAGTGATTGAAATAGCTTGCTTTTTGATACACCAAAAAATTATCTACAACTATGCATAATTGCTAAAACAAATCCCAAAGAATTAGCTACTGCTGAGATAATTCACAGTATCTACAGTAGAAAAACTAATCATTATTAGTAGTGAAAGCAGATGATGGCCAAGGAAGGCAGTGACCGTGGAATAGAAACTGTTATAGTTCAAAATTATACCTATACATCTACAACATCTACATCTACATCAAAATATCAATCCAAATAACAATGCCACGTCAGCTTCTACTAGTAAGGGACATATCACTTGCTTTGTGCATCTCCTAATTGCCTTCCATTACCAGAAAGCAATACATCCATGTATGCAAATTGACTAGTAGAACCCCAAAAAAAAAACCAATTCATCAAGTCAAATACAGTTAATACTATCCACTAAGCATCTTATTTTTCCACATGTTTGTGGCCTCTCATTGGGCTGAAATGTGAGCAACGCAGTTGATGGAGAATTTGATATCTGCAATACCGAGGAACTGTCATTGTACATAAACCCAGCGACATTAGAACGAAGTGGTTAATATAGTATGAGAAGTGGTTAACGAAGCACGAAGAGGTTTGGAAGTGGCAAGTTTAAAGGGAGAAGTAAAAGTGGTTAACAACGTTAGAAAATGTGGTTAATGCAGTATAATAAGTGGGTTAATGAAACACTAAGAGATTTGGATGTGACAAGTTTAAAGGGAGAAGTTATAGTAGTTAACAATGTTAAAAAATGTGGTTAATGCAATGTGACAAGTGGTTAATGAAGCAAAGAGAGATTTCTATATGACAAGTTCAAAGGGTGCACTTTAAGTGGTTAATAACGTGTAAAAAAGTAGTTAATTCAGTGTAAGAAGTGGTTAATGTGGCACAAAGAGGTCTTGATGTTAAAAGTTTACACACTGCACTTTAAGTGGTTGACTGAGTGTAAAAAGGTGGTCAATTCAGTGTGAGAAGTGGTTAATGGAGCAAAGAGGGGTTTTTATGTGGCAAGTGTTGCAGGGTAACAATGACTGGTTAGCAACGTGCAAAAATGTAATTAATGCAGTCTGATAATGTTTAATGAAGCACCGACATGTTTCTTTCGTGGCAAGTGTTGAACCTATTGGCTAGGTGGTTAACTTTGTGCAAAATAGTGGTTAACAACATGTTGAAAGTGGTTATATGGTCTCTTGCATGATGTTTTTTTGGTCCAATTCATATATTGAAACATTGAATTCACCTATCAAATTGTATGAAAAAGGGCGTTACTTTAGATTAAAGTAGGAGAGGATGTGGTTAATCTTATGTAAACATCTGATTTTGGGTGCTCAAATATCCCTCATAAGAAATATATACATCCAAACTCATTCACAATGAAACAATAAATCACATAAATGTAAGCACCAGATCCATTATGTAACTGTACATACAACTGCATACTATATGTAATTTACAAAATGTACATTTATATGTGTTCTGTATGCAAACTATGTTTTATGTGTGTTCCTACACTGTACACACAACAACCAAACATTGACATCATTAAGTGATTAAATAGCTTGCTTCTGATACACCAAAAAATTATCTACAACTATGCATAATTGCTAAAACAAATCCCAAAGAATTAGCTACTACTCAGATAATTCACAGTATCTACAGTACAAAAACTAATCATTATTAGTAGTGAAGCAGATGATGGCCAAGGAAGGTAGTGACCATGGAATAGACACTGTTATTATTCAAAATTATACCTATACATCTACAACATCTACATCTACATCAAATATCAATCCAAATAACATTGCCACGTCAGCTTCTACTGGTAGGGGACATATCACTTGCTTTGTGCATCTCCTAATTGCCTTCCATTACCAGAAAGCAATACATCCAGATATGCAGATATGCAAATTGACTAGTAGAACCCCGAAAAAAAAAACCAATTCATCAAGTCAAATACAGTTAATATTATCCACTAAGCATCTTATTTTTCCACATGTTTGTGGCCTCTCATTAGGCTGAAATGTGAGCAACACAGTTGATGGAGAATTTGATATTTGCGATACCGAGGAACTGTCATTGTACATAAACCCAGCGACATTTGTACTCAAATAAACAGCTGTAGATTGTTACATGAACATAACAAACTTGAATATCTATAGTGTATCACTACAACAAGGATTACAAATTGAACACAATCTTGGTGTTCACACACACACCACAGTACATGCTGATTAAGCAAGTCTCTAGCTGTTGTGACTTTTATAGATGATCCTACATGTAAGTTACTTGGCTAGATGCATTCCTACATAATTCAACAAAGATCCATTATTCATAACTATTGCAAAATAGGTACCTGCACCTAATTTCCCATTCACATTAACAAGTGATAAACTAAATTTCAAATGCACATACTTCATTTGTAACCTTGTCACGTGCTTGCTTATGTCTCTTTTTCAATTTCGTGACTACTTGATCCGTATCTGACATTTTCCTCTTAGTAGGAGGACGACCTTTACGGGCTACGTGTAAAGGATTGCGAATGGTACTCGATGGGTTGACAAGACTAAGATTGCCAATCACATTCTCTGGATGCAGGACATGTGCTAGCTGGTCACCTTTATAACTACTAGGTACATTCTGCTTTGATGCAGCCATGTATTAAACTTGGCCTTTAAATTGACGCAAGCCAGCTTGGAGGAATTCGGTCACATCCTTAAACTTAGCCACAACTTCTGTAACTTCATAAAATTGCTTGCATAGATTTTCAAACCGTTGCATTTGTGGCTTCATCTGTGCCACATCATAACTACTTTTGATATAAGAGTGCCTCCATTTCACATTTTTGCCCCATCTTCTCAATATATACTTTGAGGGCACTTCCCTCACCCTTTCATGTTGAAGAATAGTAAGGGAATATCTACACATTATGCCTTTAAACTCAAACAAACAACAATTGCACCAAATATTGTGATTGTCACGATTAAACATTACTTCAAAAATACATTCCTTTGCTTGGCCTACAACTACCATCTCCTCCATCACATGGTACATACAAATGGCACCTTCAACATAATGAAGGGAGCCACAACAATTAATTTTTCCTCTAAACTCAACTTATGCCTCATTAAACTTTGCATATGTGTAGGCAGATTGGAATTGCTTTTCAATTTGTGAATTTGACCCACAAGGAACAGTGGAGTTGAAGGAGCGAAAATCTGCTTCAAATTCTTTTTTCGCCCTGTCATGTAAGGAATTGTCATATTGTTTAACAAATTGTTGCAAGGAAGTTGTTTAGTTGATATAGCCATCAAAGAAGGTATGTAAGCTCTCACTACGTTGAGTGGTAGACATTCCTGCCCAAAAATCCTTCTTCAAGAAAGTGGGAACCCATCTATGTTGCTCATTGTACAATCCACTCAACCATTTATTGTCTTATAGGTTGAATTGTTGAATGAGACAATACCACTTATGTTCAAATTCTGCAACTATGATGCTGTAATAAACTACACCTTTTATGCCATTTTTTATATTCCTATATTCACCACAAGATTTGAACTTTTTAGGAATTTTCTTCATTATGTGCCATAAGCACCACATATGGCGAGTGGTCGGAAAGACTTGGTTAATGGCAGTTTACATTGCTCTGCATTGGTCGGTGACTATAGCTTTTAGACCTTTTTCTAGCATGCAACGATTCCAAGATTCAAATAACCAAACAAAGGACTCAGTCTCTTCACTAGAAAGTAGACCACATCCTAGTAGAATAGATTGCCCATGATGATTCACACCAACAAATGCAGTAAATGGCATATCATACTTATTTGTCAAATAGGTTGTGTCAAATGTCACCATATCTCCAAATGATTCATATGTTGCTCTGCTTATTGCATCAGCCCAAAATACATTTCTCACATGAAAACCATCATCTAAGTCTATGTCATAGAAGAAATGAATATTTTACTCCTGCATCCTTGCAAAGTAACTTTTCAGAGCCTTACCGTCATCATCTTTGCCAATTGATCATCTTTCCTTATGAACATAATTCTTGATATCTCGCTCACCAAATGATAAATTTTCATGACCACCCATATCATACACAAAAGATCGGAAGGTCTTGGTCATCCTCACTCCTACTTCATCATTCATTTCTACTACCCTCTTGACATGCATACTAATATTTTTATTCATATTGAACATCCTTGCTTTCTTTAGGCTAAGTACATGAGTGTGGTCAAGTGAAGCTTTCCTTATGTACCACACACCATCTACCTTCAATGAAACCGTAATTTTTGCTTGACATTTATTTTTTATGGTTGGCACTGTCTTCACAGTAGGAGGGACTATTGAAGGACGATTTTCCTCTCGAGAACATGCCAATATGAAGTAATTTAGTTTTCCATCAGGACCTTTCCTTGAATTTCTTGTCATAAACGAGAATCCCTCTTCATAAGCATATTGCCTATAGAAAGATTTAATAATAACCTCGGATGCAAATGACATCCCTGCTACTGGCACACAAGGTTGGGATTCCTGATTCAAGCAATCACTTGAAATTTTGGCACCATAGTGTACTTCTTCTATACTTTGAACTCCATCCTCAACATCCCACAAACTGTCACATACATCAAGAACATTAGTATCCTTAATCAAGTACACTTTCTCAAATGCACAAGACCTGCATAAACATTCATGGTGCCATATCATATTTCAAGTGTTGAAACTGATGGCCAAGCGGTTAATAACGTATAAAAAAGTGGTTAATGTAGTGTCAAAAGTGGTTAAGGAAGCAGCGTGGGGTTTGGAAGTGGCAAGTGTTATAGGTGCAATTTAAGTGGTCAAAAACATGTAAAAAAGTGAGTAATGTAGTGTCAAAAGTGGCTTAAAAAACACTAACAGGTTTGAATGTGGCCAAGTGTTGAAGGGTGGAAGTGAAGTAGTTAACAACGTGTCTAAAATTAGTTAATGATGTGTGAACAGTGGTTATGAAGCATCAATATGTTTGGATATGGCAAGTGTTGAAGGTGGATTTCAAATGGTTTACAACATGTAAAAAAGTAGTTAATGTAGTGTGAACAGTAGTTAATGAAGCACCAGGATGTTTAGATGTGACAAGAGTTAAAGCTGCATTCACGTGGTTAACAACGTGTAAAAATGTCGTTAATTTAGTGTGAAAATTGGCTAATGAAGCACCAGAATGCTGAGATGTGACAAATACTGAATGTGCACTTCAAGTGGCTAACAACGTGTAAAAAAATGAAATGTAGTGTGAAAGTGGTCATGTTTCTAAAATGCGAACCGCAACACTTGATGCAGCCATAATAATGCAGTTGCAGTAGTCACCACAAACAAATTGCCGGGTGATTTAGAATCACACCGTAACGCTGCATCGAAACAGCGTTGTGGTCAGCCGCAATGCAATAGGCCGTAACACTATTTTTATAGTACTAGACATCATATTTAGAAAAAAAAAATAGACCCTAACTTCCGCTCCTCTCAGCCGCATCAACATCTCAGCCACACCAGATCAGATATTTAGCCGCAACTTTCATCTTTGTCCTTGTAGAGGAAGAAAGGGAAAAAGGATTGTGGGCGTCATGCTATGTCGGAGGAGGGAAGAGGCTGATCTGAGTCTGAAATGACGGAGAGAGGAAGAATGGAACAAGAAAAGAAGGGGGAGGGAGAAATGGGACTCTGGAAAATGGTAGAAATTGAACTGACGAAGAGGAGAAACAGAACGAACAAATAAGAGAGAGAGAAAGTGATGGGGATGGGTGTGATGGGGTGGGTGCTGCCGTAATATTTTCTTTTAAATATTTGGTTAAAATGGAATGTGAGACTAAGGGAAAATTTTAAGAAAAGGGGAGGCAAATTTTGATAAAAGAGGGAAGAGAAAATTTTGGAGAGAGTTTAAAAAATTAGATGTGAGAAAAAAAAGAAAATTTTGAGATAATTAAGAAGAGAAAAAAAATTAAAAGCTTAGAAAATTAAATTTTTCGTAATTAAAATTTATAATATAATATGAGTTTTTGGAAGTAAAAAATTGAAAAATTTTAGAAATTAAATTTAAATTAATTATTTATTAACTTATTAAGTAAAATTAATTTTTTTAGACAAAAAAAATAGTTATTAATTAGTAGTCTATATTAAAGTTAAAGTTTAAATTTTGATTGATAATTGTTATAATTTATTTGTATAACCATTGTCACAATAATTATTATATTTTTTATTATAAATCTAATTTTAAATTATTCACTAAGGTAATACAAAATCTTATAAAATAAGTAAAATCCTATACAAGATTATAAATAAAGATATATTAAAGTTAAAGTGATTAAAAGATTTTTTTTTTTTTACATTTTGTGCAAATATAAAAAAATTTCATGCCGCAACGACCGCAATTTACATTGCAGCAATCGCAATGCCCATAATCACAGTAACCGTAACCACAATCCCAACCGCGACCACGACCACAAGTGGTTAATGAAGCACCAGGATGTTCAGATGTGACAGAGCTAAAGCTGCATTCAAGTGCTTAATAACGTGTAAAAATGTGGTTAATTTAGTGTGAAAATTGACTAATAAAGTACCAGGATGATGAGATGTGGCAAATGTTGAAGTTGCACTTCAAGTGGTTAACAACATGTAAAAAAAAGTAGTTAATGTAGTGTGAATAGTAGTTAATGCAGCACCAGGATGTTCACATATGGCAAGAGTTAAAGCTACACTTCAAGTGATTAACAACATGTAATGTGAACATTGGCAAATGAAGCACCAGGATGCCGAGATGTGTCAAGTGTTGAAGGTACACTTCAAGTGGTTAACAACGTGTAAAAATGTGATTAATGTAAGGTGAAAATGGCTAATGAAGTACCAAGATGCTGAAATGTGGCAAGTGTTGAAGGTGAACTTCAAGTGATTAACAACGTGTAAAAAAGTAGTTAATATAGTGTAAAAAGTGGTTAAAGAAGCAAAAAGAGGTTTAGATGTGGCAAGTGCTGAAGGTGTACTTAAAGTGGTTAACGTGTAAAAAAGTGATTAATGTAGTGCAAAGAGTGGTTAATGAAGCAAAAATAGGTTGGAATGTGCAAGTGTCAAAGGGTGAAGGTGAAGTGGTTAACAACGTGTAAAAAAGTAATTAATGTAGTGCGAATAGTGGTTAATAAAGCAAAAATAAGTTGGGATGTACAAGTGTTGAACGCTGGAGGTAAAATGGTTAACAACATGTAAAAAAATTGTTAATATAGTGCAAAGAGTGGTTAATGAAGTAAAAATAGGTTGTGATGTGTAAGTGTTGAATGCTGGATGTAAAGTGATTAACAACGTGTATAAAAGTGGTTAATGTAGTACAAAGAGTGGTTAATGAAGCACCCCGGACATGCATGACCACATTTTTGAACAATTTTCTTCCCTTGAACCTCTATGAACTAATCTTTGTTCGTAACCATGACCCTTTTCCTTCTACAACATGCATATTTGACATGGTTAATGGAAGAAAACATTTTCTTAACACCATCAACAACCATCATTCAAATCACTTAAAAAATGACATTTTAATAGAATGAAAACTAACCTACAAGCAAGATATTTGCTATTGATGAAAAAGAACTTGCTAGCTAAGACCAGAAGAAGCTGTCAAAGGAGCACTGTAATGGAGGCCGAGAACGAAGTTGACTAGAGAGCGTGAATCTGAAATGATGAAATGAAGAGAGAGAAAGAGATAATGAACTTATGAGCTCCAAAATCATATTTGACATCCCCTCCTTTTGCTCTATGGTGTCCACTATTTGCGAACCTGATGTCTTAAAAAGTTGCCTGCATGGACATTTGGTGTAAAAATGGTGGAGAATTTTGATGTGCAAGAAACATATTTGTATCTTAAAATCACTTTTTGTTAATATATCCAAACATAAAATTTATTTTATCATAATCGATTTTAAAAAAAATAGATTATATATATAATTGATTATTGAAATAATTTATTTTTTACAGTTAATCTAAACACATATTTATTTTATATTTAAAATAATTTATAATCAAAATTTTATTGAAATAAATTTTTTAAAAAAATTTTTTTTAAAAAAATAAACAATTAACAAACATGTACTTAGTATCTTCTATATATAAAAGTAAGTGTTTTTTACGGTGCGCATAAAATTGGCTGAGTCTTGAAATCCATCCATATGACCCAACCAGAAGGAGACATCTAACTTAGTTCTGCAGATGTGGATGGGTGGAGTGAAGAGCTGGTTTGTGAAATACATCGTAGGTTTCCCAAAATAACCCTCTCGTTACTCATCGACAACCCCAGAGATGACGGTCTCGAGCTCAACGCCGACACACCCACTGTGATCCCTCTCTCTCAACTCCGATGAAATTATCCGGTTTGGTCGCTGGTGTCTCCCTCAACTCTGGCGAACAGACTACTCAGATTCCCCCCACTCCTTGGCCTCCCTCCATAAGTACCCCCTCCTTCTGCCCATTTTCCATTCGCCTCAAACCAACACAACCAAGTAACCAACCTATTCCTTCATTTGCTCTCTCTCTCTCTCTCTCTCTTCTGCAATGGCTGGAATGGGTCTACTACTCTGCATTGCATCATTGGTCTCGCTTTTTGTTGCAACCAGTGCTCGAATCCCTGGAGTTTATTGCAGCTCATTCCAAACTGGAGAGACAGGATTTTTCCAGTGATGAAGATAAGGACGCAGAGCTGTTTACCTTGGCAAATGGTGAGGAAGATGTGTTAAACGATGTTCTTGTTGATACATCCTCAGTGTAACTTTTTTTTCTTTCTCTTTTCGGGTTAATCAGTTAGGAATTTTAATTTTTAGGATTTATTGAATTCTTTCCACCGATGCTTCTTTGGTTTTTGGTTGCCTTGTGTCCCATGTAAGTGTACTATTCTTGAAGTATGTTGTGACTGCTAGTAGGAGAAAAATTTTTGTACTTTTGCATGACTATATTTTTGAGCAAGCTAATATATTGTTTAACGTTTTCTTCAGTCCAAGAATGCATTACTGCCAGAAGCTAGCATATGATACATGATTATCCGGTGATTTTAGAAACTTCAATACAAGTTTGGGGCTATAGCCTTATAGGAATTATATTTCAAAGTTAAGTCATAGTCTTTTGAGCATATATATGTGCATTTTGTAAGCTTGTTCCTTGGTTAAGGAGGATACCTAATATACCTTATGTCATTGACCAGAACAGAGTAGGCCCATTTTTTTTCTCTTTCTATAATTTGTTGCTTTTCTTTAGATTCATGGATGCCCATCGGTTTGGTTTGGTTGCTTAGGAACTTAAGGCAACAAAATATGAATTTTTTCTCATTTGGGTGTTGGTTAAATACTTAAATATGTTCATCACTGTTATTGCTAGAAAAAGTTATTGTATCATTACTACAGGGTGGTTGTTTTTTTTATTTTGAAGCTACTATTTTTACGTCATGGCATTTTAACTTGGTCATAAGGCTGTGTGTGCTTGAGCTTGTGTGTCAAATGAATTTTTTAGCAATTTGGGGGTCTTGGTATCAATTTGGCATCTGATAATACTAAATTCTATTGAAAAGGTTATAGGTTTCCACACTCTTGATTAGTTGGCTATACATTTTATATTCTAAACCCTTCCCACATTATCAACGTTTCTGGCTAGTTAAATAAATATTTGGCTCATTTGGATGAGCCTTTAAAAAAAATCTTTTTTTTTAAAGATCTTTTTAAAAAAGTAAAATATATTTTGTGTTTGGATGTAATATTTGAGAAGTATTTTAACAGCTTTGTATGTTACAAAAAAAGGTCTTTTTTTAGAAACACAAAAATCTAGCTTCTAAAAAAGCATAAAAATGTACTTTTTTAGTACTTTAGTTTTTTTAGCTATTGAGGATTTATACTTCTTTTATCTTTTTTTTAATAAGCTCTTCTTTTTCAAATTAAAATAGCACAATTTTGGTACTAACAAATTGAAAGAATAATTTCTCTTCATGTAGAAGAAGATAAACTAGAACTAACAAATAAGGCATTCACAACTTTTCAAATTATTGTTTACCTTTGCGGGACAGGTTGAGTGCGGGTTTGGGGTCAACTCATCCCGCACCGCACTCTTTATCTATATTAAATTTATATTTAAAATAGATTTTAATTTAGATATTGTTGTGTTAATTTATTTATTTAAATTATAAATAGAAATAATAAAAGTATACTTATTTAGATATTTTATTTAATTTATATGAGATTATGATTGATTTTTAATATTATAATTAATTATAATATAAATTCATTTGGAATATTCATGAATACGAAACGGGATGGGTAAGGTGTGGGTTCTTAACATTTTTATAGGGGTAGGTCCTAGGTTTGATCCTCAAGACCCACGAGATAAGTAAGGGCGAGTTATGTATTATTTTGAGAGATGCAGGGTGGGGTGGGGTTGGACAAAATCATGCTCCTACTTGCCCCATTGCCATCTCTACTTAATACTTAAATTCGAGACCATACTTTAATAAAAAGGAGTAAATTTTGTTGCTGAAACTTACTAGAAATACATATAATGATTTTATTTGTATATTTTATGCATGAACTATATGTGATGTTGTGGCACTCAAATGTTAATGCAAAGATAGTAATTAAAAACACTCAAAGGTTAATACTCAATTATGTCACACAAAGGAAGGTGCTAAAAGAAATATAGTACACTTAAAGGAAAATGTTATGGTACATAAAGGTTAGTGCTAATCATAACTTGAAAAGAGTTAGAATTAATGTTTCATTGGCTTATTATTTTTATATGTTCCTATTTTTAATTTCAAATCTTAAAATTTTGGTTGCTTGATATACTTGAAATTTACCATGGCTAGTTTTATTTTTTTGCTTACTTTTTTTACTGAGAATTTTATTTTCATTTATTCCACGGTGTTTTCAGAGACCTCCCCATACAGCAGGTTGCCAGGGTTGTTGTGGAGATAGAGTACATATGGGTCTATGTACTAGAGCTAGAGTGTTACATTAAAGTTATCACTAATGTTAAGATATCCTATGCGGAGTAGAAGTTGTTGTAAATAAAATATGTATAATTAATTATTATGTATGAGATACCACCAAATGTAGTTATAGTTTAGATTCACTAGTGCAAAAATGTAATTTCCTTGATTTTGTATTAAGTAATGGGAAAGGTGGTATCCACTTAATTCACCTCGACTTATATGCATTTATATATATAAACTATGTTGCCATCTTCATTAAACTTCCAGTGTATGGTTAAACTTATCTAATGTTGATCTCGTATGTAAAACCAAGATTTAGGTCAAGATAACCCCTCATGCACTTCAAAGCATATTTTCATGAAATTAAGGATTAGATATTTCTAAGAGAGTATGTTTTCCCTTATTTTATAGCTTTAATTTCTTTAACAAATTGGATATATCTAATTTTTGTTTAAGTAAATAAATTAACTTCTAATAAATCTAGAAATAAAATTCCATAGATAACCATTCATAGTAAGTGTTTCAAGATTTGGGTTAGAACAATTTTAATCCTTATCATTAATAGATACAATTTTTCATGGGAATGATTCACTTTATTATTTGTTCGATAGATGCAATCTGACAATAGTTCTCAAGATGTCTCATTTGTGATGTTCCACTATCTTACAAGTTTAAATCATTTGTTTGAGAAATCTTTTAAAAAAACATAGCGCTCTTCACACATTGAGATACCTCATCTTCTTACAAGTTTAGAAATTATTTAATTGAAAGATGAAAACTCTTTAAAGAGTAGGTTTTCAAAATGAAACTCAGTGAGTAATATGAATAAATCTTAGGAAATTAAAGGCTAAAAATAGAATAATTCTCAATATAAAGTGTTAGTGCAAGCATTAACTTGTGGATACTTTTCAGTTTTGCAGGAAATGATACAAGGTGTGTGTAGCAAGGATTTGATTTTTAAATGACAATGAAATATGTATTAAGTCTATACTGATATAACTTTAGTTCATGTAATCCCATAATAAGGTAGTTATTATCTCTGATTAGACAATAGAAGATATCAACCATGAGATGCCTTTGTATTGCAATTAAATTCTTACAGTAGAGTATTTATGAGAAAAAGGATAGAGAGTAAAAGTGAGGCTTCAAAATTAGGGAGTTAGCTTAGCCCCTAATTCTGGTAAGTCACATATTTTCTAGGTAATGTGGGTTTTGATATTGGGGCTTATAATGGGTATGGGTCCTACATGTTATGGTAAAATTTTGATAAATTTTCTATGCGTGTTGACACTCTTAAAATTTTCTCTATTTAATCCAAAATTTACAGATTAATTATTAGATTGAATATGCTGTGGAAGCTGAAATTTTTTTGAGGCTTTTCATAACCTTAGGTTAAGGGTGTTATGTTGAATATTTTATGTGTGCTGATACTCTTTGAATTTTTATATATAATATGAGATTTGAAAGTTAATTATCCACCCTTGTATATTGAATCTAGGTTATCTTTGGGAGTAGGTTATTTTGTTATCCTCTATTTGATGTACATGTAGTCTCCTTATTAATACCACGTGTCTTTTCTTTAAATATCATTTTCTCTCTTTTACAGTCTCAATATGTTTATTCATATTTATTGAATATAAAATGAGACATTTAGCAATAATATTTTACATAGATCAATTTAAAAAAATTTTATTTTTAAA
The DNA here is from genome assembly GCA_019955255.1 of Castanospermum australe. Classification (NCBI taxonomy): domain Eukaryota; kingdom Viridiplantae; phylum Streptophyta; class Magnoliopsida; order Fabales; family Fabaceae; genus Castanospermum; species Castanospermum australe. The sequence continues at coordinate 72,374 of NSJW01000081.1, forward strand.
AAATTGCATCTAAAAAAATGATAATGTATATTATGGAAAAGAATTACACTTTTAATATTTAATAATAAAGAAAATGAAATCTAGTAAAGAAAAAGGTAAAAATTAAAAACTGAGTTCATTTTAAATATTAATACATTCTTACACTTTCATTACTGTATTCTCAAAATCATTTCATTTAACCAAACGTCGCATTATAATATATGCAAAGAAAAAATGAAACATTAATAATATACACAAAATATTTATGTATTATCTAGAATTTTTATTCATTAAGATTAAATTTTTTTAAAATGTACAAAGCATAGGTTACTCACTAGTTGGTTAAATATGTTGTAGATGCTGAAATTATTTTTAGAGTTTTGATGGGCACAGATTTAGGATTTTATAGTGCATATCTAGTTGAATTTTAGATGTGTGTTATTTTTTAAAATTTTTTTCTATTTAATCCAAAATTTAGCGGTTAATTATTGGGTAAAATATGTTGTGAAAGTTAAAATTGTTTTGAAATTTTTTTTATGGATATGGGTTCAATATATTATCGTTAAATGTTGCTAAATTTTGGATGTATATTCATATTTTCTTTAATTTTCTCTATTTACTCATATTTTGTTATACATCTATATCTATATCTATATACATATTATTAAAGTTGGCTCTTGCAAGTTTTACTATGCCACATTATCTTTTTTGATGATTTAGCATTCTCCAAGAAATTAATCAAATATTATTATGTAGTTATAATATGGACATGATGTGTTAAGTTTCGTTAATAATATGTACTTTTCCTTTCACATATATAATGTCATTAGCTCTTGACTTTTTACCTCCCCACATTTATCTCTTCAAATATTTGCCTTTTCATTTCTAACCACATAAATTCTTTCTATTTCAACTTATTCCTAAATTGTTACCTCAAATAAGAGCATTTACCTACGAGCTCTTATTAGATAATCATAGTGTTCCCTTATCATGCATAATTGGCTACGACTTGCCATTGGAAATGGTAGCCTAAAATAAAGTAATGCACTTTTAAGCTAACATTTAAGAGAGAACCTTCACAATATAAATATAATATATATAATAGTAGAATAGAAACTAAAACACCTTGATTTATTTCCCCTTTTATGTATATATTTATACAATTGTACTTATTCTTATAAATATAATTAGATAATATACTATTGTTTTGAAAAAAACGCCCCACATACATATGCAAATAAAAACTCAATTAAAAATGAAATAAAAACCTTAATTTCATATGGTACCTTTTGAATTTTATATTATTCACTATTACTAATTAATATTGTTTAATCAACAATAATAATCTCCTGTTTTAGTATTTCTTTTTTAACTGTATGTCATTAACAAAGTTTAGAAACTGGGGTTAATAGGAGGCTATGTTCTCTTTGTGGCAATTCTTGGAAACATTAATCATTGCTAATATGGTGAATGAATAGTCAGGAATATTGTTTCTTCTTTTTTGTCTATTTGAATTCTCATAAATCATGAAAAAATATACAAATAAATTTAAGAAATAATTTTTTATCAAAATAAAAAATAAAATATATTAACTATGTATTCAAATTATAAACTAATATATAATTATATAAACATTCATAAATCTTATTAAAAAATTAATTATAAATTTTTAATATGCGAGTGACCGCATAACACGCAAGCCAAAGGATTAGTAAATATGTAATGATGCTAAATGTCTAATGATGGTTCCAGAAGGAAATCGTGGAGGAGTATGGGTCAAGGAAGGGGCTGCAAGGGCAGTATCCCGATTCCTATGATCTTTTTAGACTTTTAGTTATTCAGATTCTCTTCATCTAGGATTGTCAAAATAGGCCGAATTCATCGGGTTGACTTGTTTAATCATAAAAAAATATAAATTAGATTTTTATAATTGTGATGGGAATTTTTAGATTATCTCATTTAATAACCCGCAGGTTAAATGGACCTTGCCTATTTTTTTAGTTAATTTTTTTAAATACATAATCATATTAATAGAACACACCATATAACCCACTTCTCCAATCCCTCTAACACTAACATGACAACACACTGGTTTTTTATTATTGTTTTTGTCAATTTAGTTTAGATTTTGAATAATATTTAAATTAATTATATGATATATTTGTAAATTTAATTTATATTTTGGATAATATTTAAATTATGTATATATTTATAAATGTGATTTAGATAATATTTAAATTATTTATTTAGTTTAATAAATTTCTTTGATGATTAAATGAATTTAAATATTTTTTTTAAAAGCTTTTTTGATAAATAAAACAGGAAAGTATTTTTTTAAAAAAATTTATGCAGGTTGGCTCATTTAGCTTCACAAGTTCTTGTGAGATAAATTAGTCTAATTTTTTTCAACCTACTTAAATATAAATAATTTTAACCTGACTTATTTAACCTGCAGCAAGTCGCAAGCAGATTTAAACGGGTCAATTCAACTCATTTGACAGTCCTACCTCATCCATTTATGAGTAGCTGATCCCACCTATTTTGGTGCAGGGTCAATCCCACCTACCAGTAGTGGTCCCAGTTCATTGGGATATACACATCTTGTCCAGTTATTGTTGCTTAAAATAAACTCTAGAGAACATGATATTTATGTGTCCATATGGCAACACATAAATTTCATACCAATTTTATTTGTTTATTGTAATTAAATACCAAATATATTAATATATAACTGTAGATTTGACTTGGGTAGTATGTTTCTTTTTTCTAACTTTTCTCTTGCAAGTTTTATGTTATTACAAAGTATGTGATTTCCCTTTATGTTATGCATTGTTTACTTTTTTTTTTCTATTTACTTAATATACAACTAATAAAATGTTTTCTCATATACAAAAGGTGTGCATATGAGACCCTACAAGAAAGCCCCTGGATGATCAAAATTTTCCATAACAATGGCTTCAATATCTTTTCCTTCTCTCATCTTTCTCTATCTCCACGTCTTTTCCCGTCTCTCTCCTTCTCTATCTTCCGACAACCTTATTGAGCATACCTAAAAAATAATGAAACAAAATAAAAAAGATAATATGGACAAAGCAGTACTGAACTCATCATTTTTTGTAATTATACATTTAAATGTAATTTTAATTAACATTATCTAAATAACATCAATTCTATTAAAATTATTTTTTAGATAAATTTTTTCAAACATAATTCATTGCAAATTTAGTTTTAACTAAAATTAAATTTATTTAAAATCAAATTTGTAAAATCAAATTCAAACACACACTTTGTGTGACCTAGATCCAATAAAAAAGAGATGAGTAAAAGAAGTATGACAATGTGAAATATATGGGAGGAAGTAAGAAACAAAGATTAAAAGAGAAAAACAAAATTAAGAGAAACAAAAGCTGGAGGTTGAAAAGAAAAAGAGACGATTCTTTGGCGCCTCAAGGCTCTTCAACTTAGAAAAGGCAGAGATTCATAAAGGCTCCTGAAAATAATTTTACGAGTAAAGTTTGCTTATGCTTAGAAAAGCCAGAATTGCATTCTCCTTACATAAAAGACAAAAGTAGGTGCTACCACCATATTCATGAAGTGAAGAGCAAGATAGAAACCACATTGTTATTTAGTGGCTGACCAAAGAATATGTAAGTATCATTACTAAAAAGAATTAATTTCATCAAATACTAAAAAAAATTAATTTCATCAATACTTGTAGTCTTCAAAAGTCCATATGGGTGGTGTAAATACCCATCCAAATATACCCTTAATGGCTTACCAAAGATTATATGAGAAACATGTGAATGTAAGAATATGTAAGTATGGTTACTAAAAAGAATTAATTTCATCAAATACTAAAAATTAATTTCATCAATTCTTGTAACTATGAGGTTACTTAACCCTTTTATGGACACGAAATTTGGAAATAAAACATTCCTTCTTTGTTGTGCAATTTCATCAAAGCCAAAGTTTTTAATCTTATACACAGGCTTGTATTGAATAATATAATTAAAAACTTCAGAGATTGCTTTGGCAATTATATGCGACAGCCTACATATGTCACGAATGCTAGCTTTATCCTCACAACTTAGTCATATCTCTGGATAGTTTTCCAAATGCGCAAAGAGAATTATAATGTTTTTAGGTATTCTTATATATCTTTTAACTAAAACTTTTTTAAATATTGTCCATTTGGATTTATATAATATTTCTTTTTCTTATATATTGAAAGGTGTATATATTTTTAGTGTGAAAGGTGTGTATATTAGCATTCTTTATTTGATCTTTATGACAATCCCAATATTTTGGTCTTCCTTAAAAAACCTTTGGTGCTCCAATTAATGGTTATGAATACTACCTTTAATCTATAGTAGGGAAGGTTACCTTTATGTGTCATGAACCAAGAACACTTCAAACTAGTCATGTGAACCCTACGTTCAATCACCAATTTTTCTTATGCTTATGGAACACTTACAATAGTTTTCCTTTTCACCCCACATCCCAAAATCCCATCATGGCTGGCTTTGCTTCTTCCTCCTTGTCAAGTAAGGTAGCCCATTCAGCTTCTTCCACAAACATGTCTCCTTCCAACTCGTCTACCTTGTTGGCCTTAGCCATGAATTTACTTGACAGAAGGCTGATTACATCAACTGTGGCAACAGGCTCGACGATGTCAAACTCCTTTAAGTCATTTGCCTCTTCATCAACATCAGTTATTTCAGGCGTGTTAGCTGCCTTAAGTGATTGCACTTCTTCTCTTATGACAGTCTTCGCAACAATCAACATTTTGACCATTTGCTTTAGCTTCTGGGCTGATCTCTTCTTTTGCCTTTTCCTTTTTTGAATACGCATTAGCTGAGTTGGTGAATTTGGCATAGTTCTAAAAATCGGACTGGACCGGCCAGTTTAACTAGTCAGACCTAGAATTAGTCACCTCGTCGGCTCAGGCAATCTCTCAAAACTGCTGGGTCAAAAATCAATCAAAAACCATTGAATCAGCTCCAAATCGACAGAACTGGTCAACCAGCGCTGGTCCATGTGACTAACGATTCTGTTCTTTCATTTTTTTTGAACTGCTGCTCCATAAAATGACGTCATTTTGTTCTTTTTTTTACAAAAAAAAAGAAGACGAGAACGACATCATTTTGGGGTTGGAGGTTGAAAAACCCTAACCAGCCTAGCAGCCCCTTCGTCATCGAGGAGCAACGAGGAACGAAGCAAATGCCACTTCGTCCTCCTCTATCACTTGTGAGAGTGAGAACAGTGCCACCCCTGTTAGTAGCCTCCATCGCGACGAGCTTCCTTCCAAAACTTCCTTCTGCCGAGCTTCCACCGCGAGCCACCATGCGAGCAGCCTCCATGCCTACGAGCTTCGACTGTGCGTGCCACCGTGCCAGCCACCATCTGCCACTGCCGACGTCGCGCTAACCTTTACCTGCCGCTACCGACGCTACGCTAACTTCTACCTGACATTATCTCCATTGCTTGTAAGAAATGCACTCCATTGCTGACATTGTCTCCTTTGTTTTGTTTTATTTTCTTTCTCATTCTTGTCTTTGTTGATTTAGTTAGCTTGTATTGCCAATTACTTATTCAAATATATAAAGTTTATGTCCAATAGGATTATGTGTATTGTTGACTCTGTGATAAACCAGAGTATATTATTCTAACTTAGCAGATACGCACATGATCTTGAAAAAGGTTACGGCCCAAAGAAGACACAATGGGATCCCAAGGCTCACGATCCAACGTGACCATTTTGTCTTGCTATTTTCTCACCCATTTTCTATTTTGTTGATTGCTTAAGAAATTAAATTTTTAAAGATTCCATTTCAAACATTAGTGACAAAGCAAGAGTGTAGAATTTCCATATTTCATTCAATCATCCAAGCAGGCATGTGAAGTCTTCTTATGTAAATTCAACAACTCATTTTATCTGTACGACTCCATTTTCTATAGCTGTTCTATGTTGTGTTGTTGGTTCATAAGCTTATTAGTTATTCTTCTAGAGCATTAATTTAGATTTGTTACATTTGATTTGTATGCTAATTGTTAAATACCCATGCCTAAATCAGTTAGAGTTGTAGATTTTGTAATTTTGCTTTTTTCAGATATGGATAATTCTAATAATCAGACAGGAGAGAGCAATACCAATGTTGACCAGCAATCCTCCTCAGCTTCTAGTCATGGGAAAAGTGATCCAGCATAAAAACATGTTAGTTTAGTTCATGAAAATGGAAAGCTAGTGACACATGTATGTTTTGTTTGACTCGATATAAAGGAGGAAAGATTAATAGGATGAAGCAGCATCTTGCAGGAAAACAAAGACAAATAGCTTCATGCAAAAATATTCCTCATGATATTCAATGCCAAATGTTAGCACATTTGGAACAAATAAAAAAAAATAAGGATGATAAAGTGAGCTTTGGTGATGATTATGATGAAGCAAAGGAACCAGAAAAACAATAGATTACTCTTCCACTCCACCAACTAAGATGCAACGTATTAGAGACAAAGGTAAGAGAAAGGCAAGTACTTCCCAACCAAGTGGTAACTATTTTTCACCAAGGACAACTCCAAGAGCCCAACCAAGTTTAAAAAGTGTTTTTGCTAGCAAAGAGGTTATACATAAAGCTAAATTGAGAATAGCCAGATTGATTATTGATGCAGGCATTCCATTCAATGCAATACCTTATTTTCAAGCTGCATTGGATGGTGTTACTGCTATTGGACCTGGTTTTTAAAGGTCCATCTTATGATAAAATGAGGGTTCACTTATTGGGAGATCTTAAGAAAGAGTGTCAACTACTTGCTGATAGTTATCGAAGCTCATAGAAAGAAACTGGTAGTACACTTATGGCTGATGGTCGGATTGATCAAAGGCAACAAACTCTAATCAATTTTTTGGTGTATTGTCCTATTGGTATGTCTTTTCTAAAATCTGTTAATGCCTCAGATATGGTGAAAAATGCCATAACATTATTTAACTTGTTTGTTGATGTTATTGAATGAGTTGGGCCTAATAATGTTATACATGTGTTGACTGATAATGCAGCTAATTATGTGGTAGCTGGGAGGCTTATTCATGATAAGTATGAACATATTTTTTGGTCTCCTTGTGCTGCCTATTGCATGAATCTCATTTCGAAAGATATCGGCAGCATGCCCCATGTAGCTAACCTTACATCCTGTACTTCAAAGATAACTATATTTGTTTATAATCATATAGTGTTTTTGTCTTGGCTTAGAAAAAGGCCAGGTTGGAAGGAAGTTGTTCGTTCAGGAACTACCCGTTTTGCTACTGTTTTTATTACTTTAAAAAGTATTTATGAACACAAGAAAGACTTGCAAGCTTTGGTTGTAGATAAACACTTCACTGGACACAAGTTAGGAAGAAGTGTTAGTCGAAAAGCTGTTTGTGCTATTATCTTAGATAATAAGTTTTGGCATGATTGCTTTATTATAGTGAAACTTGTAGGCCCTTTAATTAGATTGTTGAGAATTGTAGATGCTGATGAAAAACCTTCATTGGGATATATATATGAAGGTATGCAAAAGGTTAAAAATACTATCAAGCATACATTTAAGAATAAGAAAAACTTATACAAGCCTTATACAGAAATCATTAAGGCTCGATGGGATAAGCACTTGCATCAAAATCTCTATGCAACATCTTACTTTTTAAATCCTGTTTTCTTTTATGATAAGAAATTTATTGAGAAGTATAGGGTCATGCAAGGTTTACTTGACTTGCTTGATATGAAAAGCTTTTGCAGTGATCCAATTAAAGCAATGAAGGAGATACGAGTGTATCAGGAACACAAGAAAAGTTTTGATAGGCCAAATGTTTTGAAAGCTGCCAAGGAGCTTCAACTGAGTAAGCAATTTTATATGCTGATTTGTTTTAATATTTTGAAACCTATAATATATAATTGATGGTTGATGTTGAGAATCATATTCATATCTATGTAGATCAATGGTGGACATTGTTTGGCACTAGTGCTCCATATTTGAAAAAGATAGCATGTCGTGTCCTTACTCAAACAGCTTCTTCCTCAAGATGTGAGCGAAATTGGAGTCTTTTTGAACAAATTCATACTAAAAGGAGGCATAAGTTAGAGCATCAAAGACTCAGTGATCTTGTGTATGTGACTTATAACTTGCGTCTTAAATCCAGGTATATTAATAATTTAAGTATTTAACACTTCTATATTAATGGTGCCATTTATTATGTTTAAAACTTTAGGTTAGTAAGCTGAAAAATTATTATAATACTTTGTTTATTTTTTCTAGGTTACATCGAAAGAAAAGGATCTATGATCCAATTGATTATGAAAGTATTGACATAGTTAGCTTTTGGATGATGGAAGAAGATCCCAAGCCAGAGTTTGCTAATGAAGAGATTGAAAGTTTAATCTATCAAGACAATGTCATTCCTTCTTATCATGTTGGTGAGTCTTATTCTTATAGTTCTATATAAAAGCATTGACATTATGTATAAATTCTTTTATATTGTATTAACTAAGTCTTTTATTTTGTTAGAAGGCGGAGATATTGATACTGAATTTAGTATGCCTGAAGCAACAAATTTGGGTTCATTTGATAATGATCATGATGGTGGAGATGAACAAGAAGATGATCTTTTTAATGGAGATATTCAACAAATCAATGTTGATTATGATGATCCTGTTTAATTTATAAACTTTTTTATGACTACTTTTGATGGAACATTGTTGAATTTGTGTTATTTACCTGTTTAAGATTGTTATTGTTAGTATGATTAACTATGATGGTGGATTAATGTTGTGTTGGTGTAAGATTGTAAGTTATAAACTACAAGGATTATGTTTATTTTGGTTAATTTGCATGCTATGTGGATTAATGTTATATTATTTATATGAATGTAATATTTTTTTTGCTTTATGACACTATTTTTTTTATGTTTTAAATAATTTTATTATTGATTTATATTGTATTTTTATAATTTTTATTTATTTTATTAGTATATAAATAATATATATATATATACTTATATTTATATATAAATATAAATATATATTTAATTATATTCTGTTTCGACTACGGTTAAACTATTGAACTTTGAATCAGTACTTCAATCGGTTCAGTGACCGATTCGGTTTTCAGAATCTTGGAATTTGGCTAAGAGGTCTTCCTTTTCACATATTTGTTGAGAAAACATTGGCTTTTCTCCACCTCAACTCTTGACTTGATCATCTTTTGAGGCTTTAGCTGTTCACCATTGCGAATAGTTATTCTCAGAGTTGAAATGTCTTCTTCAATCTTGAATTTAACTACTCTTCTCTTTCCTTTTGAGATCAGCTCATCATCCACTTTGGGCATTTGTGATCGATTAAACACGTTGTCTTCCTTCTTGGGATTGGCTCACTATTGTGTTCTGGAAACTGCAGCCTGTCAAAAACATTGGGCTTATGAACTGTTGACTAGGCTGTACAGCTAATTCCCCCACCCCCACCGCCCGCGATTTATTGGCATCATCAGCTAGCTTGTACCTTTAACTCTCCATTGCTTCTGCATCAATTGTTTTCACTTAAAACCATTGGTTTAAGGCTTAGATGGTAAGCTAGATGTAGACACCAAGTTGGTAGAAATGGCTAGGAAAGGATCTGTATTGACTATCATCTTAACTGCACCCTTCAGTTAGCCTGAATCTGTCATCTTTCAAGGCTTTCTGGATAGAATTTCTAAAAACCAAAAAATTGTTAGTAACATAACTATATGAATTATGCCACTTACAGTATCTTTTATTCTTCAGTTCATCAGCTAAAAGGATCTTATGTCCATCGAGTGGTTTGATTTCTTGGTTCTTCAGCAAGTAGTCAAAGATTTGGTTAGCTTTGGAGATGTCAAAGAGATAATCTTCTTTGTTTTCCACTTTCACTACCTCCGTACCCTTTGATGGCCAAAGAGCTAGACATGAATAAGGCTTTTCTTGCAAAATCTCAGTAGCCAGAATATCAGCTGATTGATCTTCCTGCTGCTCAGCTATTTCACCTGGATCAATATAGTCAGCAACTGAAATAAGGTGTGAACTTCTTCATCCCTTGCTGGCTCTTTTTTGCTCCTTTTTTCAGGACGAACTGTTCAATCTAAGAAGCATTGGTAGCCAACTGAGTTAGATATGAGCATTCAGCTTCTCTTTTAGTTGAGGTTGCATGTTCCCCACAGCAATAATGGAATATTCAGCTTTTGGAAATTGCACATAGCATCTGCTTCTCAATTTTTTGAACCTTTCAAGGTACTCAGCTACGGGCTCGTCCACTTTCTGTTTTAGGTTCATGAGATCAGATACTATGATTTCTGGATTAGGCCTCTTGAAACAATCATGTAACAATCTTTCCATGTTAGCCCAATTTTGCATAGATTTAGGTGGCAAAGAAGAGTACCAAGTGATGGCAATTTCAATTAAAGATAACGAAAACAGCTGAAGTTTATAATACTTATTCTGGTTTGCCTCACCACATTGGACAGTAAACCTGCTAATATGTTTCATGGTAGATTTACCATCCTCGCATGAATAAGTAATAAAGTTATGAGTTTTAAAACCTCTCGGCAAGGGCATGACTCTGTCCACCCACTCAGGATATGACTTTTTGTAAACTAGTCTATCAATAGGCCTTAGCTCCATGCCAAAATGCCTCCTAATTGTCTCAGCTATCATATTGGGATCAGTCATCTGAGGTACATCAGGACGTGGCTCAATTGTTATTGGCTAATTGACATTTGGCATATGAACAGCAACAGGAGCCATCTATCTTGGTGGTATTAGAGGCATTGAGTTCACCCGTTGATAAATCGGCTACTCTGTCATATTTGGGTACACTGGCTGATTAGTTGGAAAAGGTGGAACTGGATTCCATGGTTGCTCTCCAACGAAATCTCCATGTGCCCTGTATGGAGTTTCTTGAATTGGATGAACTAGATTTGCCTGATGAAAAGCTGGCTGCTTTGGGGTTAATGGTTACGTTGGCTGATTAGCTACATGAGGTGAAAGTGTATTCCATGGCTGCCTTGCTGCGTAATCTCCAGGTACCCTGAATTGAGTCCCCCCAAACACAACCATGGGATATAGTGGGTACTGTGAAGTACCTTGCACTAGAACCTATGGAATAGCATTAATGGCTAATGCCTTAACTTGAATGTAAGGCAAGCCAAAATTACCTGAAGTATTTGGAGGTCTCATGGCCAACTGAACTTGCCTATATTGGAAAAACTGGTTGTACTACAGGTTCAACTGGTATTTACCCCTCAAGGTTAGCTGGAGTAACTATCTAGGGGATAGTTTGTATAGAATTGCTCTACTGAACATTGAAAGAAAATGCAAAATGTTCCCTTAATTGCTGTGAAGCTCTCTGTTCTTGCTCACAAGCATTGTACATCTCGTTATGTATCATTGGCTTGACAATTTTAGCCATTTGATGTGGCATTTGGTACATTAACTACATGTTTCTATTATATTTGGTATTAATTATTTACTGATATGTGAACTCACAAAAATCATGGTTATATAGATAATAGCAAGAAGATATCTTTTAGATTTCTCCTCCAATCTTATCAAAGAAGTTTTCAGTATCTTCTGTGAGCCCAAATTTGTGTGCTCAAAATTTAAGTATTTAATTTTGTAATAGATATTTATTTGGAAGCTTTATAAACTAATACTTTTAGATGTACTCTTTTAATTACTATGGTTAAGATCCAGCTTCCCAAATATTTTGTTTGATCAGTTGATGGTTTTATATTTCTTGTGTGCATCATATGTTATAAATACATCTTTTTTAAGAAGCACACAAATTTAACTTATACAAAAAAGTACAAAATGTGTTTTCTTTTTAGTGTTTCAGTTTTTAAAAATCCAAATATACTGACAGAAAAAAAAATACTTTTATTATTTCTCTTTAAAAACAATTTGTCAAAAACTGCACATTCAAATGAACACTTGAATAAAGACATAAGGTGATATTTGAAAGTGGCAGCAGAATAACTTGCGCAAATTGACCGTCACCATAAAAACTTGGCATCATAATACAGAATTGAAGATACGGAAATTTAACAATTTTCATCAGAACCCACATCTCATACAGGATCTACCATGGAGGATCCAAACTTCTGATATCATCCAGTGAGAGAAATTCCCCTACCACACACCAGCCCCACCAATAAATTCAAGGAACCCTAGCATAAAAACGTAATTACTCTCCAGACAGAGATGGAAATTTCACATACATTAATAACTTGAAACACCTCATGTACAAAAAGTCTAAAAATGCATGGCAAAATTGTTCTATGTTCTTCTGCTAGTTCTACAACACTGCAATTAGCACGTAATGCTCGGCAACAATATCGTGATGATCAGTAATGAGAAATCTCAACAATATTCAATCAACGCGGTTGAATTATCAACAGAGGAAGACCATATCAACATGTGACTTCAATATGTTGCAGCTCCTTTTGTGCTCAGGCGGTGTCTGTCTACCCTGCTTCTGCGAACTGATTCCAGCACAAGGCATAGTCGGACAAAGAGAAACTAGTCCCTGCACACCAACATAAAAGACATTTGCCTCAATAATCACAATCATATTCAGAAACTTCGGTTGAATAAAACACTCAACTGGTGCTGGAAAAGAGATTTAGAAAGAATGAAAGAAAAGGAGAGTAAAAACAAATTTATATGACTACAGATATGAATATTTATAGAATGTATAAACTAGTAGAGAATATAAACATATCCACATTGCCACTTGAGGATAAGTGTAGAGAACTATGTGTGTGTTTGGATTAGATTTTGGAAACTTGATTTTGGATGAACTTGTTGGTCAAAAGTGAGTTTGGAGTAAAGTGATTTATGTTTGAAGAATTTTATCTGAAAATTAATTTTTGCAAGATAAATGTTGTTTGGATAGTATTGATCAAAATTACTTTTGAATGTATAATTACTAAAAAAAAATATGAGTTTAGGTGTAGTGAAAAAATAAGCTGAAAGGAAGAAATATCAAAGTTAAAAATATCAAAATTTCTCCAACTGGCTTTTGTTCCAATGCAGAAGCAACAAAATCTTACATCTACCCAAACCTTGGTTTCCAGTTAGAAGCAATTCTCAGGCAGAATTGCCAAACATGATGACACAAGTAACGAGGCAATTTTTTTTTGCCTCAAACGTGCTTCTGGGGCAGCGCTATATGTTGGAGGAACACCCTACTAAATTTTATTAGGAAAGGACTACTACTGTTTGTTGATTTCAGGGCAAGAAGCCTACCAAGGCAGGATCATAGTTGTCAAATCCTATCTTATGGCTTATCATATTGTATCATATTGTGTATCATGGATTGCTAGACAAACTAAAGCACACATGTTAAAAGTAGATTTCCTAGTAGTGCTGTCAAAAGCGGCTAATGTGGCAGCCTAGGCGCTGAGTTTGGGTGGCAATGAGGCTCACCGCTTCAAGTGGCCTGAGGCAGGCAGGTTATGTGATGCAGCTAATATTACTTAATAGTTATTTCATTTAATTAACTTATAATAGCAACAGTCTTGACATCTGACAGTAGCATTTCGAAGTAGAAAGAATAATTTGACACATTGTCACAAAGTCCAAGTGAAGATACTGACACCTATATTGAAACTTCAACCGGCCACCATGGGGACGGTAACAGAATCACACAGGCACAGCCCTTTTAAGAAATGAGGTGCTTGACTTCAGAGGGGCACATACCACTTGAAATGATAAAACCTATCCCTTAATAGTAAAAAATTGCAAAAAGTATACGCAAAATTTTCAATTTTCAAGTGCTGCAAGGTGAATAGATGGCGCCTCAAGCATCCTGCACACTGCAGATGCTCTAAATAGCCTTCTACTCATGTGTTTGATTTAGAAAATGCAGCAATTTTGTAAAACAAAATCCAAAGACACAGTTCCACCAATATGTCATTTTTGAGAATTGTGATATGCATGATTCATTTGAAATCCGCAGATTTCAAGACGTATTGTACAATTCAAACATGAGGAATACTACGTAGGCGAGTGCGAGACCATAAATGTTTATGTTGAAATTATAAGGTTTAGGTAGAGAAAAAGAAGAAAAGTGAATTGATATTAATCAGAGAAAGATGTAATTAATGTATTAGATGTGCTTGATATATTACAAAAGATAAAGCATTAACCTCTATTTATATTCTAGTAACCCTAATCAAATAAGGAAATAAATTAAGAAATATAATAAAATTATGATATGACTCCTAAATTGCTTCATCAATTAGAACACTAATTAATTTCACAATATATTCTAAAGATCTTCAAAAGATATTCTAAATCTATTCTAACACTCCCCCTCAAGTTAAAGCTTACTAAGCTTTAAGTTTGTTACAAATAAATACTTTAATTAAATAATATAAATATTAGGTAGACTCTATGGCTGAAACACAACTCAGGATGTTGGGGATGCCGGAGATATGAACATTGCTGAAAAGATAACTCAGTAAGGAATGATCATCAGCCTACGTGAGAAGAAATGATTCTAGGGTTCTGCTTTACCAGATCGCAGACCAAAAAGACTTGAGGATTCTAGGGTTCTGCTTGCCAGACAATAGACCCAAACAACTTGAGAGATTCTATGGATTTGCTTGACCAAATGGTAGATCCATATAACTTGAGTAAAAATACCACTAGTATGATTCATCAGTGAAAAAGAAGTCACCATCGGAATGATCGTCGATGGGAAGAGAATAATATCACGAATACAAGTATTGAAGAGATGTCATCACTGATATGAGTCATAAGTGGGAAAGAAATCACCATTGAAATGAACGTCGATAGAAAGAGAATAACATGACAAACATTAGTATTAAAGAGATGTCACCACTGATATGACTCACAGTGAGAAAGAAGTCACTATCGGAATGATCATCGATAAAAGAGAACAACATCACGGACACTAGTATTGAAAAGTCACCACTGATATGACTCATCAGTGGGAAAGAAATCACCATCGGAATGATCGTCGATGGAAAGAGAATAACATGACAAACACTAGCATTGAAGATATGTCACCACTAGTATGATTCATCAGTGGGAAAAAAAATCACCATCGGAATGATCGTCGATAGGAAAATAACATCATGAACACTAGTATTGAAAAGTCACCACTATTATTATCACTCCCCCTCAATGCTATGCTAGATTTGGGAAAATAGTCAAACAGTAAAAAAGCAGAGAAAATAGATAAGAGAATGGGTTGAGAAAATAATAAATGAGGATTTACAAAGGAGTTCTATAGAACTCGACACAGTGGAAAGTATAGACACCCTCAAGGCGGATGGTATAGCTCTAATACCATGTTGAAATTATAAGGTATAGGTAGAGAAAAAGAAGAAAAGAGAATTGATATTAATAAGAGAAAGATGTGAATGATGTATTAGATGTGTTTGATGTCTTACAAAAGACAAAGCATTAATCTATTTATATTCTAGTAACCCTAATCAAATAAGGAAATACTTTAAGGAAATACAATGAAATATAATGAAATTAGGAGTCCTTAATTAGAGGATTAATTGACTCTATAATATATTCTAAGATCTTCTAAAATATTCTAAAGATATTATAAATATCGTAAAGATATTCTAGATATATTCTAACAGTTTAAATCACCCAAATCAGGGTGATAAAATTCTTTCATCTTAGAGCTTCATAATTGACTAGTACAATTTTGAACTTTTAACTAATCATTTTAGTAAAACACAGGCAGTAAGCACAGCTGCAACATATTCAGAAACTGGTTCCAATGTCAAACGCATGCTACATTTCTATTGCTAGAATATGTATCTCAAAGTCATACATTCTCAGCATTAGTTGTATGAATGCTATCAACATGTTCATTGTTAATAGTCAACAACCTTAGATCTGAGACCCTAAATCTTATAAACAAACATGGTTCTCGATAAAAGGACCATCCCCCAACAGTGAGTCAATGATGATGAAAATGAATACAGGCTGACCACTATCAAATGAAAGACAAATATGTCAGAAGTAGTTAGCTAAAACATACTTATTTATGGTTCATAGTGCACTTGCAACAAGAGCTGATAATGCTGTTACAATGCACATGGCAACATTGAAGTGCAGCACATATTAAATATATTTAACACAATCCAAAATAACAATAATATACAAATAAACAACAAATATATACTAAAGCATTATTCTCCTTAATTCCAACAACCATCCAAAATCCAAATGTATTAAGCACCATAAAAATGCCAAAGTTGAAAGAGCTTAGGAATTAGGAACCTACATTGGAAACATTGTAAGAGTTCAAGAGTCATATTTCCTCCTTCTCAGTCAAAAGACTCATCAGAAACAGAGAATTCTTTTCTTGAATATGGGTCACAGAGTTTCGGGCCTTTTGGCTAGCCATGCATCACCAGCCACAAGTGTCACTGGACTAGGGACAGGCAAGGATGGTCAGCCTTCCCATTCAAAGAAAAGAGATAACAGAAGAAAGGATAAGGAAAAATGGAAGATGAGAAACGGAGTACCTATGTAAGTGTCACAAGGCTCTGGGTCTCTGAGATTGTGCTCCTTAGGGTATGTTTTGATAGTGGAGGGAAAGGGAGGGGAGGGGTGATTTTTAATTTCTGAATTGAGAAAAAAATAAAATGTTTACAAGAATGAATAAGCGATGATTGGAAGGTCACATGATAATCTCTTGTTTTATTCCTCTCATTTTAAAAAATTTTCAAGTGAGGAACAATATTTACTTAAAATGGAAAAATTATCTTCCTTTCCTTTCCCTCCAAATTCCTCCATCAAAACATACCCTAAAGGCCAGAGGTTGCAGATATGAAGGTCTTCTAAGGAGACAGGTGATTTAGTTTATTTATTTTAGGGTTCGACTAATTTCCTTAAAGCCTCTATTGTATTTCATGTTGCTGCAGCTCGCACAATATACAATGGCACATGTGTGTGCTACACAAGGCAACATGAACCTTGCAACACGAGGTCTTTTGTTGCCCAGGCCCTTGTTGCCCTGTGGCATGCATATTGCATGTGCAATAGTGTGCCATTAACAACTGAGCTAATTTAAGTAAGAAGAAGGAACAGTGTATCCATGATATGCCACTACTGAACTAAGGCCAAAAAGGTGAATTACCCAAGACAAGTTGAGAACAGGCGGACCTTACAAGTTGGACGAAAGTGGGATGCTCCTTCTCCTGTAGTTGTTTTTTCCTTCACACACCCCACCTCCTACCTTCTTTGTCTTTTTTCCTCCAAGTTACATTTTCTGTTAACAGGACCAGTTGAAGACAGATATCTGATTTGCTAGGGCTGCTTTGATACACAGGCTTTGAATAAGAGTCTTCATGTTGCATTGTACAGGTGTGCAAGTTGATTTATAACCAGTATGACTTAGAAGATGGAAATGCTATCATGCTATAACTTAAGAAAGCTTGCAAATGTATAAGGAAGGCTGTTCAAACATTCTAAAAATGCCTGTGGAAGCTTAGCTTTGAAACTTTTGAAGGATGCTAGAAGTTTTATAATGTTTAAATTTCTTTCAAACTGGCTTTTTAAGATATGAAGTCATTTGGATAGATTATGACATTGATAGCTCAACTGCTAAATAGTAAAGCAGTAAAGGTGCTCAACAGCTCATGTTTCAGGACATCACTGTTCCAAGACACTGTTAATTTCAGAGCAAGAAAAAATCTAAGAAAGCTATCTGTATCAACAGCGAATTAGTGAGAACAAGATTCTCTACGTGCTTATTACCATCTTGATGCGAAGGTCTCTTCAACCAACAACTTTATAGTTTTAACATAGATAACATATATTTTGTTCTTTTGATAAAATTTGAGATGCAGATTGACCACAAAGTCTACAATAGTCAATTATTGTAGAATAGATTCCTCTGTTCCTCTCTCACTTTGTGGGGAGGGATGGTTTACTTGAGGTATGTCAATGTTTTCTTCTTTTTTCTAGTTTCTGGATAACAAGGGTTAGAATAGAATGTTAAGGAAATTCAGAAGTTTCTGCTCCCAGACCTCACATTGCTAAACTGCTATGAATACGTTGTAGTAGAAGGCCCTTCATGGTATAAACAGAGAAGGAAGTTAAGAACTACCCACTGTTAGTTATTCCACTCAAGATGGCTTTACTCTCCAGAGTATCCCTCATCAAAGGAACTTCAAGAATAATGCATCAGGGGCAGGACAGCTACTTGGTTGCAGTTTCAGAATTCAGATATGGAATCACAACCCCTCCCCCACTCTCTTCTAGCATTGAGTAAGGAAAAGAATGAAGAAAAATTTCTTCTGTGACCTCAACTAATAAAAGTTTATGCAAATCTATACTCAGAACTCACCCTCACCCCCGTCTCCTTCTATAGAATCTTAGACTGACGAACTGATAATGACTATTCTGACCCTATAATCTGATGCTACCTAATGAAACAAGGAAAATAAACTAGAGTATATAGCCTGAAAAATAAATATGGAATTCTATGACGTTGGCAATGGAGAATCTGGCATATATTCAGCAACTATGATAGAAAAGCATATTTGAAAGAGCAACATATAAAACTTTGTAATTAAATGTGGCATAGCATGAGAATTTACTTACCAGTACTTTATCAACCCATCCCAGCCACATGTTGCTACCTTACTCTGTTCCAGGGGATGCCACTCACAGCCAATGCAAACACCTTCATGACACTTGAGAGTTCTGAAGACTTTGCAACTCTTCCAATCCCAGAACCAACATTTACCCTCACCATCTCCTGACATGACAAAGCGTCCATCTGGTGAAAAATTGACTTGACATGCATATCCAGCCACAATATGTCCAGCAAATCTCTTCTTTTTGTTAAGTTGGAACTTCTCCCTGGTGCTATAAATAAGTATTTGGTTATCCAAGCTCTGCGCAGCGAGCCAATTGGCATTGGGGTGAAGTGAAATGGATGGCATAGAGTGCATGTGTGGCTCACTAATATACTTTATAACCACAGGAATACCGAATTCCCAGACTCTGAGAGACTTGTCATCACTGGAAGTAACAAATCTTCTGTTGTTATCAACAAATGTAATGGTATTCACAGCCCCCAGATGTTGATCATACTCTTGTGTTATTTGCCCAGTATTCATGTCCCACTGGACAATCTTTTTATCACTCATACCAGCCAACAAAACATTCTGCTTATCCTCGTCTGGGTTAAGCTTGACCACGTAAGGGATTTTCCCAGTTGCGAAAGTTGATATCACTTGGCCTGTTTCTGTATCCCAATACTTGATATTCTTATCATAACCAGCACTCAGAAACTTAGTCCCATCATTACTAAAACAAATATCCCGTACCGCTTTGGAATGGCCCATGTAAGTTCTCATACATTTTCCTGAATTGAAAACATCCCAAATCTTTACCTTCGTATCCATACTAGCTGACAGAATCAAATGACCATACTTGGGGAAGAACCGAATTGCAGATACACCCTTGGTATGCCCACTCCAGGTATGAACCAGTCTCTTGGGTATATAACAATGATCATTACTGGCCTTTGCATCTTTGGGAGGTGCAATCCAAGACCTACCCTGGTAATCCCTTTCCTCCTTCCCATGAAAAGTACTCTTGTCTTTGACAACCTCCGCCTTGTCACCTCCAAATCCACTCTTTTCTTCACCTTTCTTCTTGGCATACTCTTCTGCATACTTCTTCTGCTCCTCTGTCAACTCAGCCTGCAACCCTTCCTTCTTACCCGACCAAGGGCTCTTCTTATTCTTCAGCAACCACGTGTCAGAAGCTGGGTTTTCAATCTCAGCCATATCAACATCCTCCTCTCCCGCATCCTCATTCTCCGCTGATTCCTTCTTCTTCTCAATCTTCCGCTTCTTCTGCTCGTGTTGCGGTATGTTGTACACAGAAACCCCATTATTCTTCTGCAGCGCATCCAAGTCCCCAACGTAGTTATATCCAGCAGACGCAGATGGGTCGGCAGCATAACCAAACTTGTAGAACGTGTTGTACTGTTCATCGAACACAAAGGGCTCGATGGAGGCATCTTCTACGAAACCAAGCTTGTGGTTGCGCATGCCTTGGGCAATGCCGTCTTTGGCGTAAGGGTGCGAGGGGCCATAGATAGGTGCCCAGAGCTGGTCGTAGGTGGGGTTGAAGGCGACGGCGTGCTGAGTGGGATCGATGGGTTTTGATAGGGTTTGGTTTGCTTGAGCCGCCGTCAGTGCCAGTATGGTGTCGTCCACCTTCGGGGCGGCGGATCTGCCGGGGAGAAAGCGCGGAGGGGAGGATTCCGGCGACGAATTAGGTTTTTGATTTGGGTCGTCCGGATCGTCGTCGTTTTGGTCTGCGTAATGGTGGAGAAGATCCATTTCGGAGGGAGGGAGGAGGGTTCAGTGCTATTGATTGATACAAAAGGACTAAAGAGTGATTTGCAAATTGCCATTGGGGCGGAACGCGACGTGGCTATTAACGCAATCACGGTGCTTGTTCCGCAGAAAAAATTTTAAAACTTTTTTTATTAAAATTTTAATTATAAACTGTTTTTAATTTAAAATAAATTAATTTAAATATTATAAATTATATAAAAAAATTGTTAAAATTTGAATTTTTAAAAGTTGTTTAAAAAATAGTTTATTTTTTAAGATTAATTTTGAATATTCTGATTATTTAGTAGCTAAACATAATTTTACTAACTTACTTTTATTATATAAGAAAGGTTTATTTTATCATTGAACCATTTATAATTTTTACATAGTAAATTCATTATATATCTTATATCCTTACATTGTTTTATGTTATTATTTTTTAAATAAATATATATGTGTACACATCAACATTGAATTGAAAATGAGCAAATTATTTCTAAATCTTAATAAAGTTATACATTCCAATATTTCACCAAATTAAAAAAGAAAAATATTTTTGTATATTAAATATAAATGTTCAAGATAGGTCAAGTATTAAAAATGATACAAATAGTAAATGTGTAATATATATATATATATATATAATTTTTATTGTATATAATTAGTGTATGTATGTGTATAATTTTTAATTAGTATACATATTAAATTTTTAAAATATACAAATATAAATATATATTTGGTTATACATTAGTTTGACCACGATTCAACCATTGAATCATGAATCAATTCATTCACTGGTTCAATGATCAGTCTAATTTTCAGAATATTAGATTTTATCATAACTGATTTTAAGAAAATTGATTATACATATAATCAATTATTAAAATAATTTTTTTCACAGTTAATTCAAACATATATTAAGTTGTGTTTGGATCAAAATTTTAAAAAATTTAAAATGTAAAGAAATTTAATTACAACAATTCAATTTCATTTGTTTATAAAATGTTTTGTTTAAATAATTATTTATAAAATTATGTTTTTATCGTGAATTTTGTCAAATGTAATGAATATTATATAATATGTTTTTTCTAATATTTTTTAATTTACTTTGTTTGAATTTTCAATCAAACATTCTTAACTTTTAACATTTAAGACTAATTATAAAATTCCGCAACTCAAAAACCTTTTGAAGAAGACAAAATATATTGTTTACCATCCTTGAGTGACAATTGGAAGAATCAAAGTGAGCTAGGACAATTAAAAACATTATCGGAGTCAATTGATAATTGATAACAGTCGAGTAATAATGGGATTTTTGAAATTTCACCTACTTAGATGTAATTTTAAATCCTTCATTAATTTTAAGGAATAAAATACCCCATTAAAGCGCCCGTATTTTTTTTGAATTTTTTGACTTTGCATCCAAACAAAGTATTTTATGACCGATCCCCAAAAATAAAAAGTATTTTATGACTTGTCATTTTAATTTCTAACAAAAGTTACGTTACATTATCAAGACGTTGCATCCAAACACAGCATAAAGCTTTAAGGAGATGAAGTAAAATGATTACAATGAAATGATTTAGAATGGAATGGAATGAACATTGTTTTGAAAGTTTTAAAAAAGGACTGTAAGGAAACTCTTGTCCATTGTTTGGAAGTTACAATAGTAGTTAATGGATTAGGATGTATTACAAATTTAACTTCTAATATTATTTTTTTGTAGTGCTAAAGGTATGGAAAAGGATTAGAGTGTTAAGGATTAAAATTATAAATAACCATCTAAAAAGAGGGAAGTATTCCATTTCAAACCCCCAAATTGAAGGATATGAAAATTTAAGAGTTTGAATGGTAAGGAGTGGTTTGAGTTTCCTTCCTTAACCATTCTACTTCATTATTTAAAAAAGAAAAAACTGTCAAAAGTTGAGTTTCTTTTACTATTATACTCCATTGCTGATCACTCCCCTCCATCCATCCAAATGTAGGCTAAGAACAAAAATACAAGGAATTTGGAAAACACCCTCTTGGTACTGGGTTAATAGGATGTGGATTTTATTTTATCCTTTTCTAGTTTATATTTTAGATGAATATTACTTTTTTTTAGTACATGCTTATTTTAGTCTTTCAAAAATATAGATGACATTACATTGGTTCTCCTATCCATTTATTAATACATCGAATTGATTCTTTAATGACAACTAATGCTATCAGTTTGGTTCTTCTTAGAACCAATTTGATGTAGCTTTGAGAACCAATTTGATGGCATAAATTGACATTAAAGGATCAATTTGATATATTTATAAATGCAGAATTAACGTGATATTGCACATATTTTTAAAAGAGTAAAATCAACATTTACTCATATTTCTTTAAAACATATACCATGGGTTAAGAATCTATAACCACTAAATCTCTTTGAGTACGTTTAGAATCAATAATTTTAGGATTTGATTTCATTTGTAAATGAAATTTCTTGTTTGAAAAATTATAAAATGTGAATTGATAAGATTTATAAATTTTTAGAAATTTCATGAATTTTAATTAAGTTGTTTATGAAGTTCTATAAAAAATAAGAGAATTTGAATGGATTTAGTTAGTATTTATTTAAATTTACTCTTTTACCTTTAATTATTTATTTAGAAATAGAAAAGAATGTCTACTAAAAAAAGGGTAAAAATATAAATTTATTAAAATAAATTTAATTTTTTTTGTATTGCAAATATAAATTTGATTTCTACGTCAATTCAAATCATAATTTTTATAATGAGTTCGAAACATAAGAATTGATTTCTAATTCAATTTAATTTAATGTAACTCAAATAAATTCAATTCAATTCTAATTTTTATAATTCTAAATACACCCTTTAGAAATATTGCTTGATTTTGGGATTGAATCCGTTAAGATCACCTTTCCATTCCCCTTTCTCACACTAGGTCTTGGACCTATTTCATAACTTAAAAAAAAACCTTAACCCATGCAATATTTGATTTTTTTTTCAAGAATATTGATTTTTTTTAGGGTTAAATGCACTTTATTCCCCTAACACAGCTTATTGCAACTTCATCCCTTTCCATTCAATTTAATTGTTAACAATGACTAAATAAAAATCAAAGATAAAAGTGTCCTCTTAAACATACCTTTACTTTTTTTTTTAATTATTGATTCAGAATGCTCAAATGTGTGGAAAGTGCTGCTAGTTGCACAAATTCTTTCCATGGCACAAAAGAATCATGAAGCTTTTATAAGAAAGTTAGGCTGATAGTTCCTGAATTTTTAATAATTAATAGATTTGATAGATTATTATATTGTTGGTTGAAAAGGCCAAAGGCAACCGAATTTTTTATGCAATTAGTTGGGCTAATTAATGGAGTAACATATTGGACATTTGTATGTTGTGAAGTAACATTTTCAAAGAGCTCATATCATGCATAATTTGCTTCTTTATGAATGAAATGACTTGGTAGACATGATTTCTTGCCATATATCAAAAAACGTTTTCATAATTTTCTTGGATTTGTTGATTGAAGAATTAGGGAGATACTCAACTTACAGAAAACTTAAACCAAAATCGAGTACATATCTACTTGAGCACAAATTCTCAAACTTAACAACTATGAATATGTCAAGCATAGAATGAGTATTGAATATTTAAATTCAACAAAAAAAAATATATAACAAAAGCAGGATTAAAAAATTTGATAGCACATTTATACTTACGAGTTATTCATATAAAAAATACAAAGTTTAAGGAACATAGTAATATCATATTGTAATGACTTCAAAGTAAATCAAAGGGACAAATTATTTTGAAAATCAACCCATATTGTAAAATAATTTGCCTTACAGCTTCTTTTTTTTCAATGTTTAACTTTGTACAATGGAAAAAATATTAATAGTTTATACTTATATATCTCCCACACTTATAATTTTTGCTTTCTATTATCATACTATATGTTTCATTTTGTATTTGTTTACTTATTTTGTTAAGGTTAATTATTTGGAACACACATAAATTTAGAAGTGCATTATGGTGAGAAGGTAGTCAAAAGTGATGTTGCCGAATATAAGGGTGGCAATGTGGTTAGATTAAATGTACTAGAAGTTAGTTGGATTACTTTAAGTTATTGGATATGCTAACTAAGTATTAATACTCATATGGGGATCTAGTCTTTTGCTTGATTTTTGGTTGTGATTTTGATGGTGGGCTAAAGTTTGTATCAACAGATACTGATGTCTCATGCATGATTGAGCTATATAGAGAGTATAGTAGTGACATGGTGTCACAGCTATACAAATAGTGTTCCAATTAACCGAAAATGGTCATGCACCCTATCGTTAGATGCTATCAAAGGTAAATATTCATATGAGATATGCCCAAAAGTTGACACAGCTATTGATTGTTACTTTCAAGTCCTTGGAAAGTATAACTATGATGGAGACTATAAGGTTGAGCAAGAAGTGGGGCATATTTTAGATGATGACCTAAGTTTTAGAGATAATAGAGTGTGGTGAGGAAAATAATGAAAGTTGTGACACAAAGGACTATTCAAATGATAGTATAGGAAGAAACCATCAAAAAAAGAGGAAAGGTGCTGGAAAGAAAGGTTATCAAGTGATAAATAATTATTTGAAGTGCCATCCAAAGAAAATGTAGTTGAGCACATTGCTCAAATAGAAACAAAAATTGAGAAAGTCAAGGAGAAAACATGGTCAATAGCAAACAACATTCCACATAATTTCTTAGATGAAGATCCTTCTTCTAACATATGTAAAAGTGATGAGTTTCAATCTCTTACGGTGAGCTCAGATGATGAATTATATATCCACATATACAAGTTTATTGATTTTATACAGGATAGGGACATGAGTCGTGTTAAATTGAAGCCAGGCCAAAAATTTCCAAACATGAATGTGTTTGGATTAGTTGTTAGGGCGTATAATGTGGTCAATGGTAAAGACATTTTCTGAAAGAAAAATGAGCTAGACAGATGCATTGTAGAGTGCAAAAATACCAATTTTCCTTGGAGAATATATGGGATAAAATTGAAAATGGGAAAAAAATTTCCATGTAAAAAGTTGTTACCCAAAGCATACATGTAGTAGGGCATACAAGAATAGTCAAGTGATGTCTCAATACTTGAAAAAAGGTATTTAGAGGAAATAAGAAGGACCCCTACTTGAAATATATATGAAATCGATTATTGCAGATATGAACAAATAAAGACTGATGTGTCAATCTACCAAGCATATAGGGAAAAAGCAAAAGCCATAAAGGTAATTTTTGGAGAGTCCAAGAATTAGTACAAGATAGTGTGAGACTATACTGAGATAATAAGGAAGTTCAATGTTGGTTGTGGTGTGAAAATACTCAAGTTCTGAAAACTAGACCGAATCTGGCGGTTCAACCAGTCGGACCGTGAATTGGTCACCTTGTCGGCTCGGGCAACCTCCCAAAACAGCTAGGGTCAAAAACCATTGAATCGGTTCCAAACCAGCAAAACTGGTCAACCTGGCCTCGATCCATACCACTAATGGTTCTGTTTTTTTTTTTTGAACTGCTGCTCCATAAAATGACGTCGTTTTGTTCTTTTTTTTACAAAAAAAAACAAGAACAACATCATTTTGGGGCTGGAGGTTGAAAAACCACCCTAGCTAACCCTACAGCCCTTTTGGGCCTTCATCATCGAGCGAGGAACGGAGCAAATGCCATGTTGTCCTCCTCTGTCACCTTGTGAGAGTGAAAGCAGTGCCGCCCCTGTTAGCAGCCTCCACCGTGACGAGCTTCCTTCTGAAACTTCCTTCCGACGAGCTTTCACCGCGAGCCACTGTGCGAGCAGCCTCCACATCTGCGAGCTTCGACCGTGCGTGCTGCCGTGCTAGCCACCACCTGCCACCGCCGACGCTGTGCCAACCTCTACCTTCCGCTACCAACGCTACGCCAACCTCTACCTGACATTATCTCCATTGCTTGTAAGAAATGCACTCCATTGATTATGTGTATCGTTGACTCTGTAATAAACCAAAGTATATACTATTCTAACTTAGCAGATACACACATGATATTGAAAAAGGTTACAGCACAAAGAAGACACAATGGGATCTCAAGGCTCACAGTCCAACGTGACCATTTTGTCTTGCTATTTTCTCACCCCTTTTCTATTTTGATGATTGCTTCAGAAATTAAATTTTTAAAGATTCCATTTCAAACATTAGTGACAAAACAAGAGTGAAGAATTTTCGTATTTTATTCAGTCATCCAAGCAGGTAGGTTCGGTTTTCTTGTGTAAATTCAACAACTTATTTTATCTGTATGATTCCATTTTTCATAGTTGATCTGTGTTGTGTTGTTGGCTCATAAGCTTATTAGTTATTCTTCCAGAGCATTGATTTAGATTTGTTACATTTGATTTGTATGCTAATTGTTAAATGCCCATGCCCAAATCAGTTAGAGTTGTGGATTTTGTAATTTTACTTTTTTTAGATATGGATAATTCTAATAATCAGACAGGAGAGAGCAATGCCAATGTTGACCAATAATCCTCCTCAGGTTTTAGTTGTGGGAAAAGTGATCCAGCATGGAAACATGTTAGTTTAGTTCATGAAAATGGAAAGCTAGTGTACACATGTATGTTTTGTTTGACTCGATATAAAAGAAGAGGGATTAATAGGATGAAGCATCATCTTGCAAGGAAACAAGGACAAATAGCTTCATGAAAAAAAGTTCCTCATGATGTTAAATGCCAAATGTTAGCACATTTGGAACAAATAAAAAAAATAAGGATGATAAAGCGAGCTTTGGTAATGATTATGATGAAGCACAGGAACAAGAAAAATAAGAGATTACTCCTCCACCTCCACTAACTAAGATGCAGAGTATTGGAGACAAAGGCAAGAGAAAAGCAAGTGCTTCCCAACCAACTGGTAATATTTTGCACCAAGGACAACTCCAGGAGCCCAACCAAGTTTAAAAAGTGTTTTTGCTAGCAAAGAGGTCATACATAAGACTAAATTAGGAATAGCTAGATGGATTGTTGATGCAGGCATTCCATTCAATGCAATTCAAGCACCTTGTTTTCAAGCCACATTGGATGGTGTTGCTGCTATTGGACCTGGTTTTAAAGGTCCATCTTATGATGAAATAAGGGATTACTTGTTAGGAGATCTTAAGAAGGAGTGTTAGCTACTTGTTGATAGTTATCGGAGGTCATGGAAAGAAACTAGTTGTACACTTATGGCTAATGGTTGGACTGATCAAAGGCAACGAATTCTAATTAATTTTTTAGTGTATTGTCCTGCTAATATGTCCTTTTTGAAATATGTTTATGCTTCAGATATGGTGAAAAATGTCACAACATTATTTAACTTGTTTGTTGATGTTATTGAATGGGTTGAGCCTAGTAATATTGTGCATGTGGTGACTGACAATGCAGCCAATTATATGGCAGCTGGGAGGCTTATTCAAGATAAGTATGAACATATTTTTTGGTCTCCTTATGCTGCCTATTGTATGAATATCATTTTGAAAGATATTGGCAGCATGCCCCATGTAGCTAACCTTGCATCCCGTACTTCAAAGATAACTATATTTGTTTACAACCACATGGTGTTTGGCTTGGCTTAGAAAAAGGCCAGGTTGGAAGAAAGTTGTTCGTCTAGGAGCTACCTATTTTGCTACTGTTTTTATTACTTAAAAAAGTATTTATGAACACAAGGAAGACTTGCAAGCTTTGGTTGTAGACAAACACTTCACTGGATACAAGCTAGGAAGAAGTGTTAGTGGGAAAGCTGTTAGTGTTGTTATCTTGGATATTAAGTTTTGGCATGATTGCTTTATTATGGTGATTCTTGTAAGCCCTTTAATTAGATTGTTGAGAATTGTAGATTATGATGAAAAGCCTTCATTGGGATATGTATATGAAGGTATGCAAAGAGCTAAAAATGCTATCAAGCATATGTTTAAGAATAGGAAAAACTTATACAAACCTTATACAGAAATCATTAAGGCTCGATGGGATAAGCAGTTGCATCAAAATCTCCATGCAACATCTTACTTTTTAAATCTGCTTTCTTTTATGATGAGAAGTTCATTGAGAAGCATAGGATCGTGCAAGGTTTACTTGACTTGCTTAATATAAAAAGCCTTGGCAGTGATCTAATTAAAGCAATGAAGGAGAATAAGGTGTATCGAGAACACAAGGAAAGTTTTGATAGACCAAATGTTTTGAAAGCAGCTAAGGAGCTTCAACCGAGTAAGTAATTTTATATGCTGATTTGTTTTAATATTTTGAAACCTATAATATATAATTGATGGTTGATGTTGAGAATCATTTTCATATCTATGTAGATCAATGGTGGACATTGTTTGGCACTAGTGCTCCATATTTGAAAAAGATAGCATATCGTATCCTTAGTCAAACAGCTTCTTCCTCAAGATGTGAGCGAAATTGAAGTCTTTTTAAACAAATTCATACTAAAAGGAGGAATAGGCTAGAGCATCAAAGACTCAGTGATCTTGTGCATGTGACTTATAACTTGCGTCTTAAATCCAGGTATATTAATAATTTAAGTATTTAACACTTCTATATTAATGGTGACATTTATTATGTTTAAAACTTTAGGTTAGTAAGCTGAAAAATTATTATAATACTTTGTTTATTTGTTCTAGGTTGCATCGAAAGAAAAGGACTTATGATCTAATTGATTATGAAAGTATTGACGTAGTTGACTTTTGGCTGATGGAAGAAGATCCCTAGCCAGAGTTTGCTAATGAAGAGATTAAAGTTTAATCTATCAAGACAATGTCATTCCTTCTTATCATATTGGTGAGTCTTATTCTTATAGTTCTATATAAAAGCATTGACATTATGTATTAACTAAGTCTTTTATTTTATTAGAAGGCAAAGATATTGATACTGAATTTAGTATGCCTGAAGCAACAAATTTGGGTTCATTTGATGATGATCATAATGGTGAAGATGAACACGAAGATGATCTTTTTGACGGAGATATTCAAAAAATTAATGCTGATTATGATGATCCTGTTTAATTTGTAAACTTTTTTATGACTACTTTTGATGGAATATTATTGAACTTGTGTTATTTACTTGTTTAAGATTGTTATTGTTAGTATGATTGACTATGATGGTGGATTAATGTTGTGTTGGTGTAAGACTGTAAGTTGTGAACTATGTGAATTATGTTTATTTTGGTTAATTTGTATGCTATGTGGATTAATATTGTGTTACTTATATGAATGTAATATTTTTTTTGCTTTTTGACACTATTTTTTTATGTTTCAAATAATTTTTATTATGATTTGTATTGTATTTTTATCATTTTTATTTATTTTATTAGTATATAAATAATTATATATATATATAAATATAAATATATATTTAATTATATTCGAGTTCGATCACAGTTGAACCATGGTTGAATCATTGAACCTTAAATTAGTACCTCGACCGGTTCAGTGACGGTTTGGTTTTCATAACCTTGAAAAATATATGTGGAGAGACCAATTGAAGGCCAGATAGCTAGCTATATTTGAAACAATGTGCTTGCGTTGGAATGCTGCGAAGGTTAGCTTCCAGCAAATTTCATTGGTCTTGAAGATGATTAGTTTCCATTTGAAATTACCATTTGGAGGGTAGTTGCTTGCAACTATTAGGAGATTGTTTATGGGGAGATTTATCAGTTTCTCAATCTTGTATTTTACAAATGAAATCCCTTGTTTCCTCACATAGTATGATGAAATTCTGATTCCAATTTTCAATCTAGGAAGGGAATCTCCTCCTACGTAGGCTCTCAAAGTTGTTGGAAGTTCTATAATAGGTTAGTCATGCAAAAATGATTTCTTTGACAAGGAGTAGAACAATATCATGGAGAATCATTAATGAGATAATCATGCATGGGAATTTGCAAGCATCAAATATTGAGAGTCAAAATTGACAAGAAAAGCAACGTGATATGCAAGCAAATTGAATTAAGCAAGAAATGTAAATTGACCTTGGCATTCAAATGGATTGGAGAAGAACAAGTGCCAAAAACTAAAGATGTATTGAAGGTAAAGAGCAATTCTAAAGGAAAGACATAAATGAAATAAAAAACAATGTATTAAATTGAAGTAAAAATACAAGAAAGTAAAGTGAAAGGGATACTTATATCAATGCTATTGATTTGTGATTGTCTTTAGGACTTACGATGTATAGGATGTATTTTCAAGAAACTAACTCTTATTACATCAATGAAATTAGTACTTATTGGCAAAAACTTGACTACCTAATTGCTAAGAATGCTCCACTTGTCTGACAAGTATTGCATATTTGACATAGACACATATATAAAGCCCTTAAAACTAATAATTGATACTGATGTCACTGCATTAGACTTTTTTTGAATTCAAATTGAAATATTCTTCAAGATAACTGTCAAATGGTTTTCACCTTTGAATTTAAAATTGGTTGAAACCGCCAGCTCCCTTGTCGAATTTAAAATTGGAGTCGAACTTCATGACAGGCTTCAAGAATTTTCCTAAGTGTTGGTGTCGATCAACCTGCTACTTTTTGACAATCCTACACTTGACCCTCTGTTACACCAAATTCACTTCGTCAAATTCCATTCTTCTAAATCAACAATCTACAAGTCTTCGTTGAAAGATTTATATTTTTGTATCACCAACATATGCTATTTTGATATAGAAAAAAAGAAAAGAAAAAGAAAAAAAGGATAAGCTTGAAAGGAAAAAAAAAGTAGAGAAAGAGAAAGGTTTATTATTTAAGTTTCATCTTTGAGAAAGAAGTCTAATGTTTTACTTTTAAGTCTCACATTGAAAAAATAGTAGACTCCTTTCTCTTAAGAATGGTTATATATAGATCCTAAGATAAACAAGTTTAATTGTCTTTCCCTTCTAAACTCTTTGTAAAAGAGTAAGAGGCTCTAGCAAATTTTAGGTCTTCCTCTACGTTATGATAAACTGTTGATTGAACTGGAAATTTTTGCTATTAGGAAAAGTATTAATTTTTTAATTGTCACGTGTTTGGACTTATATTAGAATGATTCTGGACCATTAAATTAAAATTTTTTGTAATTATGGAAAATATTAGTTTTTTAGATTTTTCATATGTATAGGCTGAAAGATATACTTAAACGATCTAATTCATGCTCACATAAGCAAATAACAATTAGATCAATGTGGAATGAAAATAGAAAGGATCAAAACATACTTTCTACCATTGCTCTGCTCTCAGTTGCTTAAGATTTCGGTTATAAATGGCTCTTCTAAGCCCTCTCTCTTACTGTTTAGATGGTGTTTGTATCTGAATGTGAAAGTGAGCCTTGGGACTGATAATTGAATTTTATCACACTTAATTGTTGCATTTGATTAATGATTTTAGGGCTGTTTAGTGTGTAATTAATGATTTTTGGTCTAAATTGGGCTTTGGGCTTTTAATTGAATTTAATTCATTTTCGTGCCTTTTTTCCAGATTTATACTGTTCCAGTATTTTGATCATAACTTTTGTTATAGGTATCCGATTAACCTCATTCTTATTTCGTTTTGCAGATAACTCAAAGAGTTACAAATGGTATTAGAGGCTTGAAGGCCAAATTCGGAGAAGAAGGCAGTAAAAATTGGAGCCAAAGTCAGTCACGAAATTCTGGAGCTATGTTTAGTTAATTGGGCTTAACTTTGTAATTAGGAGTCCAAATTACATGAGACCAAAGCCATTAGTTATGTTTTTATTTTGGGCCAGTTTTGGAGCCCTGACCCTGTTTAGTTTTAGGTTTAAATAGCATATTAGGGTAACATGAACAGCAGTTTTTGATTTTGGAGAAATTTCAGATCTACACCTCTTCTCTTTTCTCTCATCTTTGTCATCTTGTTCTTCTTCTTCTTTCCTTTTCGTTTTCTGTTTTTTTTTCCAGCCATGGTAGGCTAACTTTCCATTCAATCAACCCATGAGTTGAAGATTTTGCTGTTGAATCCAGAGGACCCGTGCTCTCCATGAACTGAATCTATTTTTCTTGCCCCTTTACTCGAATTGAGCAACACGATTGTGTACGTTGAATCCGAGCGGATGAGGTTTGTCCATGAGGTTTGTTTATGATTTCTGTATTTTGATCATCCAGGGGAAGGGATTAAATGTTAGATTTAATATTTAGGTTGATTAACCCAAGGGACTTAAAATCAAAACAGGTTGAAGTGAACACTGTGCGATGGCATGGGTGAACACGCCAAGAGTTTGATTAAATGCTAGGTGATTGTCTAGTAGAGAGAGGGTTCCTATATGAATGCAGGGATTCTGATTTGTTTAGGGTCAACCACGAGATTCAGTAATTCTTTGTCCAGTGACGGATGTCCTTGAAACCTCAATTCTGGGTTGGTGGATTGCTTTTAAATTGTTAATTTCGTTTTATCTCTTGCTTTAATTTTAATCGAATTAAAACCCCCCCTGTTTATTTTTTTTTTTAATTGAGTGATTTAGTTCTATGCAAAATTCCTTGGGAGATGATCCAGGTTGTCCTATATTACAAAAATTTCTTTATAAGCCTGGTTAATTTGAGTGAGTTCGACAGTTCACGTCAGGGACCAAAACCATGAGTGGACACCCCTTAAATAGCCTCTCCCCATCACAAAAGCGGTTGTGGACGTGCAAACCAAAGTGGGCAGTTTCTGAATGTTGCTAAAGAAGTGGAATGAGGATGTGGAATGAACGTGGACCAACTCTTGACTTAATCTTCGGTTTGTTACCGAAAATTACGTGAGGAAAAAACTATTCAAACATTCTCCCACTTGGTCCACATATTCCATCATATACTACAGTGAGAAACAAAATACATGAATTATAGTGATAAGTCCTTTAAAAGTGAGTATTATCTTCCATGTATCACAATGCATTATGTCTCTCAAGCCCATATGACTTAATGAATAAACCTCATGTTTATTCTAGATCCAAAATTCAATGATATTTCTCAATGAATAAATGAATATGTGCACAAAAATGAAATGAGAAAACATCACAAATAGAGTTTCATTAAAATAACTTCGTTCTTACAACGAAAATCACATAAAGGAACTAAGTCCCATTCTATCTACATGACACCCTTAAATTTCAACAGTGGCATGCCTTTAGTTAAATGATCAGCAATCATCAATTCAGTGCTAATGTGTTTAATAACTACTGTTTTATCATTAACACACTCTCTTATGGTTAGATACTTGATGTCGATGTGCTTGTTTTCGATTACTACTTTTGTTATTCTTAGCCATAAAAACAGCAGCTGAATTGTCACAATATATCCTCAATGGCCTAGAAATTGAATCCATAATTCTAAGTCCTGAAATGAAACCCTTCATCCATACACCATGTGAGGTAGCCTCAAAATAAGAAACGAACTCAGCTTCCACAGTGGAAGTAGCAGTTAGAGTCTGCTTTGCACTTCTCCAAGATACAGCTCCACCGGCTAGAATAAAGATATATCCTGAAGTCGATTTTCGAGAATCAATGCAGCCAGCATAGTCTGAATCAGAGTAACCAGTCACTTCTAAATTATCAGTTCATCTGTACATAAGCATGTACTCTTTAGTCCCTTGAAGGTATCTCAATACTTTCTTTGTAGCTCTCCAGTGGTTTATACTTGGATTACTCTGATATCTCCCTAACATTCCAACAGCAAATGCAATGTCAGGTCTTGTGCAGACCTGAGCATACATCAGGCTTCTTACAGCTGAAGCATAAGGAATATTCTTCATTTGTTCCCGCTCAAGATCATTCTTCGGGCACTGGTCCAAATCGAACCTATCACCCTTCACAATGGGAGCTATACTTGGTGAACAATCCTTCATCGGAAATCTCTCTAAAACTTTATTGATATAGGTCTCCTGAGACAGACCTAGAATACCTCAAAATCTGTCTTTATGTATCTTGATGCCAATGACATAAGATGCATCTCCCATATCTTTCATGTCAAAGTTTTTCAGAGATGAATTGTTTCACCTCATATAGCAAACCTTTATCATTGGTTGCAAGTAAAATGTCATCCACATATAGAATAAGGAAACAAATCTTGCTCCCACTAACCTTCTGGTATATACATTGATCCACAATATTCTCCACAAAACTAAATGAAGAGATAACATCACATTCACTAGCAGACATAATGCCCATACTATATACATGACCAGTAAATGTTTTGGACGGTAATCCCTTCGTTAAGGGATCAGCTATCATAAGATCGGTGCTAACATGCTTTTTTGATACTCTATGTTTCTAAGCCTCTTCTTTACGGCAAAGTATTTCAACTCCATATGCTTAGTACCTTTGGAATACTTGTCGTTTTTAGAAAAGAAGACTGCTGCGGAATTGTCACAAAAAATTTTCAGTAGCCTATCAATACTGTCGACCAGTCCAAGCCCTGAAATAAAATTCTGTAACCATTTAGCCTGAACCATGGCCTCAAAGCATGATCCAAATTCAGCTTCCATAGTGAATGCAGTAATTACAGACTGCTTTGTACTTTTCCATGATATAGCTCCTTCAGCTAAAAGATATAAGTAGCCAAAAATGGATTGTTCTTGTATCCACACATCCGGCAAAGTCTGAATCTGAATATCCAATGACCTCAAGGTTGTTGGATTTCCTATAAGTAAGCATGTGATTCTTTGTTCCTTGCAAATATCTCAGAACTTTCTTTGCAGCTTTCCAATCATCCATATCAGGATTACTCTGATATCTTCCTAACATTCCAACTGCAAAAACTGATATATGGTCTTGTACAAGTCTGAGCATACATTAAACTCCCAACAAGTGATGCATATGGAATTGCTTCCATTTCTTTCCGTTCCAAATCATTCTTAGGACATTGCATGAGACTAAATTTGTCTCCTTTTTGAATTGGAACCGGAGATGATGAGCACTTTTCCATTCTAAATCTCGCTAAAACTTTATTAATATATGCTTTCTGATATAAGCCTAACAATCTTTGTGATCTGTTACAGAATATTTCTTTCCCAATCACATAGGTTGCCTCACCTATATCTGTCATTTCAAAGTTACTAGAGAGAAATATCTTGGTCTCACTCAAAATACCAAGATCATTAGTTGCAAACAAGATGTCATCAACATACAAAATCAAAATTATAAACTTGCTCCCACTGATCTTAAGATATATACACCGATCGATGGTGTTTTCTTTAAATCCAAAGGAAACAACGGTATCGTTAAACTTAAGGTGCCATTGTCGTGAAGCTTGTTTAAGTCCGTATATTGATTTCTTAAGTTTGCACACCATGTGCTCTTTTCCTTTTTCTATGAACCCTATTGGTTAGTCCATGTACACATCTTCCTTTAAATTCCCATTTAGAAAGGCGGTTTTCACATCTATTTGGTGTAATTCTAAATCATAATGAGCCACCAATGCCATAATGATTCTTAAAGAATTCTTCTTGGAGACTGGTGAAAATGTTTCCTTATTGTCAATGCCATCTTTCTAAATGAATCCTTTTGCAACTAGTCTGGCCTTGTAACGTTCTAAATTACCATGAGAATCATGTTTGGTCTTAAAGATCCATTTACATCCAACTCTCTTACAACCTTCTGGTAACTCAACAAGGTCCCAAACTTCATTCTGTTCCATAGATTTCAACTCTTCTTTCATGGCATTTAACCATTTTTCACCATTATTACTATTTATGGCTTGTGAAAACGTAACTGGATCATCTTCCACTCCTAAGTCAAATTCAGACTCTTATAGATATACCACATAGTCATTAGAAATAGCGGATCTCCTTTCTCTTTAAGATCTTCTTAATGCTATTTGTTGTGGTTCTTCTACCATGGGCTCATTCGGTTCATTTACTATGATTTCATTGTGAGTAATGGGATCATTTATTTGTTGTTCTTCATTATTATTAATCGGTACAATAACATGAGGAACAACAATCTTATTAGAGACACAAGTCAAGGGAACTTGTACTCTCAATTCTTGAATCTCCACTTTACCTGTTGTTTCACTCCCACTAACTTCACCATTCTCAATGAACCTAGCATTTCCAGTTTCAATAATCCTTGTAGTATGATTAGGACAATAAAATCTATACCCTTTCGATTTTTCTGGATAACCTAATGAAATAACCACTGATTGTTCTTGCATCCAGTTTCCTTTCATTGGGATTATAGTATCTAATTTCTGCCTGGCAACCCAAAACATGCAGGTGCCTTAGACTAGGTTTCCTTCCAGTCCACAGTTCAAAAGGAGTCTTTGGAACTGCCTTACTAGGAATCCTATTTAACACATACATGGCAGTTTTTAGAGCATAAGTCCACAACGAAATGGGTAGGGAAGAGAATTACTTAACATACTCCTAACCATATCTAACAAAGTTCTATTACGCCTTTCTGACACACCATTTTATTGTGGAATACCTGGCATTGTGTATTGAGCACATATGCCTCTCTTTTCAAGGAATTTAGCAAATGGACCCGGATGTTATCCGCTTTCATCATACCTTACCATAATACTCTCCACCCTATCAGATATGATAATTTTTATCTTTCTGTCTAATTGCCTTTCAACTTCATCAATGTAAATCTCTAAAGCATTTACAGTCTGAGATTTATCATGTTGCAAATAGACATAACCATAACATGAATAATCATCAATGAAGGTGATAAAGTATCTTCCTTTATTGAAAGCGTTAACATCAAAAGGCCCACATATATCACTGTGTATAATTTCAAGAAGCTGAGTGCTTCTTGTGGCTCCTTTCTTTGTGTTTTGTTTGTTTACCTTTAATACAATCCACACATACATTCAAATCAGTAAAATCTAAAGCCGGAAGGATTTCATTCTTTACCAATCTTTCAATTCTTTATTTGGAAATATGTCCCAAACGTTTATGCCACAAGTAAGCAGAACGGTCATTCATTAAACTACGTTTCAGTACTAACATTATGATGCAAGGTCATAAGTGTTTCAGCATAAAGATTATCAAGACTCAGCTTATATAATCCATCACATAATGTACCACTACTAATCAAGTGATTATGTTTGCACAAACTGAAACTACCACTACCAAATTTAAAAGAGTATCCAGCAGCTTTATCAAGTTTGGATATTGAAACTAAATTCCTAGATATACTAGGTATATAAAGAGTTTCACATAAGTCCAAATGATATTCACTGTCAAGAATCAAACGGTACGTCCCAACAGCTTCCATTGGAGCTTTCACTTTATTGCCCATAAAGACAAACTTTTCATTTGGCCTTGTAGTTTGGGTTGTAAGGAATCCTTGCATCGTATTAGAAACATGAGTTGTATATCCAGAATCAATCCACCAAGTATTATAAGGAAATTCAACTAAGTTTGATTCAAAACATAATAAGCACTAGGCTTACATTTCTTTTCAAACCAAACCTTTCATTTTGGGCAATCTTTTTGGAAATGCCCAGTCTTTCAACAGAAATGGCATCTGTTTCCATAAGGTTCCTTCTTGTGGATTTGAGAAAATGAGGCCTCATTGATCTTTAGGGGTCCTTTTCTCTTCTTCTCAAGTTTCGTACTACTTTTCTTTTCAGCTCCTTGATGCTTAACATAATTGATGGAATGAATTCCCTAATTCTTGAGTCTAGTTTCTTCCTGAACTAGCATACTCTGCAATTCATGCACATTCTATTTGTCTTTAATGGTATTATAGTTCATTTGGAAAGGACCATACTCAGTCGGTAATGAGTTCAGGATGAACTGCACCAGAAAATTTTCATGCACATCTATCCCCAATGACTTCAGTCTTACTACAATGTTTGTAATCTCAATAACATGCTCATGCATTGTACGATAACCATCAAATTTCATTGTGGTCAGTGTACTCATTAGTGTCCCAGTAAGAGACTTATCAGCAGTTTAGGAGCGTTTTTCCACAAGCTTCATCATTTCTTTGGCACTTTTCAGTTTGTGGAAGAGCTGACTTAATGTTGCTGGCGATGCTCATTCGTATGTACATCAGACTCAACCTATTGGATCTTTCCCAGTTTCTATAATGGACCTTTTCCTCTTCAGTGCTTGTAGCAGTAATAGCACCAGGTTTCTCTTCTCTAAGAGCTAAATCCAAATCCATTACCCCAAGGTAAAATTGGATTTGCTCACTCCATTCAGAGAAGTTGAGTCCATTAAAAACTGCAATAGTTGAGAACAGCGAATGTGTAGCAACTGGTACTGCAAGGAATAAAATTTAAAAACATTAATACTTTGCGTTATACATACATACACATCAACATGCTTCACAGATTCAGATACATTTCATACAATGCATATCGATGTTCACCTTTAGGCAATCCATCAATACACAATATTCAATAAAGTGATGCTAATAGGAATTTCACATAATTTGGTAATGATGCATACACTAACTAGAAATATTTATTATCTTTGGATACATAAATATAACTAATAGTACATTTACATCACCAACATTCATGCTCATTTATTATAAGAACAAGCAATCAAACCTTTGGGTTGATCCTTAACTGTCTTATAATAATGAACTTCAATTCACCCATAATAAAAACAATAATTTTCATGTTATTTATAGCATCAAAATTATGAGTAATTGAAATATCATCATACTGTTTGGAATTAAATTAACTCATAAAGATTTGACCACTTTGGTGGTTAACAAATCTATCATACTTTAATTCCAAAATTCAATATTTTGTAACCAATTATAAGATTTAAGATTCCACACATTCAATCTTAATCTCATCAACACCACAAAATTGTTGAACCTGAATTTGTGGACTGCGTAATATGGCACATTGGGTAGCAGCATCTACGCACCCGAATCCGAAGAAGCCAGAGGCAAAACGCTCTGTTTTTCAAAATTCAAATTTAATGCTCTGCATATCGGGGATCTTCTACTACGATCTGATCCCATGATGGCCGTAATGAAGAAGAAGAAGAAAACTGCGAAGATGCCGCCGGACGAGATTCAGAGCGGAGAACCGGAACTCCTTCATCCCTCGATGACGTCAAGGCCAAGCTGAAGGCCCTAAAGCTGAAATACTCATCACACCAAAACCCCAATCTCAAGAATGCCGTTAAGCTTTATGACGCACCTCACCAGGATTTGGTCCCAGATTCCGGCGTTGTTCATCTCCACGGACAGTCATGCACGGTTGCAGTACAGACCGTCGTCTAACTGAATCTTCTGGTTTTGGTCAGAAATTTCATTTTCTGACGAGAGTTTGATAGTGGATCCAGAGGAACCGTGGCCGATCGTTGAGAGGAAGAGCAGGAACAAGCCGCCGGAGCCCGTCGCTGGAAAGCAAAGGAGACGCCAGAACCTTTCGACGGAAAACAGAATAGATTTCAAAGTTTCTGGCGATTTTTTTTTTCTCAGATCTGGAGTGGTTTTCTCAGATCTTTCTCTATGATGTTCATTTTGTGAGAACGATTTAAAAATTATCATAAATGGAAAATCATGAATTCCCAAACCTTGCTCTGATACTACATATAAACATAAATTTTGTGTCCTCTACTTTAGGTTCATCATACATGAACACAATTGAAATATTGGGAATTCATGGTTTTCACATATATTAGGGTTAAATCAATATAGGGGTACTAACCTTTGTCCATAATGCGGAATAAACTTCAGATCTGAAACCTTCTTGGTTGTTGAATCTTTATCGGTCCCTTCCCCTTTCTTGCTTACGCTTTTCACTTTCTGATGGAAAAATAATATCTGCGTATCCTTATAGGTAGAGACTGAATATATGGGGGTTTCATTTAAAATTCAAAAACCATCAGATAGCACCATCAGTTATCGGTTTCTTTTGAATTTCAAAACCATCAGTTATCACCAGGATAACTTCCCACAACTATCAGATAACCACTCCCATCAAGTGGTTAACAAAGCCTTCCCAAAGCCAACCAAAATTTACTGATTAGCCCTTCATTAAATCACACACATTTACACATTTATCCCTTAAACATGAGTCATATGTGAGTTATTTCTTATAGTTAATACCTACTACACTAAAAACAGGACAAGCGGGGCATGAGTTTTTCCATGAGTAATAAAAAAATAATTTCTAGAATAATAGATAGCAAATAAAACTAAATAAAAAACCTAAAAAAAATATAACAGGCATATATAATTCTTTCTAAAATATAACAGTTTGAAATCATAGTTATTATAAATTTCATTTAAAAAAATATAACAAAACATTAAAGTTAATAAATAATTTTTAATAACAAATTTGAAACATTTGAGAAAATTAATTATAATAAAATTCGAGTGAAATAATTCACCAAGCAAAATAAAAAAAATCGAACACATAGCTTACGGGGTAAGTGAACCAAACTAACAAGCCTAAGCTTGAACTGAACAGATCAAGCACATAGCTCGCGGGTAAACCAACCAAACTGGCAAGCCCAATGCTTGAACTAATAAACATCACGTTCCAAATCCATAACCAACCCATATATATAAACTTAACATAGAGTTAGCATCTCTTTTGCAGAGTTTTATCTTAGGTGCACAAAGGTTAATATTTACTAATGTTAGATACAGTATTCTGACATAGTTTTATCCCAAGAAAACAATTTACAAAAATATCATATTTCTCAAGAAAACAAATTTTCCAAGTGAAAATAAAAGTCATAATTTATTAAAATCAATCTTATTTCAAAGAGAATATTTCTAGACATCAGAAAACTCACTTAAAAATATTTTTTCAGATATGTTTTTCATAAGCAACCACTACCTATAACGATAGTAATATAGTGCCAAACCATATTTTGAAATAATTGCCGTTAATGGTCCAAAAACCATTATCTGTAACAATAACCATCATTGGTTTAAATTTGATTTGCGAAATAATTATCACAATTGTTCCCAAGCCATTATCAATATTTTTCTGACAACAAAATTTATCAGTTCAACCAAGAATTCGTTATAACCAGTGTTCTGAAAACCGGACCGAACCGGCTGGTTCAACCGGTCGGACCGGGAACCGGTCCCCTCACCGGTTCGGGCAACCTCCCATAACCAGTGAGGTCAAAAACCGGTCAAAAATCGGTAAACCGGTTCCAAACCGGCTAAACCGGTCAAACCGGTACCGGTCTGTACGGTTACCGGTTCTTATCTTTTTTTTTTTAACTCCTGTAAGCAAAACGACGTCGTTTTGTTTCGGTCAAAAAACCGTTTTCGTCCTCTTTCAAAGTTTCTCAAGCAGCAACTTCGTTCTTCTTCTCTCTCTTCTCTCTCTCTACATGAGAGCCTGTCGTGAGGCGCCATGGGCGACCAAGGTAGCAACCACAACCATGGTGGCAGCATTGCCAATAACGGGCACGTGGATACCAGCAAAGCGGAGCGAGCGGTGTGGCTCATGAAGTGCCCGCCCGTCGTCTCTTGCAGCCTTCGCCTGCCACCGTCTGATGGGCTCGACCAGTCCCGCCCCGTCGCCAAGGTCGTCGTCTCCATCGACACTCTCAACTCCAACGATGACGACTCTCCCCGCAGGTTGCCCACTTTCTGTTTTTGCCATAGCGTTGCGTAGCGATTTCTTGTGCTTTGCCTGTCCTTCTGTTCTGCCTCTGTATGCTTTCGTTTTTTATCCCCATTTTCTCTTTCCTTTTGCATTTTGTGATTTCTCATTTCTTGGATTCACTATTCGTTCTGTTGAGCGGTATAGAAAGGATGTCTCTAGTAGGTAGCAACAAGAGGCTACACCAATAGCTGAAACTTGTTTTCGGGTAGGGTAGGCTTTGTTGTCATTTTTTATTATCTAAAATTATTATATACGTTTTCTGGGGTACCTTAGCTCTGAATTTTCAACTTTCTCATTATTGATTATTGTCTTACGCAAGACTCTTACGAATAGACTTCTGTTTTTCTATTTTTTTATTTTTTTATTTTTTTTTAAGTTGGTATATGTGTATGGCTAAATGCATTTGCCTTTCACTAAAATGTTCTACTCTGTTGATTGTAATTTTTTATTTGCTTGACATTATTTTTTTTTATATTTTAAATAATTTTATTCATGATTTATATTATATTTTTATATTTTTATTTATTGTATTAGACTATTAGTATATAAATAAATTTTATATATATATATATATATAAATATATATTATATTTATATATATATTTAATTATATTTCCGGTTCGACCACGATTCGACCACGGTTGAACCATTGAACCTTGAATCAGTACCCCGACCAGTTCAGTGACCGGTTCGGTTTTCAGAACCTTGGTTATAACCATGATCAAAAGCTAATGGTGAGTTTTTGAAAATTTTGCTTGTCCCAAGAGTACCTAAGGCCTTAATATATTCAAAATAAAAGTTATAAAATATGTTTGAAATTTAAAAATTACAAATAGACAAGTAACAAATAGTAACTACTCACAGTACTTGGCAATTTCTAATAAGTTTTTCCTCCAACAATTCGCCTTGGTGAACTAAAGATTCCACGTACGTTCTATAACCATAGAAAAATACCATGTCACAATCCGAACTAGAGGTCCATGACCGGCATATGGCAAGTGTTAACACCATATTTTGTCTGAACTCGTGAAATTATTTAAAACATACAAAAAAAGTTGAAAAATAAAAAATAAAAAATATGTTAATAATGACTAAAATTCGTGGTTCAATCCTCTTTGAAAACTCCAAGCCCAATCCCTTAGACCTTTTATACCCATTGGTTTTGTGTTGGACCTATTCTAGTTTTGTTTAGGAAGTTTTACAGACCAAGTCCAAGTCCAAAGAAAACAATTAATTAAATAATTTAATTTGAGAGGCAAAGTTATTAATTGGTTTTTATTTTAAATTTAAATTTGATTAAATAGTAATAGAAAGAAATCAGCTTTGATTGAAATTTAATTGAGGTGATTAATTTTGATTAATATTAATGGAAATAAATTTGCTTTAATTGAGATTTAATTGGGGAATTAAATGGGCGGAGATAAAAACATATAGGAGAGCATTAGAGAGGGAAGGAGGCAGAGAGAACATGACACAGAGCGAACTGGTGAGAGGGACTAGGGTTGAGAGAATTTTGGAGAGAGGCAAGGCTAGAGAATGAGGAGGCACGACAGAGGGGAAGAATTCTAGCAAGAGTGGCAAAAAAAGGATTCCAAAGAGGAAGTGAGAACCACGAGAGAACAAGAGTAGAAAAAGGGGTTTGGAGCTAGGTTTTGGTCTGGACCAGGAGATTTACTTTGAACTTAGTCCTTGTATTCTATCTTCACTACCTAATTCATGTTTCATTTGAATATTTGCTTTGTGAACTAGATGTGTATACACTATGTTGCTGAAGAATTGTGTCTGATGCTCAATGTTAATGCATGAATCTTGATTAGACGCATACCACATGCAAATTTGGGCATTACTGATATAGTTTATGTGTTGCTTGTTCAAACACCTATATTGCTCAATAGGATATCCACGTCTGTTTCGTTTCTTCTCCTTCTTTTAGTGGTTCTCAAGTTTTTTTCCTTTAAAGCCTTCTATTTCATCCAAAACATTGAAAGTCAAGAGCTTTAAGATTCCATGGTAGGTGTATGGAGATTAGATAGGTTTTTATTGCTTTATGTTAACTAAGAGTAGTGGTACTTCTAATTTTATTTGCTTAGTTGCTTGTTTGGCTAATATACATAATAATGTTATAGCTGGTTACCTTCATTTTTTAATGATTAATTGGTGTTCGGATTACATCTTATGATTTTGTTTTAAATTTTTTTATTTGGCTGGATAGTGGTATTCTCTTCTATTTTACCTTGAAGTGCTAGATTGTAAATTATTTCTAAATTTCTAAATGCTAAAATATTAATCCGTATATATATGCAACCATCTAAGTTACACTTTTGAATAAGATACGTAACTCATGCACTATTGCATTAATTCTTGATTCCATTTTTTAATCACGTTAACCACATTTATTTATTTATTTGTTTAATTTATTTGTTATCTAATGCTAAATAAATTTGATTATTTAAATAATTAAATAATTGTGTTTAGGGGTTTTGGGGAGTAAGTCTTCCTAACTCAATTTGGGATTACTCTGTGGTTAAGCCATGACCCAATGCTATATGGTTTTGTTAATAAGCGCATTTAAGGGTTTTGAGGAGTAAGTCTCTCTTACCTAATTT
The DNA here is from genome assembly GCA_019955255.1 of Castanospermum australe. Classification (NCBI taxonomy): domain Eukaryota; kingdom Viridiplantae; phylum Streptophyta; class Magnoliopsida; order Fabales; family Fabaceae; genus Castanospermum; species Castanospermum australe. Next base: position 116,913 of record NSJW01000081.1, read on the forward strand.
GGGATTGCTATGTGATTAAGTCATGACCCAATCCTAAAAATTAAATAAACGCGTTTAAGGATTTAGAAGAGTAAGTCTTCCTAATCTACTTTGGGATTGCTCTATAATTAAGTCATGACTCAATCCTATAGTAAATTCTTAATCAATCATCAATCGTTTTCCTTTAAAAATTTATATGTTTTTTTTATCAATTAACCAAGCATTTTATTTTAATCAACAAAACATTTTTAACTAATCTTCATTTAAAATTTTTCAGCATGCAAACTTTTTCTACAAGAACTATATGGCTTTGACTTCCTATTGCACGTGGGGATACGTAATGATGCAAGGCAAGCCAAAAACTATAAATATTTTCATTAATTTAATTCTTTATTTTTTTATTTTTATTTGTTATTAGTTGTTTTTGCTCAAGAGATAAAATAAATATTTTTAAAGGTTATTAGTTTGTACAATTAGCTTTAAGATAACCGGTTCAGGATGGATGTATCAGGGATATAGTAGTTTTAAGTTCTTACCCTTTCTTGTGCATAATTAGACTCGTGAATTTGATTTCATTTTTCAAAGACTAGTTTTCCTAATAAAAAGGTTTTCTAATTTTTTTCCTAATATAAAAATTGGAGGCAATTGTTAAATTTTTGATATATTTAGTTGCCTTTCGTCACGGTGTCCTCTGGGCACGTTGTGATAGTTTGCCAACTCTTCTAGGGAGAGTTTGAGAGTCAAGCCTATTTGAGTTAACTGTACAAATTTTATAACCTCAACGTATTTGTTTTACCACTTTCATTTGTTGCTTATTTGTTTGCTTCATTTTTATCCACTGTGTTTGCACATATTGATTGATTAATATTTCTTTCTTTTTTGTTTCTTCTATTCTTCACATATTCTTTATATATATATATTAGTTGCCCTTTATTCGGTTTGATGTTTATGTTATGTTAATAATTATATTTTGCCTGTTTGATTACACCCTAGGATAGGCAACTACTAGTTTTGTTAGATATCCGTTTTACTTGTATTTTGTTTTGCAAGTTGTAGTTAGTTTACTTTTTTAGGTTTTGTACATATTTGTTTGCTCCCAACACACACTGCACCAGTACTTCCCTCACACACATTTTTTTGGCCCTATACTCGAGCCTGTGTGAACTTAATGATTAGGAAGGGTCTTGACATTGTCATTGAAGGAGCTTATGCTACCCTGACATTTGTTGATTCCCCACCTAGACGGTAATGGGTATCATGGATTGGTCATGTTGAGAGGGAATCCTCCTTATGATCAAATTCATGAAATTGGGTCCTTGTCTTTGGATAGGGATAATCTAGGGACCATGGCCTTTAAAAGTTTAGAACCATCCTAAGAATCATGCACTGATAGAATGAACCTAGATGCTACTGAGTTAGAGTCGTGACCTTAAGGATATCCAGCTATAGGCTCTATCCCGTTAGGACAAAAGGGAGCATATTTTTTTTCTTTATCTTTCTTTTTTCATAGAGCATGCTGAAAAATAAAAATTTGGCATTTAGTATAATTTTTGGTAAAAGTTAGCATAACATTTTTACATGCATATCGTAAAAAAAAAATAAATTTTACATCAAGTATACAAGTCATTTTTGTGTACATTACAACATAACATTCTTGCATACATGTCATAAAAAAATTATGCATATTAATCATTTTCCTGTATATGTCAGCTTAACATTCTTGCACGCATCTTGCAAGAAAAAAAAAAGAAATTGTGCATTTGATCATTTTTGTACATGTTAACATAATATTCGTGTATGCATTTTATAAAAAAACAAATTTGCATTTTGATCATTTTTCTTTGCATGTTAGCATGATATTCTCAAATACATTTCATAAAATTTTTTTTGCGTCAAGCATGCTAGCTAGGCATTTTGCAAAAATAAAAAAAAAATTGCATCTTGATCATTTTTTTTTGTACATGCTAGCATGATATTCTCACTCACATTTCGTTCAAAATTTGCATTAAGCATGCTAGTCATGCATCTTGCAAAAAAAAAAAAAAAAAGAGATTGTGTATTTGATCATTTTCCCGTATATGTTAACATAATAATTCTTGCATGCATCTCATAAAAGAAATAAAAAAGATAAACTTCAATGTTTTGTTTTGTTTTTTTTGTGTGTGCATATTATCATAACATTCTCACATAAATTTTGTAAAAAAACAAAACGTTTGTATTTTAGTTTTTTTCTTGTACAAATCAACATAACATTCCCGCATGCATCTCATAAAAAAATTTGTTTTTCATTTTCCAGTACATGACAACATAACATTCTTGTATGCATCTCGAAAAAAAAAATTGCATTTCTTGTTTTCCTGCACATATCAACATAATATTGCTACATGCATCTCATAAAAAATTAATAAATAAAATTACATTTCTCATTTTCATGCACATGTCAATATAACATTCCTGCATGCATCTCATAAAAAAAAGTACATTTCTCATTTTCAGGTACATGTTACATCTCATTAAAAAAATCATAATAAAATAAAATTGCATTTCTTAGCATAACATTCTTGCATGCATCTCGTAAAAAAATTGTATTTCTTATTTTCTTGCACATCCCTGCATATCTCGTAAAAAAAAATTGCATTTTGATCATTCATCTGTTAGTATAGTTTTCTTACATATATCTTAAAAAAAAACTTTTGCATTTATTATGTTCATCATTTAAAAAAAATAACCAAAAAAAAAAACTTTGATCATTTTTCTATACATGTTAGTATAACATTGTTGCATGCATATTGTAAAAAAAAAAAGAGAAAAAGATTTTGCATATATCATTTTGATTGATTATCTATCCAAGTCAGCATAGCACCCCATAATGCATCAAAAAAAGAATTTACCATAAAAAAAACCATTGGTCATTTTCTATACTTGTGGCATAACATTTGCATTTCTCATTTTGATCATTTTCTTGTGCATATTAAGATAACATTCTTGCATGCATCTTGTAAAAAAAAAATTGCATTTATCATTTTTCTATACACAAGGCAAAACATTCTAACATGCATATCATAAAAAAAAGATATATTTGCATATGGACGTATAATATTCTTACATGCATCTCAAAAAAGAGAAAGAAGAAAAAGAAAATCTCTTGCATTTAGCATAGTAGTCATTTTTCTTCACATTTCAGCATGACATTATTGCACGCATATCATAAAAAAACAACTTTTTTGAATTATAATTTTGATCATTTTTATATATATCAGCATAACATTTATGCATACATCTTAAAAAAAATTCATTTATCATTTCCATTGTTTTCTTCTTGCATACATCTTGTTAGAAATGAACGTTTGCATTTTGATCATTTTTTTTATATAATAGCATAACATTCTTGCATTGAGTTCAAAAAAATATTTTTGCATCTATCATTTCAAAAAAAAAAAAATCTATTTGCATATATGTCATTTTTCTTTACATGTCACCGTAACACTCTTGCATTTACCAATAAACTATTTGGCCCAAGTCATGGTTGATTTTCAATGGATGTTAAAAATTTTGGTTAATCCTTGCTACCAATTAACACTTTGCTTCTCCTTTCTTGAAAACAAAAAAAAAAAGAGAGAGAAAATAGAGTTTTTGAAATTGAGGTGTCACAAGATCCAAACTTTTTTTAAAAAGTGAAAAAAAAAGAATATTTGCAAATGAAAAGCGAAAAGTTCAAGAAATAAGAATTGTTATGTTATGTAGCACGGAGCTTGTCCTTCATTAAATTCAGAATTTGAAAATTTCAAATTGAGAGTCAAGTTAGGCCATTAGTTTATCAGTAAAAAAAAACCAAATTTTTTTTTGAAGTAAGTAGTGGTAAGCATGATATTTCATTGTGTATCGCTCATAATTGCTCATCCAATGAGAATCTCATCTAGTTCAACCTGTGCAATCAAGGAATAGCTCTGCAATTACATTTGTAGTTTCCATCTCAATCAAGCTTCAAATGAATTCGGTGAAGGAAAGTGACTTGGATTCCGATAAAATATTGCCGGGCAACTGTTTCATATCCTCGTCAAATTGTGTCAAATCGGTCACTATACTTGTCACACTTCATTCCATATGCCAACCATGTAAAGTTCCTATTCTACCCACCATTTGAGCTAAGAAAGAAAGAACCATTGCAAGAGAAAGATTGGAATGCTTGAAAATATTGATGCTACTATCCTGATTTCATGTTAATAGGCAAGGTTGTTGAAAAAAAGAATCATCAGAAATGTATTCATTCAGTTTGCATTGGTTCAATCATGCTTGTCAGAGTTGCTGCTTTCTTATTGCTAAATGCTTGTAAAAAAAAAGAAAAAAAATAGAGGTTTATACAAGAATGAGATCTAAACTTCAATGAAAATTTTAATGAAATGATCATGCAATTCATCAGTCCATTCACATTCCACTCATTCATGTTCCATTTGGTTTTATTTGTCAATCATTCATTTGTTTCTTCCTTTAATGGTTTCCAAACAAAAAAAGACAAAAATTCCTGCAAAATACCAATAGCATTTCTTTTTAAGATCAATAATGGACTTTAGTGAAGATGGAATTGAGAATGATGCAAATATAAGACCCCCAATGTCTTCAAAATTTAATGTGCCCTCTACAAGCAAGCTATTCTAATCACGCGAAGCAGTCTTTGATTTTTCAAACAAAAAGGAGTTTTATCCCTTGATATCTCTTTTGAGCTTGAAGATTTCTTTTATTTACCTGCAATGCAAGATTAACCTAGGGAAGGGTAGTATTTTGACAAGTTTTACTAAGCATTCAAATGTCAAAAGAGGATTCTTTTCATTCAGCTATCCAAACACCTCATACCTCTTGTCAAGCCATTTGAGCCAAAAAAAACGTTCCTTTTCATATCCATACATATCATACCCAAGGATCAATGAGAATCTAATGTACAAAGTGGTCTTTCCTCATCAGGAGTCAATATGACATATTTTGAAGAAAAAAAGAAGAGAAAATGAAAAGACAAAAGTCATAAAGCAAAAAAAAAAAAAACAAAGATGGAAGAATCCCATGGAAAAGATGTCTTGAAAAGAAAAATCAATTAGTGCCAAGTCATGATTGCTTGAAATATGACCACAAATAATCAAAAGAGATTCTCATTGTATTCCAACATCAATCTTTGACCCTTTTAAACCTTTTCTTCATAAGCTACAATTTTCATCCCATACCCCATTACAACCCACAATATCTTCTTGATAATTGAATGTAGTGCAAAACTGGTTGAAAATAGGGAAGGGATCAATTGGAGAAAGGAAGGTAAGGGATCACAAATGAATTTTGAGCCTTAGGTCCATTGTTTTAGAAAACCTTTTACCTAAGCCACATTACAAACTTTGAAAGTCCTCGCTAAGGTTTAGTTTGCTTGGGCATACACTGGGGCAAATTTTTAATGTTCAATAAGAAAGAATAGTGACTGCGGTAAAAAAAAATAGTTGACTCAAAGGAAATCTTTCTAAGTCATATGAATGAATCTTGAAAAGGAAAAGTCCAAGTTCAGAATAGATTGACAAATTTGTTATACCATTCACAAATCTTTCTTGTTCTTTCCACTTGTTTGTACACTAGAATTCATCCTCTCTTGTTTCAATAAAATCTCCATTCATTGATCATTGTCTCATATATGCACGTAATTTCCCCATCCAAATGCATAATATCATTCCCATAAGCAACCTCTTTTCAATTGCATAATTGCATGATCATTGTATTAACATTTTCATTTGAAGGAGTAAAAAAAAAAGGAAGCAAAAGGCAAGTATTTGACTGCAAGGCAAGCAAGAAAAAAAAAAAAGGAAGTTCAGAGTAGTAAAAGCATTGTGCTACTAAAATAAACAAAGAAACTTGGTTAGAGTTGTCAGTTAGAGCTCCAGTCAACAAGATTTTGCAAGTGTAGGCTGTCTTCACAGTTCCCAAATCATGAATGAATATCTAAAAGAAAAATAATGGAATTAGCAAACTGGGGCAAATTTTGAAAGTTTGGAGAGTAAAGCATTTAGATAATCATGATTTATGAAATTAGGCATGCACTTAAAGGAGAAAACACCAAATGCAATTGCAGAGCTAACTCCAATCATTACAACAAAGAAAAATAAAACACATGGACAAAGAAGGCTAGAGTTTCAAAAATTTTGACATTAGTGAGAAATTGGTGTCATGACCCGAACTGGTTTGCAAGTCAATTATGTCTTGTAGGATAGTCCAAGTCATAAGAATAAACATTGGAATAAGAAAGTGAAAGATCCTAATTATGCTCAACTCAAAAAGATGAAGAATAAAGAGATGCAACAAGAATTTGGAAGAACTGAAGATTAAGATTTTTGGAAGCTTTGATTGCATGAAGAAGCCTATGGACTCAAATGGGTATGTTTTCTTTTAGGCTTAGTCTTTTATGTAAAGATATAGGTTTTACAACAAGAGAACTCAAATAAGTTTTTCAATCTTTGCAAATGGTCTTTAGTTGCTAAAATGCCCAAACATGTTTTCAAAAGGTAGTCATGGTGGTATTTCAAAACTATGAAAAGTAGCCAAGGATTGGTCATTTGCTCAAATCCAATAAGAAATGAAGAAGTTATGGTTTAAAGGTAGTATTAATTACTAGAATTTTGTAATCGATTACCAGCTCATGATAATCAATTATCACAACTCAGAAGCCGTGTAATTTATTATCATACTTTTAAATCGATTACCATGCGTCAGAAGACAAACATAACTGATAGTTTTTATATTAAATGATTTCTAAGCACCACCAATGACAATTTTATCACTTGGCCTTTCTATATAATTAAAGATTGAAGCTATTACAACTTTAGAGCACATGATTCCAAATCATTAAACTTTATTATTCCTACTTCCATCAATATCATGATTTTGAGCTTTTCATTGCTAAATCCTTCTATCTTTTTAGAATTTCAAGATGTATATCCATTCTTTAAGAAATTTTATCTTGTAATATTGATTGTAAACACTTGTAAGAGGGTGGAGAGTCCCTCATGTAAGATAAATAATAAGGTTTCCCTTTGAAGTGAAGTGTGTGAGGCTTATACACAAAAGGTGGAGGATTCCAAAAGTATAGTAAATGCTCAAAGTTTGCAAAGATTTCTCAAGCACTTGCGAAGCTTGGAGAGTTAGAGGCTCTAGCACAAGGGTGGAGGATCCCAAGATGTACAGAGTGATCTTATTTGTACAAAGTTTTCCCTAGCACCTGTAAAGTCTAGGAAATAGTGAATAAAATCCCAAGTGTTGAGCTTGGGGACGAGGTGTAGGTCACAAGTGGTTGGTGGCTGAACTAGGATAAATTATTGTGTTTGTTTTCCATTCCTTACACTCTTTAAATCTAATATTTTATGCAACATCTACTTATATATTGTTCCTGAATCTTAGCTTAATATTAACTTGTTTGTTTAGTATCTTTATATGTCCAAGTTGTATTTGAACAACACACTATCTTTTTTATCATTAGGCATTGTATATTAAGACATAATTATTGGTAACCTCTAATCATGCATCTTTGTTAGACATATTCTACTACATGTATTGATTTACTACATGAAAATGCATATTTGTGAAAGTTGAATTGAAAATTTGTTAACACCTAATTCATCCTCTTGGGTGATGGTTTCCATGACTAACAAAATCCTATGAATAGCCACGGGTCCTACTAGAGTAGTATATATGGAGATGGACCTTTGGATTTTGGGATTTTTAGAACAAAGGCCTTTGATTGCTCTAGTAATTGAGAGAAAGGAGTACTAGTTGATGTAGCCAAGTGGTGGAGAGTCCAATTTTTTCGTTGTTTGATGGTCGTCAAATGGTTGAGAGAGAGAGTGGGTCTAATTATTCTCGTTAATGCATCATTGGATTACTAACGTTGAGGCTTCTCTACCCAATTTTATGAGCAGAGATTTCTAGTTAGTCTTTTTATGCGATGTCTACACTATGTATGCATTTAGCAACGCAAATGGCATAGAGAAAATTAAGCCGACCACTTGGCACATCATCCACCTTCCTTCATCTTTTTTGATATGGTAATTTGACTAAATAACCAAGGTGGGAACATCCTTATGTCATTCATGGCTCCATTATGTCCTTGGGTTTTTGTAGAACTAAGTGAAGGAGCAATCTTCTGACCTTGCGCTTGCAACGAACCAAGGAATTAAAGGCAAGTAACTATAATGAGGAGATCAAGATTTTGTGGACCAGTGCTTAATCATATAATGATGTAGCTTAACCAAGGAATCTTGTTAACTAAGAAATATTGTAGTTTGTTTTACAAGGATAGGAAGGAGTGACAAAGACCACAAAGCCTTTGCATTGATGATGATAGCATCTGTAAGGATTTTCTTTCAACAATTGCATGAGGAGTTCAACTGAAATTGTAACACCCTACCTAGGGCATGGTGTCACATACTTAAATTCTTTATATCTTAATTCATGTTTCACAAATTGTAACACCCTAGCATGGGCATGGTGTCACATGCTTAAAATCTTTATATCTTAACTTACTTGTCATGAATTAGTTAAACTCATAATTTGAAGATTCATTATCACTTTTAATGTTTAAGGTTTGTTATTCTAGGGTTTGAATAATAACATAGCATATAATGATGAACAAATGTTTATACCTAGCTAGAAGGGTTAATCCCTAAAGTGACCAAGATTATGACTATGTTAGATTTGGGATTCAAGTTTTAACTTAAACTTTATTTAACTTCGTAACTTGTTTTCTTTCTAAGGTAAAGGTTACTAATTCTTGGCCTAGCAACTGCCTAGGCGCTGGGATTTCACCACTTGAGCATTCAAACACTAGAACTAAGTGCTGCTTCTCAAGTGATCTAGCACCTAATCGCTCAAATTTTTGGTGCTTTTTGGGCAGCCACAGCCTAGGTACCCAGAGCTGGTGCCTAGGCACCCAAGTGGCAGAAAACTGCACTTAGCTTTCTTGGTTTCTATGTTATCTTTTGGTTATGGCACTTGATTCTAACTTCTATTTATCCTTCTTTTACATATGTTTGATTAGATTTTGATGGGTTTAACTAGAACTTGATTTTAGAATTATAATAATTGATCACAAGAAGAAATCAGCACAACAACTTATAATCATAACAAACTAATTTTATTTCATAACATACAAAAGCTAGGGTTTAGATATAGTATCACCTAGATCTATTTTACAACCATAAAGAAAGGCTTTATATAATCCCTATGTGATATTCTTATGAATCTTATAGCTTGAATAATTACATTAAAATAATAGCATTGTTTCTCCAGGGTAATAACATAGAAACCCTAAAACAAGCATTACATGATATAATAGTCAATCAAAGGCACCTTGAACTATTTAATCTGAAAACATTACAACAAGGAGTGAGACATAAATCTCAGTAGGCAATAATAATTTACAGTTCAAAAAATTAACAATGTTCTCAACTGTACTATGTACAGAAAATAATTTCTCCTTTAATAACCATCACTTTCATTCAATAAATGCTTTATTTTTTAATGTTGTATTACCAATATCATTTTTTCACTTTCGAGACCTTACACCATGATTCCAAACCTTTACCAAACCTTTACCATTTTGGAGAAGAACTTTTTCCATTGCAAGGGCGCCCCCTGCCATAACCGTTACCTCATAATGGAAATCATGTGGGATCACCTCCTTGAGGATCATTTCTGAACTTGTGAGATCACCTCCTTAACTAGAGGATTACATCTCAAAAATATCTCTAAATCACCTCCCTAGGAGGGTCATCTCTAGCTTATTGGTAATAAACATTATTCTTTCACAATCCATTGCCAAAATTCATATTATTTCATGGTCTTTCAAAAACATAAGCTCAAGTTCAAACATAAGAACATAAGCTCAAGTTCAAACATAAGAACACAAGCTCAAGTTTATCTTTAAAGCATAAAAGATGTAATAACTTCACAATCCATGGAAGGGTATAATTACCAAAAATACATTAAATAACATAAACAAGAAATCGTTGAACAAGAAGTCAGAGGTGAAGTGTTGATATTTCCTACCTCACTTGAAAGCTTCAAACTTCAAATCTCTCTCCAAGCACTAGCACACATGCACTATCCTTGCTTTCTCTCATAAGAGTTTAGTTTTCCCTCTTCGGTTTGGTGTGAGTGAAAGAAAAGCTTTAGGGGGTATTTATAGGCCAAGGGGTATATGTGTGAGCTTAGTGTGGGGTTTCTTATCTTATAAGCTTAGTCATTATGACTAGCTTTTGTGTTGGCCCATTCATAGCTTTCCAAATATCATGAAATGATTTCTTTGGCTTACTTAGCCAACTTGAATTGCCACATGACCATGTCCCCCTGTTTCGTTGTGGAAAAACTCATTTGGTTCATGATTACTTAGAGTTTTAGTGAATTAAACTATCTTTCCTTATGCTTACACATGTCTATGAGTTTCTAGAAAGCTTTTCAAGTCTTTCACATGCATTTTCCACATGTCTTGACTGTTTAGTCTTCTAGTTAGTACTTTGCTTTTCTTTAACCAATCAAAAGTCTCCTAGTGGCCTTTATCTCTAAACCTATCATGACTTAGTTAGATAAAGTAACTAAGTTTACTTAGTTTGGTTGCTTTCTAAAACATTTTTCTTAGTTTCTAACTAGATACTTTTTTTCCTAGTTTGTCTAACCATGATTACTAATCATTAATGTCACCTTATCCTTGACTTAAGGCTAACTTGTGAAACTTAGAGTCCTGCATGAGCTTCCACGTGGGTTTCTTGTAAGACTTAGCTTTCTTGCAAGAATATCTTGATTCCTTTGCGACATCACAAGTGTTCTAGGTGTAGCTTGTGGGTCAAATTTTATTTCCTTCTTCATAAATGCCAAGACTTAGAATAACTCATGCAATCTAGAAGGCTTTTGGTCTTGATTTCACACATACTTTTCTTCTTAGTCTACTCTATCATGATTACTTTTAATTAATGTGAGATAAGGCTTTGAATGGAGGTAACTTAGAAGACTTTACTTCTTCACTAGCCTTACACGTGAGCTTCCTTTTCTTAGAAGGCTACTATTTTATCTTATTCCACTAACATATTTAACTTGTTTAACAAGTTTAGTCTTTTTGTCTTCAATCTACTAACCAATTATTAATTATTTAAATAATAGTTTAGTTTAGTTTATTTAGTTATTCTAACTAAATTAGTTAATAATACTCATGTGTAATTTTGAATTTGCTTTTAGAAACTCATAATTAGCTTTGACTCCAAAAATCTTAGTTAGTTACTTTAACTTAAATTGACTAATGTGAAAAGAATCAAATTAGTATCTAGTTTAGCGTGTAAATATTAAAATAATATAGTTTAATATGAAAAGAATTTAATTAGAATCTAACTGGGTGTGAAAAGAGTCTACTTTAATTCTATTTAGTTATTAAATTTCTCTTATTGTTCTAAACTCCATACTTGTACGTAATATTACTTTTCAATTTTGAAATTCGTAAAAATTATTAATAGCTTAATTAAGAAAGAGAAGATGCTACAAAAACAAATACAGACACACCAAGAACATGGGAAGGAGAAGCTACTCGGTTTTGTGTAACCCAATAAATCCATGGTCGCAGCAATGAAAACCAATTCAACTTGGATATTCCCAGTCTCTTGCAAAGTCCTTGAGCTTGATAGAAATTTGATGTTTCTTGAATTATGAGCACAAGTTGTTAGTGAAGCGGTTGTTGGAGAGTTGCTTGGTTACTGTATTAGAAACCTAGTGCAAATGATTATATTTGGTCTAATACAAAGTCTCAACTATCAGCAGACACATTCTATCCTCAAGCTAGTCAAATTCTAGCAAATAGACTACCAAAAGTACCTGCGAAAGGCACTCTGATGCTCAAGTGTGAATGACTCATCAATTAGTAAATGCTAAGTGAAAATTATTTAGTGGGCCAAGTTAGGGACTTCGGATTTTGAAATGTGGACCTTTACCATTGGGCCTAAGCCCAATGTAGATCAACGATGTATACAAGCTAAGAACTATTTAAGGATACCGAGTTTGTACTAATTGTACAACTAGGTCGAAAGTAAAGTTGAGCAAAAGTGTCATTTCATATATCTCAACAATGCATTTTGGCCCAAACCTTCTAAAATATTTTGGAATATCTTATTAATTGCTTTATCTCTTTTTGAAGTTAGAATATTGGATTTAATTGTAAATCTCGAATTGTTTGGGCATAAGAAAGACAAATTTAATTTTTTGGATGTTTCCTTTAACAATTCAAATTTTAGAGTTGATATAAGGAATTTACTTTCCTTTGTTGTTTAATTCACTAAATTTTGATTTACAAAGAAATGTAACGAAATTTATGAGTGTGTGAAATATCTACGAAATTGTACACATTTTCTAAAAGAAGTATATAAGTTTTTGTAAAGGAAGTGTACAAGTTCCCTAAAATGAGCATACAAAGTTTATAATTTTGATTTAAGAAAATAACTAGCATATTTTTGTAATTATTATAAATTTTGACCCCTTTTTTTATTTCTCTATATTTTTAGGTCACGAGACTATCTCTTTGGTGCCATTCTTCTTTTTGTTCCTTTTCCAAGTCTTCCGCCTCTCTCAAGTTTCTTCATCGTGCAACACTTTTTTAAGCCATTTTTGACTTGATTCTCTTCAATTTCTGACTAGTTTATTTAGTATAAACAACACGCAAATCATAAATCTCTTTTGCTTGAAGACTAAGGGAGCTTCTAACTGTGACGGTTAGCATAATTACTATTCATCACCACCGAAAACGTGAAATTTTCTTGAATTCAAGATATATAATTTCATGTTTACACATTTTTTTTAAGCATTAGCCTTGTAATTTTGGCTGAAAATTAAATTGGTAGATTGCTTGAGTTTCATAAAATGACCATAAGAGGTATTTAGGTTTTTTAAGAAATTCTTTCATTTGATGCTAACTAAGGTTGAAAATACTTGTTTGTGATTTTAGGAACATGATTAATTGAGTATTTGAAAAACATTTTTGGATTGAGGAATATTCATAATTATTTAAACCTCTATTATGAGTAATTGTGGTTTTTCAACAAGTTATATCCAAAATTATTGTAAAATTTTGTGTATATATGCATGGTTTGAAGCATTCGAAAACCATAGCTCTTATTTTACCACAATCTTAGTGAATTATTTTATGTAATTTATGCTTAAGAAATTCATACAAGTTTTAAAGGTAAATTGAATACATAAATTTATCCTTGGACTTTAAATTATTTTATGCTAAGAAATGTATTTAATATGTATATATATATATATATATATATATATATATATATATATATATATATATATATATATATATGTTATGAATGTTGAATTTAATCAATCCAACTATTGGATTGAAACAAAATTTCATGTAATTTAAAAATTGGTTGATACTCCATTACACCACATGATTGTAATGTATAATGTATTTTTTGAAATATAAGTAAATATTGATTATTAGATTACATATTTATAAATGTTCAATTTATCTCGAATTTGGTCTGCATGATCATTAAGATAATATTACATGATTCAACAGTTTGATTGGTTTAGTCACATTTTATAAAAAGTTATTAAATGGTGTTAGTGTTCAAAACTTACACTTGGTATAAGTGAATCCTCACTACATATATATGTGAGTGTGTGTGTGTGTGTGTGTGCATATATATATATATATATATATATATATATATTTATGGAATTACTTTGGTTTGATACATTGTTAAATTTATGAGGCTAGATTATGATGAATATTTGATTTTGAGATCATCGTAGGGTTTGGGAAGAGAATGCGCATCTTGTTGTTCGAAGATTTTCATTTTTGTATGCAATGATGTTAAATCCCTAGCTTTTGGTGTATTTAAATGGATTATATAGTGTGATCGGAGGGAGTATATATAGGATGTGATTGGAGGATGATTGTGAATGAAGATTGTATTATGTTATGAAATGAAGTTAGGATGTTACTTAGTGGAAAATATTTGCTTTCTGGATTTTGGGAAGTATATTATAAATTTTCAACTGTAATTACTACTTCTACTACACATTTTAATGGAAGTTAGAAATTTCTTTTGGTATATGTTCATTTTATCGGAATCGTTTATAAATCTATATTATTCATTGAGTTTTAGGTTCACTCCTTCTGTTATTTCATCCTTCTTTGAGATCCAAATAGAGCGGGACCAACTTTGATCCCAAATCGACAGTTGTTCGTCATTTCTGGTTAGCAACAAAATCCTTGTTAACATAGTTTAAACTGAAGGCATACTCCAATTGTAGTGACTGGAACATTTTGTATATGTATTATAAATTGTTATTTTGATGGAGGTATGTCTATTGTCATGTAAACTAAGGAGAAATACTCCTAAGTGAAAATTTGGGGAGCTCTTGGAGCTAATGTTTAAAAATTTGAATATTTTAATTAGTAGTTTGAGTTTCATAAAATTACATTAAAGTTGCATAAGGCTTTGAGTTGTGGATATTCCTTGTCTATGACCTTTCACATCTTGAAATTTGGGGTATGGCAATTGAGTCCTTATAGACCCAATTTGGTTCCCTTAGGACTCGTGACTCTATCTTATTTAATATTTAGGATTTTCACTTAGTTTTTGTTAGTGTTATCTCCGGTTCTTTTCCAAAGAAATCAAGTTGTTTCAAAGGGTCAAGAGCATGAAGTTGCTCAAGGCCTAACCTTAGAACTTTTTAGTTGACAAAAATGTCCAAAAGGGCATGTTTCGATTTGTTTTCATTCTTTTAACTTAGCTCCTTTTCTAACCTTAGAACTTTTTAGTTGACAAAAATGTCCAAAAGGGCATGTTTTGGTTTGTTTTCATTCTTTTAACTTAGCTCCTCTTTGAGAGATAATAAATAATTCCCTTAGTAACAGAGGAAAGGGTTTCCATTTTGGATTATATTACCACAAGGTTTTGAAAATCATTATTGAGAGAGAAACCTAGAGTTGGGTGAAAAATTCTAGAGTTTTGTTAGAGAAAAAGATGAATTAAAGAGTGAGCCTCAATCTTTTTGCCTATCTTGCAGTAGTTTTTTTTTCTTTCGTTAAAGTCGCCTCCTTTAACCATACTTTATTTCTATATCTAAGTTGCCAACACTCATGGAATCTTCCTTTCTTCATCCTTGGCTGAAACTCTTTGGGGAGACCAATTTATACTATTTTATTAGTTCCTTTTTGGCATATTAGAGGTAAAGGTTGAAGGACTTGAAGAAGGATTGTGAAAATTGATAGTAAATATGCCAATTCCTAATATTTTCTTATTTTCTAATTTCTAGAAGTATTCTTTGGGCTCTTTGTAATAATATTCCTAATAATACTCTCTTGGTTTTTCTCTTTTCTTTGCGTGCTTGAACTATAGGCTAGAAGAAACTATTTTTGTGATATGTAATATGTTTACTTGCTGCCCTTACAATGATTTATATGATATTAATGTGTTTTAGCAAGTCTTGAAGTATTTGAATACTTAGGATGATGTTTAGGTTAATTTGAAGCATTGGTTTACATTGCTTTTCTTTTTTAGGGTTGGTAACACACCTTAGGGCAGAGGTCTATAATATGCCATATAATTTTTTATTAGTGACATGTTTAGCTTGATGTCTATATATGATTTATATGCTTTATTTCAAGTTTTAGTGATAATATGCCATTGTTTGATTAGTTACATTATGTTAAAGTGCATTTAGACTTTCCTCTTTTGAAGGAAGGAACTATGACCTAAGAAAATCTTGGTTTATGACCATTTGCATCTTTGGACATTAGTCTTTTTCTTGCATAAAAAATATTTTAATAATTTTTAATCTTTATAATTTCTTTTTTCGAAACTAGAATTTAAAGTTCATTGGCCCTTCTTAAAAACAAAAAATACAAAAAGAAAATTTGGAAATTTTTAAAAGTTGATTATAATGGCTTTATGCATCTTGAAAATGTATACTTTTTTGCCCCATTTATAATTTAATCACCTTTACATTCATATATTTTACATTCAAAAATTGGTCATCGACCGTGCATGTTATTAGAAGCATACCCTTTTAAGGTTGCAAATCAGAAAGGGTCTTCATCTTTGGATTGGGCCAATATATTTAGGATTGCGTGAGGCATGGCCTTGTGCTAATCCTAAGTTGTCGTTGTTGTTTTCTCTCTTACTACATGAAGGCCTATATTATTTAAAGTCCATAAAGTATAGATTAATCTTTATTTGAGCGAGTTAAGTGCTTAACACTTTTTCTAACACAACTTTGTCCCTAAGCCCATTCTAGGGGTGAAGAATAAAATCAACTCTAAGTTTATTATTTCACTTTTCATCTTTTTTTAAATGAAGTGGCAACTTTTAATTGAATAAAGATAAAAATAATATGGTAAATGATTTTAAATTAATTTAAACTTCACACTAATAGAGACACTGATAAATCTCCATTGGAGTGTGTATGGACCAGGTTCTCAAAAGACTGACTTACTACTTATGATTTATATGTGACAATTACTTGTCATCACCCTCCTTTGATTCCATAAGCTTTGGACCGTGCTTCTCTACCATGAAGCACATGTTGGACATCTTAGTTCCACTTCTATAGATTCTTTTCTTGAGGTATCTATTTTGAACCTCCCTCTAACGTCTTAGGTTCTCAATGTTCATAATCTTTTTGGTCCCATTCCTTATATACCATAACATGATCAATGCCAACTATGTGATCAATTGGGGAACATTGCTGAGATTTGTTATCTATTTTCTGAATTTCTAACTTCATAATCTAATATCAATTATCAATTTGCTTGGTTTTCCTTTAATGATTCTTTTGATCCCATTCAATGCCAACTACGTGATCAACTAGGGAACATTGCTAAAATTTGTCCTTTGTCTGAATTTCAATCTCCATTATCTTATATCAATTATCAATTTGCTTGGGTTTCTATTATTGCTTCTTTTAATCCTACTTTGTACTTGAGACTACTACTCATTTTTCTACTTTTGTTCTTTTGCACACTTCATGTGTTCCATATCTAAAGAAAAATCTTATCTCTCATCAGTACCATAGATAGTAATAATCCTTTCTCTCTTTTCTTCCCCATTACTACTACTGTCCTCTCATTCTCTCATTGCTATTTCTTGTGTCTCTATGGTTTTGGTATGATCGTTCAGGACATATGAGTTCCTCTACTTTTCAACTATTTAAGTCTACTAGAAGTTTTGTTACTAGTAGTTTACCTAGGTACTTATTCTATTGTACTTCTTGTTTAGTGTCAAAAGTTGTTAACTAATCTTTTGATTCAAGTTGTAAATTTTCTACAAGAATTTTGGACATAATTTATATTGATATTTGGATCTCTCTTTTTTCTTCTATCATTATATTGGTTTTCTCTATTATATTAATTTGCTAATGAATGAAGTTTATTTGGTCTTATAATATGACCAACAACTTTGAAACTTTTTTGTTTTTTAAACTTACAAATCTCATGTTAGGAAATTTTTTCTTTCTCACTATAAATTTTTTGCTATATCAATAGTGGAAAATTTGCTAATAAGCAGTTTGTTTCCTTTTCTCCACTACTATAGCATTTGTTTTGTCCATAAACCACACTAAAATGGTGTTAATAAACGTAAATATTGTCATATTGTGGAAGTTGGATGTATCCTTTTGGAGTATGCATATCTTTCTTCTTTTTTCTACCTTGTCCTCCAAGCACCCAAACAAATCAACAAATTGAAGCACTCATTTGAATTTACTTTGACATCTTGTTACGTTTAGGGGTTATGCATATAATTACTGAAACTACTTCAATTTTTAAATCATTGCAATTGACAAGGTAATTATTGTTTGAGTTCTTTATAGTTAGCATAATTTATTTGTTGAACTTGAATCTTTCTATGTATTCTTTCTTTCTTTACAAATTATCAAATTATTATGTAAATTACTATGTTAATCGTAATGACAAATTGTATACTAAAAGAAATTGAAATTGCCTTGGAAGTAGGAACAACATTGTGAAGTTTTTGTTATTGGTTGTAGAATGTCCTTGAAAAAAATGCTTGCTTTGTTAGGTTCTAGTAAATTTTCTAATAACTTAATTATTGGCTTAACATATGTCTAAGTTTATTTTTATCATATGTCATTGCAAGGAAATATTGTAGAGGTGTAGCCAAAGATGAAGAGATCAAGGCATAATGAAAGAGAAGGAAAAGTGGACAAAATTAGTAAATTACCTTGTTGCATTCTATTCTATATAATGGCATTTATGACAACAAAAGATGTTGTTCAAACTTGTGTCTTGTCCAAAAGATGGAAGAACCTCTGGAAACATGTCCCTGTTCTAATAGCAAAAACCACGACTTTAGATGTACTGAATTTTTCAAGAATTTTGTGTCTAAGGTTTTGTGCACCTATGATGGTTCCAGTCCCTTGCATAATATTGCTTTTCAGCAAAATGGGTATGTTCATTTTAAGATTTTGGATGAGCTCACAAAATATGCTCTATCACATAATGCTCAGTAGTTTAAACTCTGTGCTTATGTTTGTGGTTTTACTGCAAATAATATTGAGTTTTCACCTTCCATATTTTCCTGTCATTCTTTAACATTTCTTGAGCTTTCACTTTGTGGATTTAACGGGACAACAATACTGCCAAAAACTCTAGATTTTCCCTCATTAAAAACTTGTTTTCTAAAATATGTTGCAGTTTCTTCAAGCCACAATGGTTGTGCTGAGCCCTTTTTAATATGTAACAAGTTGTGTACTTTGGCCATTGACTCATGTACCCTACATGATGCACAAACCCATAGTATAATCAGTGCTAAACTTTCCAACCTGACCATACATTTTGACCATTGTACTAGACCTTGCAAATTTCTGTTGTCTACTCCAAATTTGAATTCATTTGTTTTTGTGGGCCTCCCTAGTCAACAACTCTTTGGACACAATCTCAATTTTCTTGATGAAGTAACTATTCAAGCTAGATCCTGGCTACCTACCTTAGACTCAAGAGATTGCATTCGTCTTGATGAGCTGGCTAAAAAGGTTTACTAGTGTAAAATCAATGACAATCACTTCAACAACTCTTAAGGTACCTTACATTTGTATATTTTGAGCACTTTACTTCTCAAACCATTCCTAATAATTTTTTTATTTGCATCCAGTCTTTGCCAATGAATATCCTAATTAACCCTTGATGCCTAGGTTCTCTAATTGATTCCTAATTTGGTGAATACTCAACCTGTTTGCTTTGGTGACTTGAAGTCCTTGAAAGTGATACTTGAACTTGTTTCACCAGTACCAAATGGAGTATTGGACTATTTACTTCAAAACTCTCCGCTGGTAGAAGTCACTGCATCAATTAAGGTGATACAAATGTTTAATTCTTGGTAATGAATCATATAATTAATTTGGTTATAGCTTCTTTCTCTGTTCTTTCTATCCGATCTCTTCTTTTATTACAACATATTATATGTAGATAAATTATATATGGATTGTTGATTCAGATTTATTTGTGATATTTGCTTGTTGCTTCTTGTCTATTAAATTAATAGCAAATGTAAGAAATTAACCTATCAAAATCTAAAAAATGCATAAAACATACTTTTCAAGTTTTGATATAGCAAACATCTTAGTTATTATTGGTGGCCAAGATAAATCTTACTCTTGAGGTAAATAATGGCCGATTAGGGAAAAGAAAGATAGCATTGATGCAGGTTGGATAAACATTTTATGTAAGTTTTTTGCTCCGAATGGAACTACGGCTCCATTAAGAAACAAAATACTTAATTAGGTGTATTTTAAACCATAGTAAAATTTAAATGGTAGTCAGATTGAACTATTTTCTTGCCATTTGGGTGCATAATTTGCTTACACTTGGAATCATCTTCATTTGTACAACAAAACTGTTAAAGGTCAACGGGAAGCAATAAGGAATGTGACAAAAAAAAAGAGGTTTTGAGTGGCTTTTCGGCATATTCGAAGTTTTGGTTTTTGACTTTTTTATATGTTGCATAACTGTTTCTTAGATCTTTTTCAGAATTATTTTGAGAAAGATCTAATTTCTAGTTTTAGTTGGCATATTAGGAGTTTTGGCTGCATGAAAAATCTTGAAAATGCTTACAATCAATTTGGACAATATTTGTTAAAATAAGGGAGCTATTGAGGTAAACAAAGAACTCAAGAAAGTTTGAACATCAAACATAAGATAGACCATGGTTTTGTTCCAAGAGGTGTGATGTTGTGAAGGGTCTTCTTTCGATTGGATGCTTAAGTCACACTTTTACTTGTATTTGTAAATGAGACTTTAACACTCAAGTCAACAACTAGAGAAGGAAAATTCTATTCAGAATGGAGTGGTTAATAAATCATACCTGAGAGGGGGACAAGGCCCTTTTTTATAGCATAATTGGTTTTCTTTTCTAGTAAGTATAGGTCCTTAGGAGTGGGACTCCACTTAGATGAAGGTCTTCTTGAAGCAAGATTTGTTCTTGGTAAAGAGTGAAGTTGATGGTGATTATCTTATGCAAGTTCGATCACAAGGCATACATGTTTAGTCTGAGTTTGGTCGAGTTGGACTTAGGCACATAGTTTCAATGTATGCTTAATTTTAATCCTTCAAGTTGCATAAACTACTTGTAGTTAATTATAAGGAAGTTAATATTAAAATATATGGGATAAAAAATTATACATTTATTAGGAATTGTTAAATATATCTAGAATATCTTTAGGATATTTATAATATCTTTATAATATTTTAAAAAATCTTAGAATATATTATAGAGTCAATTAGTCCTCTAATTGAGGACTCCTAAATTCTTTATGTTTCCTGTATTTCCTTATTTGACTAGGATTACTAGAATATAAATAGGGGTTAGTGCTTTATCTTTTGTATCATATCAAACACATCTATCACATACTATTAATTAATCTTCATTCCACTTTATTCCTTTTCTCTACCTAAAACCTATAATTTCAATAGGAGTATTACTAAAAAAAAAAGTCCAATTTTTGTAAGCTATTGAAATTAGGAGTTCTATAAAACTCCTTTGTAAATTCTCCATTATTATTTTTTCACACTATTCTTTCATCTATTTTCTCTAAGTAAGAATCGATATCTTTTTTATCGTTGCCGAAGGTGAAGATTTCATCTATTTTCTTTGCTTTCTTACTATTTGGCCTTTTTTTTAATGTTGGCATAGCATTGAAGGGAAGTGATAATGATAGTGGTGACTTCTTTTTAATATTAGTATTTGCCATGTTATTCTTGTTCCAGTTCATCATATTATTCTCTTTCCATCAACGATCATTCCAATGGTGACTTCTTTCTCACTGATGAGTCATACCAGTGGTGACTTCTTTTCAATACAAGTATTTATTATATTATTCTTTTCCCATCGATGATCATTTCGATGATGAATTATTTTTCACTGATGAGACATACCAGTGGTGTTTCTACTCAAGTCATTTGGGTCTGTCATTTGATCAAGCAGATCTTTTAAGTTGTTTGGGTTTGACATATCATCCAACAAAACTTTAAAATTTTTTTCCCATCGATAATCATTCTGATAGTGACTTATTTTTCACTGATGAGTCATACGAGTGGTTTTTCTATTCAAGTCATTTAGGTCTACCATTTGGTCAAGCAAATTTCTCAAGTTCTGGTTTTGCCATATGATCCAGCAAAATCTTAGAATTTGTTCTTGTCATAATGTCTTTAAGCATGCCTGAAAGACTTGATTCAACCTAGTCACAATCTGGGTCCTCTTCTTCTGGTGCAAAAGGTTTGTCTTAGTGAATTAGCTCTCCAGTATGTCTCCTGCATCTTAAGTTATTTTTTAGCTATGAAGCTCACTTTATATTTATGTTATTTTTCTTTTTAAAGAGTTTTATTTGTAACAAGCTTAAAGCTTAGTAAGCTTTAGCTTGAGGGGGAGTATTAGAATATATCTAAAATATCTTTAAGATATTTATAATATCTTTATAATATTTTAGAAGATCTTAAAATATATTTTGGAGTCAATTAGTCCTCTAATTAAGGACTTCTAATTTCATTATGTTTCTTGTATTTCCTTATTTAATTAGGATTACTAGAATATAAATAGGAATTAGTGTTTTGTCTTTTGTATCACATCAAATACATCTATCACATACTCTTAATTAATCTTCATTTTACTTTATTTCTTCTTTTGACTTAAATCCTATAATTTCAACAGGAGTATTACCAAAAAAAAAGTTCAATTTTTGTAAGCAAAATATGTCAAAAAAATACTTGAATTTTCAATGGATTACTAACAAATTTTGGTTGGTAATAACATCATCAAGAGTTCATTTCCATGAAAATTCATCATAACTTAACCAATAGGAGTTCAAAAAACAATTAATTTTTGGTGGAGCAAGCACAAGAAATTCAAAGTTTCAAGTGAATCAATCTGTTGAAAATTTTTTAAATACATTGGGAGATGTACAATGGTGGAGGCAATTGATGGAGGAAGGAGGAAGAGTGAGAAGAATGAGGAATGAGAGAAAGAAGTATGGAGGAGGAGGAGGAGGAGGAGGAGGAAGAGGAAGTAGGATGGAACAAAGAGAAAGAAGCAAAGCAAGGAGAACGAAGGGCCATTGAATGAGAAGATAAAAAAATAAGAAATAAAAAAGGGAATTAATAACTAAATATATGTTTTTGACATATCAAATTTGTCTAAAACCATAATCACCTGTTTTGTGGGAGATAATTCCATTGGTTTCTGGCAAAAACTTGAGGTGTGATGATTTTTGACAAACTTTTACACATATAAATTTTGCCAGAAATTCTTATCTTCTTTTAAATTTTTAATACTTTTTAAAAATTTATAAAAATTTATTGCAATAATTCCACTTGAAAAAAATTGGAACAAAAATTTTCATCAAAAATTACACTAGAAATTTTATTGGAAAATATGGATTATAACAACAAAAATTATGTAAACTAATGAATTATGTAAATGCATTATATTCCAGAATAAGTATAAAATGATTTCCACAATTTTCAGGGAAAACATAATTTTTCTAAAATAGGCTGCATTGTACATAATCCATTTGTCTTTGAATGAATACAATTCATTCTCTCAGTTTTCTGTTTCATTCTTTTCCACTTTTCTTATCTTGTACCGTCAATTGAATATTATTAGTAGGTGAGTATATATGAAATTCTTGTCTCATGAAACATGTTTTCCAATCTTGATTTTTTTTTAAAGAAACAAAGAGATTATAAATTCAAAGGGCTAAGAAGTACATAAGTAAAAGATAAATAAACTATTATTATGGGAACATCCTAACCCACGCATCATTTTAGAATCAAAAGCAAGATTTTGTAGACAATGATAAGGTCTATTTCTTTCCCTCTTAATATGGCTTGAAAGCTTTGGGGGAAAACTTTGCTGCTAGAATTAGTCTTCAATATTACTAATTTAGTTTATATCTATAAAGTATTTATTAGTACTTACATATGAGCGCATCGATGTTTTTTACTATTATTCCCTCTTTTCATGATATCTAAGCACCGATTGCAAAACCCTTTAAAGTAGTGTTATTTCCCACAAAATTATTGCTTCACCTCTTCACACTCTCTTCCTTCTATCAAAATCACTCATTGGTGCCATCCTCCTCAAATCAAACACAAGGAGCATACGGAACTTTGTCATTCCCTATTACCAATATTGGAAATCATGTTTCTATTAGAATGAATTCAAAGAACTATTTATTATACCTTGACTAGTTTAACCCTATTCTCTATTGCAGTGATGTTATGACCTCTATTAATGGCACTCTCACTAGCCCACCAAAAACTTACTGATAAAGAAACTGAAAAAGTTTGTACAAACCCAACATACACTAATTGGATGAAGAAGGACAAGTTTTTTCCCTCTTGTCTGAAAGGAACTCGATCTCCAAAAGCTAGCACACAAGTCTTGGGGCTACAAAGTTCAATGCAGGGGCGACACACTCTTGAAACCTTTAAGCAATAATCTTAAGCCAAAGTTGGTTTACAAAGGAATTAATATTATGAAAATATCTTGCTCATATCAAAGGTTCTTAGTGGTTTACCTATATACTTAGAATCCTTTTTTTGTTCCTTTGAAAGTAGAGAAACTTTAATCACCTTTGACGAGTTGTTGTACTTGAATTCAATGTAGTTAAACTCGAGAGTTTATACAACTCATAGAGGAACTAAGTTACTTTGCACAACATAGTAAATAGCTAATTTATAACACATGTCTGTCATATAAAATAATAAGGTAAAATTGAATTTTTATTCTTTAACTTTATTCTAGGTTTCATTTTTGTGCGCAATTATATATTATTTCATTTTGGTGCCAAACCTTTCCAAAACACACCAAAGGAATAAGTTGTCGTAAGCTTTGGAGTTGGCACAAGAGCAAAGAAAGCATGGAACAAGCTCGCAAAAGATTCTCCATAAAGGCGAAAGAATGATTAGCCGAAGTCTATTCACAAATTGAATCAAGATAATGTAGAATGTTAGCCAAGGTATGAAGGTTGAATAGCTTATCGTAGTGCTTATCCTGGGTATCCATATTGCAGAAACTAGTAAACGCTCAATAAATTCTACCCAAATAGTTTGAATAAGACCAAAGTAGGTATGAATATCCTAATACAACTTATGAATATTTAATAAATGAGACAAAAGTATAAGAATAATGGAAATGTGGGAGAAAGTTAGGTATCTTTACATGAGTGGTCATCCATAAGATCCTACATAGTTGAGCATCAACCGTCTTCTACGTCACTAAATTAGAAGTGGGGACATCACAAACTTTCTTAGTAAAATACTCTGAGTATCCTTGGTTCTCAAATCATAGTTGAATATTAGTAGCCCAAGACAAGTAATTGTAGCAAGAGAGTGGCTTGGTAGTGAGAATCAGTAATTCAAAGGCCACACAAGTGAAAATACAATTTTTACCTTTGGCAGAGGTGGTCACAGAAGTGGCCATTATAATTGGATGAAAGGGAACTCAATAGCACAATAATGATCATAAAATAGATACTCAAAGTAAGGTTTCTAAGGAACCTAAATAGGAATTTATTCACAAATAAGCGTGGGACATGTGTACAAAATGGTGGTAGCTATAAAAAGAAGTAATGATAGGGCAACAATGTCAATGAATGTAAAAACAAAAGAACAAAGAGTCAAATTGAAAAATTGATAGGATGCACTTTAACAACATGAAAATAGTGGTATCCAAGGGGAATATAGGTCTATCTAGTGAGAAAATGGATTAAACATGCTTAAACTTAATGGGAAATGCCAAATTAGGAATTTCTAGGCAAATACTAGGTTGAAGAGTTGGCCCATGAGCCTTCATGCGCACACCAATCATAACGAAATAGCTAAAACCTTCAGGACAAGTTTGGAGGTGCATGTGATGACAATTAGGGGCATTATTCAAACATAGGATAATAAAAGGGTAGAGAACCGTCTAGGAGCCATGCTTGTATAAGACTCAAGAAGAGATAGATCTAGTGTTGTGCAAATGCAAGCCTAAGAAAAAGCACAAAATAGAGACTATTGGGAGAATAACAAAGACGGGGAATGCATCACTAGAGAAATTAGGATCCTCTCCCTCTCCCAATAATTTATGCCATTTAAGGAGGAAGGATCTTTAGAGAGAGAACCCAATCGATGAGTGTATAAGTGATTAAAATTGCAGTACAATGTTTGATACAAGAGTACAATTGTAATACACTAAATACAATAATTACTATCTACTATCTACAACTATTATTTTTACATACATCATGAAACTTAGGTCTTAAACCACATCACTAGCAAATCTCATGGCTAGGATTACCATTATTTTCATAAGCTTCAAGAGGCGACGACCTTTTCCACTTTAGTAATTGCATAATCATTTTTCTTAGTTATCCATTAATGATTAGAATGAATAAAACAAATTAAAAAGGAATGAGTTTTATTTGCTTGCTTGCTTTTTAATTTTGGACATTACTTCAAATATACCAAATCATTCATCTTCTTTTGGTGCAAATGATTTCTCCACTTTGTATGAACAAAAAGAATTAAAAAGTTCATAATTAATTATTCTAACTACTTAAAAATATATAGAAAATAAAATGAAAATTTTCCTACCATCTTACATGCACTTTAGTTACATTCACACCTAACATAACAAGTTAAACAAAGAATTCCTGTGATAAATCTCTTCAATTCCAAGCATCTATATCAATAAAAGTCCCACTATTCAGCAAGAGACATTTTGTTATTGTTATCTCTAGGCAAGTAGATGACCCAAAATCGCTCTGGCATAGTACAATTCAGCAAACTATAAACCCAACTTGCTTCTTTATGTCAAATTTGCAACCAATCTTGTTATTGTAATTGAAAATGGCATTACACACAAGAAGGGAGATTGACTTGTGATTCCACATTTTTCAAATTCTGCAAGTTTGTAAAACTATTCTCAAGTATTAACTTGGAACTTGAGAATGGTTAGATAAGAACAGTTGATATAGAAGACAAGGGTGAGTTACATATTAGAGAAAAAAAGTTGGATTCAAGGGCTAAGCTTAACTTAGTTGATTTTCAAATACTTATGAAAACTTTTTGATACTCTGATATTGAAAATGATTTGCTGAAAGTTGATTATTCACAAGTTTAAGAACCACAAATATGAGAGATGAGATAAGAGAAATCTAACACTGGAAATTTATACTGGTTCAGCCAAATAACATGCCTAAGTCCAGTCCTTTGCCTTCCACTGAGATTTTGACTGAACTAAGTATTCTTTTCTCACCCTAACCTCTTTAAGTTAGATTATTATTAGTCTTTCTTCTAGCCTGGCCTATTCAAGCTAAACATTTTGAAATTCACTTAAACTAGCATAACAAGCTAGGTCAACTAATGTGGTCTCTATCACATATAACAATTATAAGTTTGTAATGAGTGAAGATATATGGGTAGGCTTAGAATCACTCAGGGAATGGTTTACAAATGTATATTTCAGAGCTTAAGTTTTACACATGCACAAGCATTTTTGGATGATTGGGCTTAGGACATGAAAACAAAGTGTGAGATGAGAAGATAATCTTCATATGAGAATAGTGATAAGCAAGTTCAGTTTGCATTCTCTTTTGCAATAGTTGATCTTCTTCTTCCTTTTAAATAACTATAAAAATATAATTGTTGTGATAGCATATGAATTCTGTTCATCACAAATGTAGGCTAGTTGTTAGGCTTGTCTTATTACTCACTATTGTTGCAATGAGATAGTAGAGGTTGCAACTTTTGCATAATGCTTGTCATCTTATTTTGATGGGCCAATGATAGAGAGAATGGTTGTTAAGAACGTTCTCATTATGATTATCCTTCTCGACCATTCTTTATATTCATTATAGATGACCATTCTTGGCATTATTGTCTAAGACCATTCTTTGCGACACTTACAATAATTATAAGGTTTTAGAACTTTTTAAAATAAGCCTTACAAAATTTTTTAGTATACTTGGTTTTGTTAACCATGTTATATTAGTTAATGGTTTTTCCTTTATCAAACCCAATTTTGTAATTTTCTATCAATTTCTACAATTGAATTTTTTAATATTTTATATTTTCTTGGACCCATGTGGGACTATATTTTCTTCTTATTAAATATATTACTAGTGTTTAAAGAATAAAATAGTTTAGAGGAAAGTATAGGATGAAAAATCATTAAAGTAGGATGTTTCTACTTATTCTAAGATAACAAATCTTAAACCCGAACCCAAACATCCCTTTTGTCTTCCTTT
Organism: Castanospermum australe; assembly: GCA_019955255.1. Taxonomy (NCBI): domain Eukaryota; kingdom Viridiplantae; phylum Streptophyta; class Magnoliopsida; order Fabales; family Fabaceae; genus Castanospermum; species Castanospermum australe. Next base: position 144,714 of record NSJW01000081.1, read on the forward strand.
TTCTTACCCAATCACTTCCTTTCTTCTTCATTCTTTTTGCTATCTGTAGTGGATTGTAAGATAAATTATGCATGTTTTAATATGGTTTAGTTATGTGGGTGAGACCTAAGGATGACTTACTATGAAATCATGTTATTTTTTTCTCTTGGAAGTAATTTCCACCCTCAAATCCTCTTTTAGAAACATGAATATTAAAAATTTTAGAATTTTTTTTTTATTTTGAGTTGACTTTCAAGTGGAGAAAAGCGGAGACAAGTGGAGACTTAAGGTTAAGTTTGGGTGGTGTTTATACAAATATGGATTTAAGTTGCACCTTAGTAATATTATTTTTCTTATGGCTATCGGCGCTTTGGTAGACATAGTTTGATTATTGGCTTCCAGAGTTTGGGCTTTGAAAAGTTTCCCAAGTTGTATATGGATGTTACATTTTTGTAGCAAAAATATTATTTCATTGAAAGTAAATTATTATGTTACTGTGACTTATTAAATAAATGATGTTTAAGTTAAGCTACACAAGATAAATTTAAATCAATTTTAGTTGGAGATTGTTGTTAGCTCACAATTTAGAAGAGGTGGGTTCACCTAGTGTTTATATTCTTAATGTTTGAATATTCAGTAGAGACTTGGCCCCATATGTGCTTGAAATATTATGATGAAAATCCCTAACTAAACATAACATTCCAATCTTATCTTGATAATTCTACCTTGGAAAAGTTGAATGATCCTTACCATTAGTACATTGATTATTTTTCTTATAAGCTACAAATGTGACTTTTATTTATGATGCACTTGATAATTTTAGAGAGTTGAAGTAATTGTTATTGTTATCAATTTCAAAATCTCGTAACAAATTATATTATTATTATTATTATTATTATTCTCTCTATGAATATGTTTGTTGAATTTCATTAATTACTTTTAGTAGCTCCATTAGATTTTTCATTCCATTCATTATTATAATTCACATTCTCTTCTTTTCCTTTATTTTTCAACCCCAGAGTGACATCATCATGCTATGGTCATGCCACTCATGACGTGGTAAGTTTTTCTGTTTAGAACAAGCTTGAAGATAAGAGATACATTTTGCAGTCTCTAGGGGGTCTTACATGTTTTAATTGTTCAAAACCATCAAGTACTTTTCCTATGCTTTTTTGGAGCCAAGCTCCCTTTGTTTGGATTGATTAGTCTTGAATGTATTCAAGGAGACTCCATTTATTGGGTAAGACTATATATTTTGGCAAGTATATATCACTATATTTGTTTTTATTAATATAATAATTTTATAATTCTATTAATTAAAAGTTTTGTTTATCAAGCCTTGTTGAGTCAAATATAGTATCTTCCTTTAGTTTATTTTGTGGTTTTCGGATGTGACAATCATCCAATTATATAGGTCACTCTTAAGCTTCATACATACACTAAAATTAGGACTATAGGGGGAAGATCAACTGTATGTAAAGGCTTATGCAGTCAGCCTTCCCACCTCTCATCAATTATTTTTCATATGGATTCTTAAGTAATTCCAAAATATAAGAAAAAATAAATCAATTCTAATTCCAAATCACTAAGATGCCAAGAGCAAGTGATGTACCAAAACAAATAAAAGTTTGCCCTTCCTAATCATTATTGAAATTCATTTTTATCTTTTTCTTGGTGCAATTCATTCCTTGATATATGAACCCATAGATGGCTTTCAATCCAAATATAATAAGCAAAGAATTTTGATTAGAGAAATAGCAACCTTCAACAAAATAGCACATGTATAAAAAAACTAATAAGTAGGTTAGATAATTATTGAAGTTCTGCAAATGCACAAATCTAAAAAGTAATAAATAAAGATTGTTTCTTCAGAAATAACAATTTAAATTATTTAAACTTTGAATTTGATAGATAGATCAAAAGGAATTAATAATATTAAACTACTAATTAAACAAGCAATCAAAAGCAAATTGTTTTCTATCATCAGCATTTACATGGCCACTAGCCATGTTGTTCTCTGTTTGCACTTGTTTCTATTTATTTGACATGTCTTCGACACACGGACTTGTTGTCTAGCCATGTAATGCTCTGTTCTTAGCTTTCCTTCATATTTTTTTGCACAGATAGGCCATGTGACTCCTTGAAAACTTCAAAATTCATGGTCTAAGGCCTTGAAATTGCACCTAAACACACAAGAAAAACCTATAAAACACGAGGAATATTTGCAATTAAAATCAAATTGAAAAGGCAATGATTGAATCAAAAACTAAGCTAAAGTCCTATCAAAACAAACCAAAATTGTATGCATTTTACTCACACATCACTCACTTCTTCTCTCTAATCCTTTTTGAAAATCTAGTTCATAGTTCATTGGGTGGTGCTTTCCTTTGATTTTATCAAAAAATTCATTGCAAATTTCCCTTTCCTTTTTTTCTTGCTACCAACATCAAGCATTTTGTGAATGCTTAAAACTTGTCATATCAATAGTGTCTCACTTAATGGTGAGAAGTTGAGTTTCTTCTTTGTTTCGTAATCAAAGCTCACTTTATCCTCAAAATGTTAGATTTTATGGAGTCTTCATGCTTGAATTTACTTATATAAAGCCTTCATGCATTTTTGCCACAGTTCATTAATGCAAATATGGAGCATCAAGTAAAACTCATTCCTCTATTATTGTAATGCAATGTTTTTAGCACTCGAATGTAGATTTTTTTTAAAAATGGTTAATGTAAATAGGCTTCAGTAACCCATGATACATTGGGCCTAAAAGAAACTCAAATGTAGGTTCCTAAAAAATTGTAAGAAAAAAATCTCAACTCGTGTAGTTTCAACAATTAGGAATAAATGAGATTAATTTTGATTCATTGTTAGTGTAAAACTTTTTTGTACTATCATTTAATCATGTGTTATCTTGTCATTAAACAAGCATGACTATGATAACAACTACATGAGAGGTCAAACTCATTTAATGAAGTTGAAAAATATAATTGAATGATAGTATAAAATAATTTTACACTAATACAATGGATCAAGATTACACTCGTACAATACTGAAAGATGTAAGGTATGCAAATAGAGTGGACACTCAATTAACCATTGCCACTATAATTATGCTAGCAATGGTTGCATATACAAGCTTGGTTAATCAATTTTGCACCTTATAAACATCACTATCAAGTCTATGTTGGAAATGGTATTCCTTACAAACCTCTCATGTTGGATAGTCAATTTTTAGGACTCCATCAACTTCATTGGACCTTAATAAGTACCAAGTATAACGAAAATTTTACTTTCAATTGCAAAATTGGCTAAGGATAACATCTGTGATTTTGAAGTCTATCCTTGGGGATTTGTTGTTAAGGTGTTACTAATCAAAAAACTTTTAATGGTAGAACTAGTCAAGGATGATTTGTTTTCTATCATCTCACTTAAATTCAAGCTTTGAAGTAGCAAGATCAACACAACTCAGTAGGTTTTTTGTAGCACCAGATTCAAATAACCCTTAGCATAGACAACTTGGCTATCTATCATTCAAAATCGCAGCACAGCTACCGTTAGCTAACAACATATCTACCGTTAGCTAGCAAGCCTAACTATTACTAGATAACCTAACAATTTATTAAATTGATTATACTGAAAATTCAGCAGAGTTTTCCAGGCAAATAGGATATGCTAGCATATACAAAGAATGTGTTTGGATACATACACTTTTATTTTTTTTAAAAAAAAGCACTTTATTTTAAAACAAGCAGGGAGTGATTAATGTTGTTTGATATTAGAATGGTTTTGATATCCGTAAAGAGATCTAATAATAGAATTTATTTAAGTGAACCCGAGTATTGTGTAATTAATACGATAAGTATTAAATATGGAGATCTTGATGGTTTTAGTAAAGAAAGAAGTAAAATGCTTGACTGGATTATATTGTTAAGCTATTCAACTAAGCCAAAGTTTTGATAAGGTTAAAGAACTTATTGTCAATATTTGTCATATCATATTAGGGATGTCAATTAACTATTTAATTTAAAGATCCTTTCAGATTACCTTAAAAATCCTTTAGATTTAATATTAACCTATTATCTTTAAATTGTGGTCAATTAGAGAGAACTATTCAGATTTTGGAGAACATATTTTGTCCTTATGTTCTAGACCTTGGAAAAAGTTAGAACTAATAGTTATCTTAGATGGAATCGGCATATAACAATAGTTAATAGTATATTCACATAGAATCTTTTGAGAACTGAAATGAGAAACAATGTTTATTGATTGGTTGGTTGAGGTTGGAAAGTCTAAAGTCTTGAGGTTAGATTTAATTTAAGATAACGAGTGAGAAAGTTAGATTGCATCATAATTGTTAGGTGAAAGCTCAAAGTAGAGTAATGTCTCGGCTATGTAGAATAATCAGTGGTCATAGTGGATAGATAAGTGACGCGTTTACTCTCTACGGATGTCACTTCGGTGAAAGTTGCTTGATGTGGAACATTAGGTGAAGGAATGGCTTAGGAACCTAAGGCTACTATGTGTGAGATGTACCCCCACCTATTCGATGAACAAGGTTAGTAGGAATTTCAAATTCAAGGACAAGTTTATTTTAACAGAGGGACAATGTGACAATACATAAAAAAGAAAAAGCAAGGATTAAGATAAGTTTTAAAAAAAGGAAGGGATAACTTTAAGAAAAAAAAAAGAAAAAGAAATTATTGTTATTTAAATCCCACACCAGAAAAAGAAGTTTTATGTTATTTTAGTTTTAAATCCTACATCAAAAAACTAGTAAACTCCTTCCCCTATGATTGGTTATATATAGACACTAAAGTAAACAAGTTTAATTACCTTTTGTAAAAGAGTTTGTAAGCTCCAAAGGCCTCTTAAGTTAATTATTTCCATTTGCTTTGATGATTAACAAACTATATTGAAATATTGAACTATTGCTTAAACACTTTTAAGTGAATTAACATATTCTTGTGAGATTTTATTGAAAGCTTTAGTATGCAAACCGCAATATTGTAGATGAGAAAGATCATTGGATAGCTAGAGGATCATACAACACATAATGAGAAGAATTAGGAAGACTTGAGTAAGTTGATCTCAAAAGTTAGCATCCAAAACTTGAGAAAAATTATGGCTGAATGTGATAAAGCTTGAAGATCTCATTAAGACAAAATTAGAAGTCTGAAAGATGTTCAAGAGCAAGATTTCTCTTCAAATTATGTTAAAAGAACATTAATCAAGCCAAGAGAAATCGACCTGAGAAGAGTCTTTGATATGTCAAACCTGCATTTTTAAGTTCAAAAGGCATTACCTTACAACAATAGCTAGCATTATGAGTGATGAAGGATGTTTTTTTTCTTTGTCCAAGAGTGCATGCATATTTGGTTGTAGCTTGAGTATGCATCCATGAAGCTTATTGACGTGAACTGTCGAACTCACTCAAATTAACTAGGCTTATAAAGAAATTTGTAATATAGGACAACCTGGATCGTCTCCAAGGATTTTTGCATAGAACTAAATCACTCAATTAAAAACAAAACAATAAACAGGGGGGGGTTTTAATTCGATTAAAATTAAAGCAAGAGAAAATTAAAGCAAGAGATAAAACGAAATTAACAATTTAAAAGCAATCAACCAACCCAGAATTGAGGTTTCAAGGACATCCGTCACTGGACAAAAGAATTACTGAATCTCGTGGTTGACCCTAAACAAATTAGAATCCCTGCATTCATATAGGAACCCTCTCTACTAGACAATCACCTAGCATTTAATCAAACTCTTGGCGTGTTCACCCATGCCATCACACAGTGTTCACTTCAACCTGTTTTGATTTTAAGTCCCTTGGGTTAATCAACCTAAATATTAAATCTAACATTTAATCCCTTCCCCTGGATGATCAAAATACAGAAATCATAAACAAACCTCATGGACAAACCTCATCCGCTCGGATTCAGCGTACACAATCGTGTTGCTCAATTCGAGTAAAGGGGAAAGAAAAATAGATTCAGTTCATGGAGAGCACGGGTCCTCTGGATTCAACAGCAAAATCCTCAACTCATGGGTTGATTGAATGGAAAGTTAGCCTACCATGGCTGGAAAAAAAACAGAAAACGAAAAGGAAAGAAAAAGAAGAACAAGATGAACAAGATGAGAGAAAAGAGAAGAGGTGTAGATCTGAAATTTCTCCAAAATCAAAAAGCTGCTATTCATGTTACCTAATATGCTATTTAAACCTAAAACTAAACAGGGTCAGGGCTCCAAAACTGGCCCAAATTAAAAAACATAACTAATGGCTTTGGTCCCATGTAATTTGGACTCCTAATTACAAAGTTAAGCCCAATTAACTAAACATAGCTCCAGAATTTTGTGACTGACTTTGGCTCCAATTTTGACTACCTTCTTGTCCGAATTTGGCCTTCAAGCCTCTAATACCATTTGTAAATCAAAATACTGGAACAGTGTAAATCTGGAAAAATAGCACGAAAATGAATTAAATCCAATTAAAAGCCCAAAGCCCAATTTAGACCAAAAATCAATAATTACATACTAAACAGCCCTAAAATCATTAATCAAATACAACAATTAAGTGTGATAAATTCAATTATCACTTATATATTGGTAGCTCGAAGCTCTGTCCATGAGTTTGTCAATGGTTGGCACCAGATAAGAGTCTTTCGGGCATGCTTTATTTAGATCGGTGAAGCCTGTTCACATTCTCTATTTGCCATTTCCTTTTTTCACTATGCCACGTTAGAGAGCCATGTTACGTAATGGACTTCTCATATGAATCCTGCTTCTAATAGTTGTTTTGTTTCCTTAGCTATTGCTTTGTGCTTCTTTGTTTCAAATCTTTATTTTTTTGTGCTATTGGCTTTGTATTTAGATTCAGGGCTAAATTATGACAAAAAAAACAAAATTGGGGTCTATTCCTGCCATGTCAGAAGGTGAGTATGCAAAAAGATTAGAGTTATTTTGTAATAATAAAGTTAACCTATCTACTACTTCATTTGGTAGGTTTGCTCCTATCTTGGCTTTTTGATGCGGCAATGGTCCGATTGATATTTCTTTCAAGAGTCTGTCTGGCTTAGGTCTTGTTTCTGTAATTTCACCTTTGGGATCTAGCTCTGTCAGGTCAACATGATGTCTTTTCGTCAGTCAGTCATGTGGGTCCTTGTTTTCTTCTTTTGCTTGACTTACTTTCAGGCTTTCATTGTAACACAATCTGGGTTGGCATGAATTATGCTGACTTGCTTGTTGCTTGTTAGAAACTTCATTGTGAGGTAGGGTGTAGACACTATCATTCCTAGTTGATTGAGCAAAGGACTACCGAGTATAACATCATGTGGTGTTTCACATTCTACAACAAGATACTTTATCGAGATTGTTTTGGAGGATGAGTTGGTATTGAATGCAGTTAGTAATTCAACGTATCCTCGCACTTCAACTCTTTCTCCCAAAAGTATATTAAGCTGTCGTTGAATGGCTTAAGTTCTGAAAGTGGTATTTGTAACTTGTTAAATATGCTCCAGTATAAAATATGTACTGAGCTCCCTTGGTCTATTAGTGTTCTTTTGACAATAACGTTTGCTAATATGATTGATATTACCATCGGGTCATCTTAATTTTGGTCTATGCCTTGGAAATCTGCATCAGAAAAAGAGATTACGGGGTAACTGGAATTTAAGAGAGAGGAAGTAGATTTGTTTACCACCATGATTGTTTGTACAGTCCTTAAATGTTTCTTTTCTGTCGAGCTTGTTTCACCTCCTCCTGCAAATTCACCTAAAATGGTACTAATGATGCCTTAGATGGTTGTTGAGTCATTATGGTCAACTTTTTCTTCTTGTCAACTATATTGCTTCGGTTGGTCGATTTTCCTTTTATATCTCAGGCTTGGCATTCTATGCCTATAACTTCGGTCTCATTCTTCATTTCTTTTTTCGATATTCTGACATAAATGCCAAGATCTGATTAGCGCTTCTATCTCATCTTATAACGCGATGCACTCTCTAGTTATGCGTCCATAGGATCTATGAAAATTGTATCTTTTTTACTTATCTGTGACGTGATCTTGAAACGGTAGAGGTTGTGGCAATCTGAGATATTCTGAGTTGTAAATCTCCTTGAGAATTTGATCTTTGTCTTTGATCAAGGGAGTGTAGTTGCTAAACTTGGCCGGTCGTGGTAGCTTCCTGATTGAGATCTGAATTCTCTCGACTCTATGCTTTCTTCTTCTCAGTCGGTGTGTGTGTCGATCTTCGTCCTCTAATCTGTGGTAAATCGTGCTTGTATTCCTGGCCCTTATTGTTTCTTCCATATTGATATAACTTATGGATCATTGGCGTAGCTCGTCAAGATCTAATGGAGACTTTTTTGCTAGTGAGTCAGCGAACGGTCCTGCACGTAATCCAGTCATGATTGCATGTAAAGAGACAGCCGAGTTTAGATCTTTGATCTGGATAGCCTCATGATTGAATTGACCGAGGAATTCCTTTAGGATTTCATGGTCCCTTTGTTTAAAATTGATCAAGCTGGCCGACGTTTTCTTATGGGCCCAACTCATTGAGAATTGAGTGAGGAAATTGTTTGCTAACTCGGAGAAGTCATTGATTGATTTCAGCTTCAATGATGAGAACCATAGTTAGCCGGATTGTTTTAATATACTAGGAAATGCTTGGCATCTAATTGGATCAAAATTACCAGCTAAAAGCATTGCTGTATTGAACATGTCAAGGTGTTCTTGTGGATCGGTTGATCCATCATATAATTCAATAGTATTTGGCAATCTAAAATTACTAGGCAATGGAACAGACATAATAGACTCAGAAAAAGGATGAGAAGAAGAATACATAACCCAATTTTTTGTGTGGTAACCATTTGTGAACCTTCAAGTTGGTCATAGTTTTGAGTTTTGCCCTTTTCTTCTTTGTTTACTTGGGATTGTTGGGTTAAATAGCCTAATTGTTGTTACATTCTTTGGATGATATCCATGAGAGTGTGCATGAGCACCTCATTCGTAGTTTGTCCATTGTTGGTATTATAGGCTACTTCTTTTTTAGGATCGTGGAATAATTGTTGATGGTTATTCTAGCTATGAGTTCTGGCCATGCTTCGATGTGTTGCATGATGTAGAGATGTTATAGAGAAATTATTGTGGACTTGGAAATTTTTTACCTTTTCTCACATACGGTGCCAGATGTTTCTTCCTTCTAGCTCTAAGTCTGTCGAGACGATAGTCACTGCAGTGTAGTAACTGATGGGTCGTGGAGGTGGGGAGGTACCTACAAAGGCACTCTGATACTTAAGTCAGTAAGAAACCAATATGGGATAGGAGATAATAATAGAAATGAACATACCTAGAGGTATACTTCTTAGTGGGTTTTTATAGATGGTACGACATTGATGTCATACTAGAATCTCGAGCGACGATGGTGCTAAGGCTGGAATCTTGGGTGTATGGCATGGAATTGGGGAATGGTTCGAATATTCCCTGATTCTGAACACGTGTTTCATGTGGGGTGACCATGGGCCTAGTCCATGGATCTTTAAGATCGGTATGGTGTAAAAGCCAAATGGGTGAATTCTATTGGATATAAAATTAAGATAACATAGTTTTATCTCACAATCTACCATAGATAAATTAATAAAAAATTGTGCTAAGTAAGAAGTTTTGTGACACTATACCTATAAGTTAAGGTATTACAGCAGTAACCATCAATCTTGGTGCATCATGTCTTGATATCCTAGTTAGTAGGGGTGGTGCTAGCCCGATGTGTAAGGCCAACGCGCTTGGTCTTGTTTAGGCCCCAAGTGGATGGGCATGTATTAGTTTTGATTTCACATATTAGTTTGGATTTGGACCCACCTTCTTGTTAACTTGAATAAATTTTGGATATTTGTGTAATTTAGTTCAAAATTGTTGATGTCTATATTGATGGATTCTCGACATATCTTGTTATAAATATGGAATTATTTTGACACACTTGAGAAGTTATATTAGTTTCAAGTTTCGTATACAAGGACCATTTATGTTTAAGCTTGTGCTTATTCTTTAGTTTATTATAGCATATATTGTCTCTCAGTGAGTCTTATGACTCATCTTGTTGCTCTAATATTTTTCAAATAGCATTCCAGCTCTGGGTCTAGATTCTCTAGCAGCTTAGGAGTCCGTTATTATACAGTCTGACATTTTGATCATGTGGGCACACCCTATTGTTATGTATCAATGTGTTTTATTTGGTTTTCTTTTGTATATGTATGAAATTCTAGATGTGCTTCATCTATCTATGGTCACAATCTAGTTTCCATTGTGTTAGTGTGAATACAAAAGAGTCGTGTGTGTGTGTGTGTGTGTTGTGTGTGTACCATGTTTGCATCGTGTAGATGCTTTGCATGTTGGGAATCTATTTGCACGTAAATATGTTGATTTAAGCAGGATATTGTATTTTTAGAATACCCAACTTTAAGGAAAAACTTTGATGAATTTTTAGTATAAATTTTATATTTGATTCATGATGATTTTTGGTTTCACTAGGCTTGCTAGGTAGGATAATCCATCCTATGCGCTAGTTACAGTTTCTAGTTTGGGTCGTGACAAAAATGACCTCTTTTTTCTAAGCTGCATTCTAAACAACCCAACCCACCATTTTGGTTGGTTGAGCGGAGTTGGGCCACAAGCAAAGACCAATTTTAACAGTTTTATTTTTTACATTGATGGATGTTAGTATAATTTACATTTTCATTGGACAATATTGTCCTACTTTTTTATTTTTAAAAATAAAAATTAAGGGTATTTAAGATATTTCTTAATCTCTTTTTTTTTTTTTCAATCATTATCCCTCTACCTCTTTTTTTCTTAATTTATTATTATTATTATTCAACTCACTCTTTCTTTTTTAATAAATTGAGAAAAATAGGAGAATAGAGATAATGATTAAGAAAAAAGATAAGGAAAACAAATTAATAAAATGTCTAAATTACTCGTGAATTTTTTTCTATTTTTAAAAATAAAAAAACAGAACATTATTATCCAAATGAAAATGTAGAGTTTGCTAACATCTACCAATGCAAAATTGGGTGAGAGGATGTTAGTAATCCCATATGTATAAAGTATTAGACAAGTTCATTCTCTCAAATTATGTAATTAGAGATCTATTCAATCACTCTCTTTAGTGGTGGATTAAAGCACAATGAATTGTATATTATGATAAAGCTTCCACTTAGGATTTGTTACAATCTTATTACTACAAACAAAACTAGGTCCAATCACCACGTAAGTTCTTGAATCCCATGATTCAAATTTGGCATCTATATACGCATCATGGAGTGAGGATAGCTCCTTGACTAACTTTCTTGAGTCTCATCTTAACACTAGCCAAGGTAACATAATCTTGTATATGATGGTTAATTATCAACACTTTGTACCTAATAATTGTTTAAATCTCATAACACTCGTTATCTTAGCAATGACTTAATTTTCTCATAAGAGAGGGACAATCTAAAAATGTCATGTGACAAATCTTATATATATACCCTACAATTAGATCCTATCAATCTTATGTAATTTCTTGTTTGCATATAAAATAAAATTATAAAAATATCAAATGTTCATCAAACTTGAGCCCCAAACATACTTCGGAACAAAGTTTTGAAATTGAACCAGTCATCGAACTTGTGAATAGACTAATTCACAATTTAATAGTTGAACCGTGATCGAGCCAATATATAATTAAATATATTTATATTTATATATATTAAAATAATATATATATATATATATACACACACACACACACACACACACTCTTACGTATTTTATATATTTTATAAATATATCACTCATTTACTATTTATATAATTCTTAATACTTGATTTATGAAAATTTATTTCATTTTAATTTATGTTCTCCATGTCTTAAAGATTTATTAAGTATTAAAATTGTTGTTTCTTGATAAATATATTTTATAATAAATATACTTATTTATATTTGATATGCTAATTTTTTTTTCTTTTTTAATTTGATGAAATATTGGTGTACATAAATTTATTAAGACTTGAAAATGATTTGCTCATTTTTTAACTTAAGTTTACACATATATATTGATTTAGAAAATAAAAACATAATTTAATATAAGTATATAACATATATAATCAATTTAACAACACCAAAGGAGCAATGTCAAATTCTGAATAGAGTACTTTTTATTCGGTGTTAAGGGTTTGTTTGGATAAATTTCTAAAAAAAGTACTTTTTTATATATCCTATTTTAGTAGATCTTTTTTTGAGGAAAAAGTAATTTTGTATTTGGATACAATTTTAAGAAATATTTTTAAATAATAAAAAGACTTTTAAGTTTGTTTAAATAAAAAAGAATAGAAGCACTTAATTTATATCAAAATTACTTAATAAGATCTAAATGTAAGATATGATGAGTTATGATATGTAAGATATGATTAAATGGACTATCATAATAAAGACGGTGAGATTTTTAAATATGTCATGGTAACATTATCATGAAAAATGAGACATAAGGTAATAACATGTCTAATTGTGTATCTAACAACATATTGATAATGTTCTATTTTACTTTCTCTAAGTGATATAATTATTGAAATTAGATTTCAATTTAAGATATTAGGGCACAATAACTTAAAGTTGGATTGTTTAAAATGTAATTCATAGAATTATCTCAAAAAGTTTATCTAAATAAGGTTTATAAGAAGGAAACAGAGAGAATATAAAATGTAATTTTTAATAAAGGTAAATGATATTTTTGTCATAAAATTATATTAAAAACCACTTCTTATTTTACTTTTTTCAGAAGTTAGATGTCATTGACTTCTAAAAAAAAAATAAATTAATTTTCTTAACTTTTATTTTTTACAAAAATTACATCAAAATACACTTAAATATTGTGTTGAAATACTTTTTTTTAAAAAAAATATATATATCCAAACAAACTCTAAGTCTCCTTTAGATAGCATAAGAAAGAAAAAGAACTTTATTGGTAAAAGCCTTTGTTGGAGTGCATTATCGTGACCAGTGTTCAAACCCTAGCTCTTGACTTTTGGTTTTGAAAATTAAATTTAGCAATTCTGTAAGTCAAATTGAATCGGTCGATAGACCAAATCACGATTGAATCACCGACCAATCCAATTTTCAAAACATTGCCCTAAAAAAGAATCCATAGTAATGAGCATCGTAAACGAGTCAACAATTGTCTCATTTGTGGAGACGTGCCTCGGCACAACAAAGCCCTATGCAAATGATGTCACATAAAATCATAGGGAGCCTCAACGTGTTTAGTCTTTCCATTAATACTTTCGATTCTTTGCATAAGCTATGGTATTTGTGTTGTAAAAATATAACTGTGTCACGAAGATGCTCTGATTTAAGCTGTGTGAATCCCCTCAATAGGAAAGAATTAAAGAATTATTGCTTATGTACTGATTACTCATTAATTAAGGTTATTTTGATATAGGAATAAAAATAAAGATAAATTTTTATGGTATCAGTACTATACAATTTTGTATAAAAAATTAATTTTATGAAAATTTATTTCACTTTTACTCGTATACCAAACATACACTTAATGTAATTTTCTAATCAGAAAAAAAAGGCAATGAACTTATAAAACATGCACTTTGGACATCAGAACAGAGGGACTAATAACAGTGACAACAAACTCAATTGCACAGGTATCTAGCAAGAAACCAAATGAACAAGGATTTTAAAAAGACAACAAAATCAAAAGTAGAAGAGCAAACAAAAAAAAGAGAGGAAAAGAGGAAAAGATTATCCAAACTTCCACCTATGACCAGAGATAATGCACAACCCCCTAATAATATGAACACAGTAGTTAATGATGGAGAATTGAAGAGAAGAAAAAATAAGGAAGATAAACAAATACAGGGATTTTTCCACAGCTCATTTTTTTAATTTCTTCAACCTGTTCTTTATTTGGACTTGTACTTCCCTTGAGAATTTAATAGGCAGAACACCTGACATGGCCGTTTCAACCACAAAGAACAATCAATATTATTTCCAAATCTTCACAGATTTGTCATGACTTGCAGAAGCAACCATCCCTTTCACTGGTGATTGTGCTAGAGCTGATATCACACACTCATGAGCCGGTATTGTCATACATTTATTCTCGGCGATGTTCCATAACTCCAATGACTGCAAACAGTTATTGATTCACATGAAAATGTAACTTTTAGTAATAATGTAGTATGCTACAAAACATGTTCCCAGTTAATCAAATGAACAGTTAGAAAATAATGGAATGATTTTATCTGAGAATAGAGACATCAAAATGCAAACTAATGTTAAGAAACACTCATTGAAACTAACTTGAATCCTAACCATTGGTTCTATATTGCTGTTTAGTCCTATCTAGGGTTGCACTCTACTAAACCTGTTGCAACCATATTTTCCTTAATCGTTTCCACTTGACATTGTCGGTTTCTCTTACTTCTTTAGGTCTCTAACCTTAAATTCCTTATCTGCACTGAGAAACAGGCATGGAGGGGGAAAAACAAGAGTAACATGAATTGGTATACAAGTTCTTCTATTACCATCAGTGGTTACGCACAATGTGTGTGCAAAGGGATAACTGACATAGAAAAAGCTGTAATCTGAAACTTAAATGATATTATTATTTTATAGAAGTAATTTTACAAATTCAACTATTCACCCTGATCTATTATTGCTGAGATTTTAAGGATTAGATGGAAAAGGGAAAAGAGAATAAATTTCAATATGGCGACTGGATAATTGTAATATAATCTAGACTAGTAATCCAAGTCAAGTACAAGTACAGTGCAACTAATACAAACCAAGTCCAATAATAGAACAATACTATATAACATAGAATACCATAATATTTTAACACTTTCCCCTCAAGCTGAAACTTGCTAATTTCTCAGCTTTTTACAAATAAACAACCTTAACACAATAAAACAACTTAAAAATACAATGCGCATCATAAACCACTTGTAATGAGCTTCCCATAAAATCGCTTGCAAACAAAGTTGGCAAACAAAAAAGCACTGCTGGAGAGATAACACAGCAAATAGATGGCATGAATGACACAGCCAAAAGAGCTGGTTAGAATGTCGCATGGCCAAGGAAGAAAAACACTCTTGGAAAGAGACATAGAGGAAAAAAGAAGACACCATTAGAAATAGACAACTCCAGAAAGAGAAATTTCCTAGCCACATACACAGCAAAACACAAAATCCACCAAATAACTTCTCCAAATTCATTAAAATCATTATTTGGATGTTTCAAAAAGCAAAAAGAACATCAAAATTGGTTTCAGGAGACCCGAAAGCCTTGGGAAAATTGGTGAGAACACCAAAAACTAATTAGCTTTTAAATGGCTCAGGCAACAATAACACAGCTTGGTCAAGCAGCTCAGCTTGGCTTGGCTCGGCTCATTGAATCAGCTTGCCTGGAACATGTTGGAAATCTTGGAAGTTGGACACACACACAGGCACATAAGGGATTTACACACTGGGGCATAATTTTTTCGAGAGGACAGCTGGAAAGGGGAAAACCAATAGCTCCTCAAAACTATGTGTATTTCATGTTTTCATTTTCAATAAAAACAAAATGAGGCTTGAAAATGTGTTTAGTTAGGTTTTAAGAAACATTTCTTAAAACGGGGCTAAACCTAAAACAACAACTAATCATTTTCACCATTTCCTTCACAAAATGTCAGCAACAGGAAACAAGAACTTGAAAACGCAGAGGCAACTTGCTAATTATAAAAAAATATCAACCAAATCCGTTTTCTAAAATTTGAAAAGGAAAATTATTTCCAAGAAGTTAAAATAGAAAAGAAAACAAAAAATGTTTCCTCAAATGGTCAGACCAAACAAACCAATCCTTCAAAAGAAAAGTAACTGCCTTGAAATGCAGAAATAAATGAGTAATGACTCATTGTTTCATTAATTTCACATGACACACATATCAGGAGGTAGAATAGTATGTGGCCTACGAATCTGAAGCATGCCCTTTGTGTTAATCCTATTTAGTATCCTTGAGCTTTGGATATCCAAATGGATTTGTCAAGGAGGAATCTTAGGCTATTTAGGGAGTTAGGAACTGAGAATTTACAAGAAAATGCACCAGAAGAGTCCAAACTTTACTTTCAAGTTAGAAGAGATGTGAGTGGAATCAAGTGAAAGCACGAGGGATGGTAAATCGATAACTTCTCCTTCACTAATGTATTTACCAAAGTGGAAATCCTAGTTTAAATGGGGACCCTAAGAAGGAAGAAAAGCTTTATTGGGGAGAGTTAGCAAGGTAGAAAGGTTATAGAGACAAACAAAAGCCTCTTAGAAAGAGTTGTTTCTGACCTGTGTCCTCCCAAAATTTGATACAAGTGCTGTCACCCAGACTAAAAGAAACAAAGATCCAAAAGAATTATAACCTTGAGAGATATATTTCCAACTTCCAAGGACTAGCATGAGCAGCATAGATTTCTGGATTGGCATCCCATCTATTCCAATTTCAGCTAGTTACTTTGAATAACTTGGTACCATAATGATGTAGTCTCTAAAGGAAAGTACCATAGCCACTTAGCCACCAAGGCAATATTTTTTTTGACACCAAATTTCCAAGACCCAATCACCTTTCATTTTTGGGTTTGCAACAAATTTCGCAGCTTACAAGGTGATCTCTTCCCTATTCTCCCAAACCAGACCAAAAAAAATCACTCAAGATTTTGTTTTTAATCTATCAAAATTTACTTAAACTTAGTGTCTGATAGGGCCAAGATCTAGTTTAGTAATTGTCTGGCCCATTTTAGTGTAGTGAATCTAGTGATTAATTAGCCGCAACATATCACATTAAACAGAAATGTAAATTTTAATGTGTCTACAAATTGCGTCTAGTAACACATTTTGCACTGTTTGAAAACTATCGGGACTGTTTTAAATGGGAGTCTAGTAACACATTTTGCACTGTTTGAAAACTATCGGGACTGTTTTAAATGGGAGCTCTAGGGACTAAATTGAATTTGGAGTGCAACTTTAGGGACCAAATAAGTAATTTAACCTATTTTTTAGGTGTAGACTATTAAAGAAAACTTAAAATTTGGTGAGGCAATGTAGAATAGGATGAAAAGCCAATTGTGTAATACACTAGTAACTAATAAATTTTCTTTAGCTTATTACCAGCAATGTTTATTGATACATGTTAAAGAACTCTGTTTTTCAGAAAACAAGTAAATGTGAGCAAAAATGGAAAAGCTCAAATGACAATGCCAAAAAGATTAACGGGATTTGTTAACTTATATATATACATATATATATAATGCTTCATGAGAGAATCTTAACAGTGACACTCAACTTCTATCTGTTAGATCCTCTCATGAAATAATTGAATTGGGGGTGACATGTAATTCGTTTCTCACAAACCAATTTAATCTGATATATCTCTCCAAATTTCAGTTCTTAGAGCAATTGATTTAGGGCATATAAGCCCATATGTTGTCATGACCATGGTTTGATACTCAGTTTCTGCAATTGACCTGGCAACATCATGTATTTTACTCTGTCAAGAAACTAAGTTGGTTCCAATAAGAACACAATATTGAGCGTCCATATTTATTGATAGCAGAAGGAGATCATGCGTACCCAATCAGCATTAGTATAACCAATCCCCCGAGTATTTTTATGTCTTCATATAATAATACTTTGCTTGGTGCTTCTTTGGTCACTGATGGCAGTGAGCCAAGCAGGTGGGATGCTAGGGTTTATCTCCCCAAGCTCTGATAACATGTTAATGTTAAATAGAGAGAAAAGAGACAAACCCAATGATGAAGAATGTGTGACTTCATTTGTCACGAATTCTCTGTTTTATGACTAGAAGGAAAAACTGGTTTTACAAGTTTATACAGCTATAACAGTAACCAGAAGACTAAAAACTATATAACAGAAGAATAACTAAACTCATACTTTACCCAACAGTAACTAACCACTTATCTAACATTCACAAACTTAAGAAGGTTTAAGGCCCTTTAGCAGCTCTCACAAATTCATAACCCAGTAAATACCCCCCCCCCTTTATCATTCATTTTGAGCATGCACAACTTGTTATAAAGAGAACAAAAGATATAAAAACCAAAATTATAAACAATGCATTATGGATCTAGAAAAAGAAAAAGAAAGTAGAAAGACAGACACCCATACACACAATACAACTACATACATTCAAACATACCTGGTAACCTCCAATAACCAAGAGAGTGGAGTAGCTTGGATGAAAAACGCAAGAATGAAACATGTTTCCACTGGAACTAAGTTCATGAATGCACTCTCCAGAGGCAAGTGACCATACTTTTACAGAATCTTGACTCACAGATGCCAAGTAATCTCCATTTGTATCCCAACAGACAGAGTGTACCTCTTTAGAGTGTCCCTAAAAATACATATAATTCTAATTATTTACTAGAAAAACTCTAATAAAAATGATTGCTAAAAGAAGTTTTACTATTTCCTTTGATTTTCCTGTCGTTTGGTATCCATGTTTACACCTGTAATGAGTGCATCTGCCTGTCAGTCTCAACATCAAAAAGGGACACAACACTGCTAGCCGCTGCAGCCAGAAGGTGTCCTATCCTTGGCTGAAACCTCACCTGTGCAGATCCTCCCTGCTTGATTAATTTAATGAGGTTCAGAACAGAAAGTAAACCAAATCTCATCACATCTATGATAATTAAATCAAGTAAATTTCATAAGTGACCTTAGAAACACGAGTGCAAGAATATTGACCAATATTCCAAAAGCGAATCTCATTGTTAGCATCACAAGAACAAAAAAGGTCATTTTTCTTTGGGTGGAAATCAAGGGACATCACGTGTGAAGTATGACCAGTATATGTCTGCAAAAAAGAAACTTGGCTGCAAAAGAAAATTCCAAAAGTAAGTCCCAGAAACATGTAAACCAACAATTAAGTCTACAACTTAGCAACCATAAGATTTAACACATAATTTCATGCTCAGCACCCAATAAAAAAATATGCCCAGATATTAACCATGGATAAATATATAAAACCTTCAAAAGGAGTTTTATCCAATGGGGGAAAAAAGAAAACTTCCAAAGAAGGGTTCTGAACAGTAAGTTTCCAAACTATACATCATTAGTTAATAACCATTGGTATATAGGATTGGAGTATTGGACACACGGAATGCATGATCATAAAAATACTTTTTTCCATGACATAAAACATATCAAGTTGTAGTAACCAAAATCAGATCTTAATCTCATATGTATGGCAGACAAGGAAAAGTTTCTATGTATAGTCAAAAGAGAATAACTAGTTAAAAGTTAAAAAGTAATTTACATCTGCAGCATCCCAAAGCCGCACAGTTGCATCAAATGAAGATGTTGCCAGCTGAGTTGAATTTTGTCTGAAGCGAACATCAGTAATAATAAGAGTGTGTTCCTCTGGAGTGCTCTCTGTTTGCAGTGTATCCATGTTCCACAGAACAACCTACTGACATGGAAAAGATGAGCATCTGTATCTTTTACACAGCAAAAGCAGCCAAACATACCAATACCCAACGGCACAGAATTAATAAAGCACATAAAACCGATGCCTAAAATCAAAATTTTAAATCTAGTAGCTGAAATGCTACAAATTTCATTTGAAGCTCTCAGGATTTAAGACAAGGCATTATGTTATATAGTTTTAACTATTTTATACTGGTTCTTTTTCCTTGTGTTAAATGTTGACTTAAATAAATCAAATATCTGTCTTAATTCTTAAAGAAGTAGACATAAAGAATGAAATCCATTCTACCTTCTTGTCATGTCCTGCACTGGCCAGGAATTTCCCATCTGACGAGAAATGACAGCAAACAACTTTGCTGTTGCTTTTGCGTATGGAGCCAAATTCACTGAAGGTAAAGCCTGAAATGGAAGCAATAGAACCATCAACCCAATCAATGTGAATAATAAAAATTTATAGAAGCATGACAACATTACATTACCTTTTGAAGCATCTGTAGCATGCTCAGAAGGGTTCCGTTTCAATGTGCCAAACAAAGTCCCTTCCATCACCATCATCCTGTGAGAGAAATGATTACGCGTTATCATCAAGGAAGCCAACATCTCCAAAATGTTGCATGTCATACTGCAACTAAAAGAATGCAACTTATCAAATGGTGATTTTCATCTGTAACATAACAAGATATTTCAGCATAACAACATAATGAAGCAAAACTTTATGCTACAGGATACCAGTGCAGAAGTTTGTATGTCTCATATCCATTAGCAAATATCAAGAATATTATGGACACATAAGCAACATTAGCAAACTTATGATAATCTGCGTCCTGAGAATGAATGATAGCAACTGCAGCATACACACAACTAATATAACTAGTGCAACCCACCAATATGAGTGTCATTTAGGTAATTAAATAGCACTAATGATATATACTTGAAGTATCTTTACCATCAACCATGAACAAATTCTCAATCTGTTAAATAATTACTAACAAGAAAAAAAAAATCTCAGTAACATATCATTTGCCAGATATGGAAGGAAACATATAGTCTCATTCCCATACTTCAATATGTAAGGTGGTACTATACTGTTTCTTTTCACCAAATGTTTTATTGGCAACTAATATATGTAGGCAGATCCTGGTACAGTATCATTCCCCTGGTTATACAAGTTAAAAATTCTTCCATGTGATTTACCAGTTGGTTTGTCGAAGAAGCAAGGCCACCTGCTCCATCAGATCCATACACTATCAAACCTTTGGATACACCACCAACATTCTGCAAGTTACCCACCATAGCAACTCCATCACCAGGAGTATGAGTAGATGGAGTTGATGGTTGAGAATTAGAAGGGCCAAGTGTGTTTCCAGTACCAGTACTGTTTGCAGCTCCTGAAGATGTAGGTCCTTTCCTTTTTCGACTATTCTATTAAAAAATAATTGCGAAACATTCAAAATTTAGCAGAAAAAGCATATGAATAAATACTGCTAGCTTATATACTTTCCGAAAAGACAAAATAGACATAAAAGCAAGACATGTACCGGTTGCTGTGGATGCAGAGTATCCTGTTGTTGCTGGGAGGTAGATTGCTGGATCTGTGGCATGTTGATCTGCACAGAAAAAACAAAAGCACCATATCAGCACAGAGAAACAAATTTTTTGTTATAGGCCTAAAATGGATTCTTAATACAAAGTAACATGAACAAAATCTTCAATTAATGGAATGAAAAGCTAAAATATAGCTCAAGACTAAAAGTCTGCATTTAGTAGAAGATCTTCAACTTTTTATGTGACTAGGAGGAGATAAATGTTAGGGGCCCCATTACAAAGGTATATTCTAGGAGGGAAAACAAAGATATCAGGGGACAACCACTCTGGGAAATCATGTTGAGAGAGGGAACAATCATGACTGGGATAACAGAATGCCTATGTGGCATGAAGAGAGAGAAGGAAATGGGAATTCTGTTGAAGCAGAAGATATAGAGGAGGGGAAGGCTCAGAGTGGGGTAATAAAGAACTAAGTGGAAAGGATTTGGGGAGGAGGCAGCAGAACCCTCTAAGAGTCTGCACTATCATTTCCTTGTTATTTTTCTTTTCTTCTACTTGTATCATCTTCCTTCTTCGTTGTTACCTCTGCATAGCAGTGATAAGGAGAGATGTTTCTGGTGAATCAGTAATATTACTCTTGTTTCCTAGTTCTAATATCAAGCTCCTATCAATTGGCATTAGAGCTCCCAATCATGGGAGCTGTGGATGGTGAGGTCGCAGATGGAAGTTCGAGTGGTGGAGGCATTTGAGAGGACTATTATGGGTCAGATGGTAGTTATTTATGGCACGCGGTGCACTGATGCAACAAGGGCTTATGGCGCTGTTGCATGTTGCGCATTGCGATGCGCAGGACAACATTGAAGTTCAGCGCATATTATATTAAATATATTAATTATATTTAACATCAACATAAATCCAATAATACACAAAAAGACAACAAATATGTATGAAAAAACTTTTGTCATATAATATGCAGTCTCTCATCTCATTACAACAACATTAAAGATTAAATCAAACACTTAAACCGTAATAATTTCAAACTTAGAAGATTTCAAGAAATTAGGAGCAAGGAGACTAAGGCAACTGGAATCATCTAAATAGGCTCTAAAATCTAAATGCCATCATCTTTCATCAAGGGCAAAACAGATGGCTGGGTCTGCACTCTTAGACATACTAAAACTCATTTAGAAACCTATAAAACAGAGCAGAAGGGGCTGTTGATGGGTGAAAGAGAAAGAAAGGAGAGATTGGGGCTGGGATGGTGCAAAACAGAGGCTCAAGGGCTGTGTTCTAATCCAGCCTATCCCTATTTCAAAGGAAATGCAGAATAACCCGCATTTTACATGTTGCCCATGTTGCATGCACCATGGGCAACACAAAATGGCGTATGTTGCGCGCGCAACGGTGCCCAACACACACATCGCCAAGCAACGGCAATTTTGTTGCCCAAACCTGCATGGCGTGCACCACAGCGCGTGCTAATAACTATGTGCAAAGGGAGATCGAGAAGTGGAGGATGGAATCTCAGGAGGAGAGGGAAGTGCACGAAACTCGTGTCACAAAGATGGAGAAGGTGGATGAGAACCAGCAAGAGTTGCTTCATCTACTCAAGGGTAAAGACCCTGTACCACCCCGAAGGCATGCAGAGGTCAATGTGGAAGATGAAGAAAGATAAGAAATGCATGGGGGAGTCGGTTCCAATGGAATGGCTACTAGGTTCCACCAAAATCCTCCAACAAAAGAGAGGGGAAGAAGATTGGAGGTCCTGATATTCACTGGAGAGCACACCTTCAAATGGGTTAACAAAATAGAATGCTACTTCCAAGCAAGGTTTTAAATTGTGGTTGCAGTTGCGTTGCAGCCGTTATGGGTTGATGCGAAGACGTAATCGTGATGTATTGTGATCACGGCAGCTGAGTGATATGTAATTTAAAACCTTTTCTTCCAGGTTAATTCCATGGGTGATGTGGGGCAGTTATGGTGGCCATGGAGGGGAAGGCACTAAAGTGGTATCAATGGTGGGAGGCATGTGCCCCGAGCACAACCTGGGCAGAGTTCAAATTGGCCGCTCATTGGCCCAGAATCCATACGACCTCCTCCATCAGTCCAGTGTGGCAGATTTTTTGGGAGCATTTTATGCTCTTGACAGCACCTTTTTGTAATTCCAATGAAGAGATCTTGAAGGGGATATTCATGAATAGTCTGAAATAAGAGATTAGGTTTAAAGTAAAATTACATAGGTTGGGTTCATTGACTAAGTTAATGGCTATGGCCCACTTAGTGGAGGTAAGAGATTGGGCCTCAGGAAGAGGGAAAATGGGGCTAAGTCAAAAAGGGTCTATAAGACCTTTCCAGCCCACACATACAGCAACAATGGACATTGGGCCAAAGCCCAATCCAGCAGTGGTGCTGGAAGGCAAGGATCCATATATTCCTCAGCTAACTCAAGACCAAATTTTAACAGACAAAAAGGGGTAGGGGGCCTGCCATAGAGGGGAACTACAATAGTAGGAGGGGGAGTGGATTTAAGAGGTTAACTGATGCTTAATTACAAGAGAAGGTCAAGAAGGGATTGTGCTTTAGTAGTGATGAGAAGTGCAGTCCAGAGCACGCTTGTAAGTTTAAATAACTACACATACTCTTGGTGAATATTGAGAAGGAAATGGAGGAATGGCAAGAGGAACATGGTGTGGAGGAAGAGAAAGACTTCTACAATTGTCCATGAACAGCATTATGGGGATGAATTCAAAAAAATCCCCGAAAATATGGGGGAGATAAAAGGGAGGAAGGTAATAGTGTTGATTGATTGTGGTGCCTTCAAGTAACTTCATTTGACAAGAAAGTAGTGATTGAGCTCCAATTACCCATTTATGAAACTCAAGAATATATTGTGGAAGTGGGTGATGGATGCCGAATAAGATGCAGAGGTGTATGCAGGAAGTAGAGATGAAGGTGCAGGGAGTAGAAATGACTAATGACTTCTTTTGTTCGACTTGGGAGGCGCTGATGTGATGCTTGGCCTGGATTGGCTTGAGAAGTTGGGAGAGATTAAAGCCAATTTTAAGGAGTTGACACCGAAGTTCATGTTGACAGGAAGGGGGCAGTCACTCTCAAGGGGAATTCCTCTTTATCTAAAATCAGCAACCTCCCTAAAAGCCATGGTGAAAGCCCTGAAGGATGAAGGGCATGGATTTTATGTGAAATATGTGGCCACAGAAGAAGGTCAGCAAGTTAATAACACTGCTTGGAAGAAGTTGGAGAGTGTTTGAGGATGTTTTCAAGGAGCCTCAGGGACTGCCTCCACAAAGGAAGCAAGACCATGCTACCAGATTCAAGGAAGGTGCATAAATACTTGATATTAGGCCTTATAAATATCCCCATTTTCAGAAAAATGAAATAGAAAGGATTGTAGCTGAGATGCTTTCAGCAATTCAGCTGGTGTCATTAGACCTAGCACTAGTCCATTCTCTAGCCCCCATCATTTTAGTTCAAACGAAAGATGGGGGTTGGCAGTTTTGTGCTGATTACAGGGCCTTGAACAAGGTAATTGTCCTTGACCAGTTCCTATACCAGCTATAGATGAACTAGTAGATGAGCTTGGGGGTGCTGTAATTTTTTCTAAGCTGGACCTACAGTCAAGGTACCATCAAATCAGAGTTAGGGAGGAACATATCCCTAAAACAGCATTAGGACCCATGAAGGGCACCATGAGTTCTTGGTGATGCCTTTGGATTATCCAATGCTCCCTCCACATTTCAATCTCTTATGAATGAAAAGTTTCGGCCCTACTTGAGGAAGTTTGTGTTAGTGCTCTTCGATGACAAACTAATTTATAGCACAAGTCAGCAAGAGCATTTGGAACATCTGAAATTGGTGTTGCAACAGTTACGGAGTAACCAGCAGCTAGTGAACAAGAAGAAATGCAGCTTTGGAAAATACCGGTTAAGTATGTGGGTCATATCATTTCAGCAGAAGGGGTCCAAGCTGATCCAAAGAAAATTGAGTGCAAGACTAGCTGGCCAAGGCCAAAGGACGTAAAGAGTCTGAGAGGTTTTTTTGGGTTAACGGGGTATAACAAAAGATTTGTGAAGGATTATGGCAAAATAACTCGGCCTTTGACTCAACTACTCAAGAGAGAGGGCTTTGAATGGAACAAAGAATCCCAGCAGGCTTTTGAATTGCTGAAGATAGCCCTGATCATGTTACCAGTCTTGGCAGTTCCAGATTTTGGAAAGACATCCATTGTGGAGATTGATATATCTGCGATAGGTCTTGAAGCAGTGTTAATGCAAATCAGCTAACCCATAGGTTACATCAACCAGGGGCTGTCTAGCTGGGCCCAAACCAAATCAACATATAAAAGGGAGTTGATGGCAGTGGTGTTGGCAATGAAGAATTGGCGTCATTATGGGAAGGCACTTTGTGATCAAAACTGATCAAAGGACCCAGAGAGACTTGACTGAGCAAAGGCCAATGGGCTAAGAACAACAGAAATGGACCTCAGAATTATTATCATTTGACTTTGAGATACAATACAAGCCAGGAGGTGAGAATAAAGCTGTTGATACCTTATCAAGGAGAATGGACTTATGTGCAGTTTCCACATTTCATATAGCTGATCCAGAGGCTTGGATAGAGGAGTTACATAGAGATACTAAACTCGGGGCCATTTTTCATGATCTAATGGTGGATAAAAACTCCCGTCGAGCATATGCAAGGAAGGGAAACTGTTTGTTTCACAAGGGCAGATTAATTTTACCTTGAAACTCTGCAAGAATGCCCACAATCTTGATGAATTCCATGCTACCCACTTGGGAGGCCCTTTAGGGTTTTTCAGAAACCTATAAGAAGATTGCTGGCTTGTTGTGCTAGGAAGGAATGAAGAATGATATAAAGAACTACGTGGCAGCATGTGATACTTGTCAGGGGAACAAATACCAAACCTTATCCCCAGCTGGCCTTTTACAGCCATTACAAATTTCAACTCAGGCATGGAGTGACATCTCTATGGATTGACATCTCTATGGATTTTATTGGAGGGTTACCAAAAGCACATGGGATGGATACTATCATGATGTTCTGACTAAATACGTGCACTTCCTACCCTTGTTCTATCCGTTTACAGCCAAGGAAGTAAGTGAGGTGCTTGTTAAGGAGATAGTTAAGCTGCACGGTTTCCCTAATTCAATAGCTGCAAATAGAGATCATGTCTTCATCAGCCAATTCTGGACTGATTTATTCAAACAGTCTGGCACAACTCTTAAGCTAAGTTCAGCATATCACCCCCAATAGGATGGCCATACTGAGGTGGTTAATCATTGCCTTGAAACATACCTCAGATGCTTCACGGGAACTAAACCGAAGCAGTGGCCTATGTGGCTAAACTGGGCTGAGTTCTAGTATAAAGCTAAATATAATAGTTCCACCAAAATGTCCCATTTTAAGGCATTATGGAAGAGAACCACCTATCCTGCTTAGACAGTAGAGAAGGTCAATCAGCTTGTGGCCAAAAAGGAATAAGGTGCTGGATGAACTTAAGATAACTTAGTTCTGGCTCAAAACAGAATGAAGCATCAAACGGATAAGAAAAGGAGGGATGTGAGCTACCAACCAGGAAATTATGTGTATTTGAAAATACAGCCACACAGGTTCAACGTTCAAGTCTTTGGCCAAGAATATCAATGAGAAGTTAAGCCCTGATTTTATGGCCCCTATGAGATAGTGGAAAAGGTGGGACAGGTGGCTTACAGGTTGAATTTACCAGAACATAACCCCCATTCATCCTGTTTTCCATGTATCCCAACTAAAAATCTGTGGCAGGTTCAGTCAACCATCAGCCCTTGGAAAAATTCCCCCACAAAAATCCCTCTCAGAGGAATGTAATTAAAGGCATATCTAGCTGAAGTCCTCAATGTGAGAACAACAGCAGATGGCAAACTGGAAGTTCTGATCCAATGGAAAGACATAACAGATTTTGAGAGTACATGGGAGCCTTTCCTCACTATTCAGGAGCACTTTCCTGATTTTCATCTTGAGGACAAGGTGAAACTGTTGGGGGAGTATTGTTAGACTCCCATTATAAAGGTATATTCTAGGAGGAAAAACAAAGGTCTCAAGGGACCACCACTTGTGGAAAATCATGCTGAGAGAGGGAACAATCATGACTGGGATAACAGAATGCCTACAAGGACTGAGGAGAGAGAAGGATATAGGAATTTTGTTGAGGCATAGGATATAGAGGAGGGGAAGGCTGAGAGTGGGGTGAGAAAGAACTAAGTGGAAAGGATCAGGGAAGGAGGCAACAGACCACTCGAAGAATCTGTACTATCATATCCTTGTTATTTTCCTTTTCTTCTACTTGAATCATCTTCATCCTTCACTGTTACCTCTGCAGAGCAGTGATAGGGAGAGAAGTTTATGGTGAATCAATAATATCATTCTTGTTTCCTAGTTCTGATATCAAGCTCCTATCAATAAACAAGGAAAGAAAGCCACTTTCCTTGCTTATGAAGGGCGGCAGACTAAAGAGGAGTCGCACCAAAGGGAGTCCTAGGAGAAAAAGCACATGACGACTGCTGTTAGGTTGGAGCCCATTAGAAATTAAAAAAAAAAAAAAAAAAAAGAACTGAAGAGGGAGAAGAGGCTGACACAGAAGGCAGAGGAGAAGAATTGGGAGAAGTTTTGAATGCCGCAGGCCACACATGCTATAGAGTTTTTTCTCTATTATCTTTAAATTCTATGTTATTGAAGTTAAAATTATAGTTATGTTCTCTTTTAGAATGAGCTAATTTATTGTCACTAAGGCTAGGATGTAATAAGAATCAGTTATGCAAGTTTAAGTTTTGCCAATTTGAGTATTCATTACTGTGTTTAACACTTTCAAATACTTGGCCAAGTCTGTTCTACAATATAGCTATATCCCATTCACATAACATGAGGCCAGGTGGATTGAATAAATGATACCTTAGATGAAGTGGATTGCATTGGAGAGCCTATTGATCCATCATTTGCAATTGGTTGACCGTCTTTTGCATTCAAACTGCCCCTAGCTAATCCCCTTAATCGCTGAGGATCCAAATCACCATACACCGGTGAACTACCAATATTTCCTTGTGCCTGCACCTGTGCTAGGAGCTGTTGTTGCTGTTGTGGAAAAAGCTGAAACTGATTTGCACTCTGAAGGAGAGGCTTTTGAACTTGTGCTCCTAAGCCAGGACGAATTTGATCTATGCCCTGGATAATTTGATAATTTGGATTTAAATGGTCAGATAATTTCATTGATATCTAAAAGTAAACTCAAAGCTCAAATCAGAACTTACAGTTAAAGGCCATCCTTTCAATGTGAGACCACCAACTCCTGGATTCAACCCTGAAAAGGGAAGTAAGAGAATATTGAAACCAAGCATGATGATTAGCCAAAGATATGGTGTAACAATTACGTGATCCTTAACTATATATTATACGAAATTAGAAATAAGCTTGAACACAATTATGTAAAAGTGAACCAGTGCAGAAACCCCAAACTTTAAAAAGCAGAATCAACTAAAGTACTCGCTCTACCTGTTTTGTTTCCTGTTTGGCATGATATAAAGTTGTGGAAATACAAATTCATTAAAATTCAACCCATTCCCAAAATTACTTTCTCCTCTATGTAGTCAAACCTGCATTTGTGATTCCAGGTTTTGACTGCATTCCTCCCTGCCCATAAATTGAAGAAGGATCCATGGGCAAGGACCTCTGAATAGTGCCCATGTTGACTTCACCTTTAATCTCCTGCTGAGGAGAAAAAGAAAAATAGAAATCAGCATCTCAAACTGTAGAGGGAAGAAAAAGCACGCAGATGAAGCACTGAGCAATGCAAGTAAGTACAGGGGTTTGTTGAGTTCGAGCCTGGATTTGCTGCAAAGCTGCTGTCACACTTCCTGAATTTCCTTGAACCATCTGACTGTTTAGGCATAAGAGACAAAAATCATCAATATCAACATATATAAGAGTAAATATATTTTAAGTCATATTAAATCTACTGGTGGTTTTACCCAGGGTGATTTGTTGTTGATTTCAAAAGAGCCATTCTAGCATCTAGAAGTTGGTTGGGAGGTCTCTTTATCCATGGGGTTAGAGTGCTTCATCCGTTCCTCATACATTTTTGCAGCCAAAGCACTAGCAGTAGATTGCCCAAGCATTCCTTCTGTAGGGATAGCATTTACAGGACCTCCAAGGGTAGGATGATTAGAATCTCTTCTTTGCAGCTGGGCTTGACGCATTAGTTGCAACTGCTGCATTTGCAGCTGCTGTTGTTCTTTTGCTTTAATCTGGTGAGCCTGCAACTCGTCAACAAAAGGAAAAACAGCTTCTCTTTATAAATATAATCAATAAACTACCATTTCCATCAAGTCAAATTAAGCAAAACGGAGTTACCTCTAAATATGCAGCAGCAGCCTCAGAATGTTTCTCATTTGTCCTCGCAATAAAAATATCCCAGAAGACAGACCACCACTCAAAAAGAAACCCTCCAGGAGCATCAATTGCTGCATTTTCATAGTGTTAGTTATAATCAATTGCAGTATGAGTATTCTAAGTGTTCCATGCATCTTTGAAATGATATACAAATAATCCACCCAGATGGAGATGGACACATGTATTGTAAGCAACGGTTGGCATCAGAGTATCTCCAAACAGATCATAAGTTGAGATGGGCACCGATTAATCATTTAATAAATTAATAAAATCAAGCAAAAAGTAAATTATAGCATTAAACTACATTAACTCTCTCTCACCTACTGGATCCGGAGCAACCTTCCCTTCTGTCATGAATGACTTAGCAGTGTTATGCAATTTTTTCTTCACCAAATAATCGTAAATATAAACATCAAGCCTAGCAGCCAAAGAGAACAACAGACTATGAGATAAATAGTGAAAACTTGAAGTAACCCCAAAAAAACAAAGATTAAATAAACGTAGTTACATCTTATCTGCTTCCCAATTACTTTGCGCCATGTTTTTCCGATCAAAGAAAAAATTAACTGCTCCAAGGCACAAAATTTAACAATTATAAGCTACCCATTAAAAAAAAAAAAAAAAGGAGAAACTACAAAATATACAACCAATGAAGTCAACAAAATTCTCTAAATAAATATTAAAAAATTCGTTGTAAAAAAAAAGAAAGAAAGAAAACAGAAACGAAATCGTAGAACAACACACTGCATGCGCATTGGCAATGGCACGAACCAACCTCAAAAACACCAAAAAACAGATGGATCAAAATCCTACATTACGAATCTGGGGCTGCATGCATCCACGATCACAATTGACGAAACATTCTTTGAATTCAAAAATCAATCACAAACCATAAACAAGTGATTCTCAGTCTTTTTTTTTCAAAAAAAAAAAAGCAAATCAAACAATTATACAGATTTTGAACCTCCCTGCCACTGAATCGTGAGAAATCGTCACGAAACCAAAGTGAACTAGGGTTTGTTACCTCCTGAGACTGAGAACTGTGGAGTTTGAACTAGTCTTCTTCAAAGCTTCATCAGGTCGAAGAAGATGAGTTCGGAAGAGTTTGAACGACCTCCGAAATTCAGGCTCGTTTATTAACCGAAGCTGAGGTTCGGGCGTAGCTGAGGGAGCTTCCGACTTCGCTAGAGCCCATCTCTATCGTTGATCGCATGCGCTGGACACGTGAACGGATGATATTAAAACCAGTGGCTCCCACCATCCAACATGATGGAACCTGTTTTCGCCACGTCAAATGAGAGGCCCGAGAAGATATTGATCATGTCATTTTTTTTTTAATAACTTTTTGCAGAGAGTAGCATTTGCTAGCTTTTTTTTTTAATTTTAATGTGAAAGTAGGAATGCAGAATGCAGAATCTGATTTCCTATCACATTACCCATTCAAGTAGCTTTTTTTATTTTAATTTTTGGTTAAAATAAAATTTTGATCTCTAACCCCATATAATTTACACTTATTTTAAAATTGATCCTTACATTTTTTTTTTTAAATGAGTTCTTATCAACATTCTGAAAATAGTTCCCACTACCAATTAGGTCATCACACCGCGAGTTGTTGTCTGATGTGTTAAGAGTAGAGTGGGCTTCTATTTTTCCATCTCACGTGCTTAACCGATATCTCTCCCACCGATCTCACATGCACAATTGCAAAATTTCCCAACCTGCGAATGTGAACCTTTAAGTGAATATAGAAGGAAGCTAACCCACTTGGACGAAGGCAATAAGGGCTAAGGCACAAGAGAACGTCAAGAATTCCTTTTATAGAGTCGAAGTTCTGCCCGAGATTGAAGAAAATGATAAGATTAATGAGATTGTCGAGTTCTCTAAAATCCAGTGCTAATTTGTGGGATATGAAATGAGTGAACTTTGACTGACACTTTTATGTTGATTTTTTCTGAGTTTATGTTGGACCTAGATGCAAAGTTGGCCTTTTTTAGCACTTGGATATTATTTTTTTTGAATTGGGGTTAGGAGAATACTTTGCTCTGAAATCCTTGGCTTCTGGAAAGTGGCAAGGGAGAGTGTTGCCTCTTCCGACATACAACTCCTAGAATACAAAGACTCTGGAAAACCAGTAACAATTTGTGGACCTTCAAATAACCAGCAACCACGAACCCAGAAGATCGCAAAAGTGAATCTTTAACTAGGATAAGATACAGAGCAGAAACACAAAGGTTGGATCGCAAAGAGTCTCGGGGAGATTTTCGAAGAAGTTCTTCGAAGGATGTAAGGGAATGGAAATGACGAGGAAGATAGATGAAATGTCCAGAATATAAATGACTCACAACAAATGGCCACGATCTTCTCATCATGAAGAGCATCACCATCTAGCGGCTAAAATGCATCCTTTTAATCCAACGACCACGTTTAAACGGAAACATCAACAATTGAAGTCTCGATTCATTATTCCAAGCTACAAATGCGGCCTTCCATTTATGTGGTATGATTGGCATTTCCAGAAATCCAGAGACGCGTGCTGGCTTGATAACACACGAGATGGTCAACCGATCTCTGGGTCAAAGAAAAGATCAAGACAAATGGAAAGTAAATCTTGAACCACATCCATCGATCACTGTAATATTCCTTGAATTATAAAACATATCTTATGCTCTAATTGTACTTATGAATGAGTTATTTTTATATTTTATATGTTTAAAAGTTTATTAAAATTTTAAAAAGAGTTCAAGTCATATAATAAAAATTAATTTAAAATAAAAATAAAATCTTAATTAATTATAGATTAGTTATGAAGTTAAGTTTACATGGGTAACTTAGAGCCTAAAACTCAAAGCACATTGACAATCCTAACCCAATAACCCCGAGCCCAAATACATAAATTTAGAAGAAGACAAACTAGATGCCTTCCAAAGGAAGCTCATGTGAGTAAACATCATATTTTGTCTAGATTTATTTAAAAATATAAAAAAATATAAAAAATAAAAAATATACTTATGTGAATCAATCTCTTTTGAAAACCCTAAACCCAATCACCTAGGCTTTTTAGATCTTTATACTCATTAATTAAGTTTGTGGGCTTATTAAAATGGATATCTCATTTATGTGTGAAAGACCAAGTCTAATGAACAAGAAGGAAATAAAAAAAGATAATTTGAATTTGAATCCTGATTAATGAGAATTAATTTGAAAATCAACTAACATAAAGAAGATTAATGGTAATTGATGTTAAATAATTAGGAATAAATCAATTCTCCTTAATGAGGGTGGATACACCTCATTAAGAGGTGATAGAAGAAACCCTAATGAGTTGAACTAAGAAAGACAAGGAAGGGGGAGAGAGAGCAGGGAAAAGACAGGAATAAATCAATTCTCCTTAATTAATTTGAATATTCATGTCCATACCTTTTTAGATTCTTTTGATACGTTCATGTTTCTTGGACACCTATGGATTTCAAATGTCATACTTGTTCCTTTTATATTTTCGTTAAGAGTCTATGTCTAGCATGAATTTGTAACAATTTATATATATTTTATTGATGTTATTTACTTGGTTGCAATCTCGGAAACAAAATATGGAAAAGCACCAATAGAATCATATGTCACATATTGATATGTTGTATTGGAATGACGTGCTGACTTATGTGTGGATCAATGAATATAATGTGTATTCATGGTGTTCTTCTCCTAGTTGAAGCTTTGGTTGGTATTTTTTATTTTTATTTTTATTTTATTTTAGATCTGGTCTTTTCTTTTCTTTTCTTCTTAATTATATTTGGGATAAGATATATAGTACTTTTTCAATTGTTTTGCTTACTAACTAGTGATTTCGATCTCTGGTAGAATACATGAAAAACTCTGGGTTTTTGAGTGATTGTTAGTGCTCACTACTGTTACCATTACAAATTGATTTTTTTTCTTTTATTGTATACAATTGGTCAAGCATGTTTCGTTTAATTTTTAGTTTTGAACAGATTTACTCCATTGGATAGAGTATTTGTTGACTTAATGCACTATTATTTATCATGTTTCCATTTTCTTTGTATCATTTGATTCTCCAATATCCTTTTTGGGTTTTGCTATTTTAATTGTCAAATTTTTATTACTCTAGATTTCGTTACTTATTAAGATGTTTATATTTCTTTATTACTTATTAGCTGTTGGTTAGCCCCTTCCCCATTTATTTTACGTGATTGTGGTTTCATATATAGAAATTTGATTAGAATTGATTATTTGATCATTTGCAAATATGCGTTCTTTTTTAATTGTTTTTTAATTAATTTATTTGGCATTTAAGTATAAACAAATTTAATTGCTCTTTGATTAAACCATGACTCAATCCTATATAAGTTTGTTAAACGTGTTTATGATATTTAGAGGAGCAAGTCTTCCTAACCCAATTCGAAATTGCTATAGTTAAGTCATGA
This sequence comes from Castanospermum australe, assembly GCA_019955255.1. Classification (NCBI taxonomy): domain Eukaryota; kingdom Viridiplantae; phylum Streptophyta; class Magnoliopsida; order Fabales; family Fabaceae; genus Castanospermum; species Castanospermum australe. The sequence continues at coordinate 178,652 of NSJW01000081.1, forward strand.
CTTAATCCTTATAAAATTGTATATTAGTCTTCAACTATCTTTTTTTTTCTTTAAAATTTAATCTAATTTTTCAAACATTTTACTTTAATCAACAAAATATTTTTAATTAATCCTTGATTATTTCTTAAAATCCTTTAATACATAAATATTTTTTACAAGAGTTACGTGACTTTGACTTTTCATTGCATGCGGGGATACATAAACACATAAGGCAAGCAAAATATTGTAAATATTTTCATTAATTTAGTTTTTTTTTATTTTTTATTTGTTTAAATTAGATCTTTTTTTTATATAGTTATTTGTTATTTGTTATTTTTTCTTAAGGGATTAAATAAATATTTTCAAAAGTTATAAATTTGTACAATTAACTTTAGGGTAACCATTTTATGACAAATGTATCGAGGATGCAGTAGGATTTAGTTCTTATCTTTTCTTGTGTATAATTAGACTCTCGAATCTGATTTCATTTTAAAGACCAGTTTTCTTAATAAAAGGATTTTTTCAATTATTTTTTCAATAAAATAAAAATTAGTGGTGACTTATAAATTTTTTGATAAATTTAGTTGTCTCTTGTCTTGGCACCTTTCGGACACGTGACAAAGAGAAATGTTAGGTTGGAATATTCTAAAGAATAAAACTTGTACATTAATGATAAAGAAACCAAAAGGTATGTCATGCAAGACAAGTGGTCCACGTGAAGGAGCATGGGAAGTTTCTAAGAAAGCTAATGAAAAGTAATTGACTGTTTTGGGATTAAGATAAGTAATAAATTAACAAGAGACCATTGGGTCTTCTTTGTAATAGAAACCATGTGAAAGAGTGATAAAGAAGTCCCCTTAAGCAATCTAAGTTAGAAAGAAAAGAAGAAGTAAAAGGAATTAAGTAAAGTATATGCCAAAGAATAAAATAGATGCAATAATGAGTAAGAGATAAAGAACTTGCCTTCCAAGAAGGTCTTCGCATGAGAAGAGAGAGAGAGAGAGAGGTAAGAAGAAACATGTAAGGAAATTACTTGGAAAGCACATGCAAAAGAGTTCTAGTCTATCAAGCTAGCTTCAAAGTCAAAAGATAAGATAATAATTAAAAAAAAAATAATGATTAGCTTAACTAAGAAATAAAGAATTTAAATAGAAATCAAAGAATAGTTAAAAAATAACTAAGTTAACTTAAAAATCAAAGAATAGTTAAAAAACAACTATGTTAACTAAATCAACCCTAAGTTAATTTAGAGAATCTAGTCGAAAGTAACAAAATTAAGTAAACCTAGTTACTTTTATATAACTAAGTCATCATAAGTAGTAAAATAAATACACATGAACACTTTTTATTGGTTAAAGAAAAGTAAGTCATCATTAGTAAACAAATTAGTCTAAAACACATGATAGAGTTTATTTGGATAATGTTCATGGTCTTTATGCATGTGTAACTAAGAGGGGGAGAGCTTGGGTTATCAAGACTCTTAAGTAATCATTGAAAGGAATAAAAATTTTACAAAGAGCTTGGAGTACACAGCCAAGTATCCAAGTGTAACTAATTAAAGTAATTAAATTGTTAGAGTTAGTTAGAATTTCGTGTCTTAGAAATAGAAACTAGATAACTAACCAAGTTATTATCATCAACAAAGTAATGATTAGATAAAAGGAAAAGATGCCAAATAACATCATCTTAACCAAGTCTACTATTAAATACATGGTATTGGAAATTAGAAGACAATCAAGTGAACATATCCCATGCATGCACAGTCATGCCTTATCAAGAAGAAATTTCACCATTCTAGTAGCATAGGTAATCATTATAAGTGTCAAATGTCCTTACCCCATCAAGGGACAAGTAGCTATAAGAGAATATTACCTTTTTAGTCAAAAAAGAGAAGAAATTATCACATCCCTAAGGCCAAATCCACTCCATGGCCACACTTTTAGAATGAATAAATTAGGCTATCATATCAAGCCACTTGTAAGACTTTGCTTAGGTAGATAGAAAAGCTAGTAATTATGGCAAAGTGATAAAAATCCCAAAGAACTCCACAATGCACGTCCAAACCCACAAGAAGTAACTAGATGACATAAGACAACCTTTAAGGTAACAAGACTAGTTAAAACTATGTGTCTTGATAAGCAACTAGATGAAGTCATCAAACTATTAACATTAACTAAATTACTCATTAGTAACAGGATGAAATGCCAAGTGGCAACATATTAACCAAGTTTAAGAATTTGACCACATGGCCTTAACTTACAAGGCAGTCAAGCAATCAAGACACACACACCCTTATTTCAAAGTGCACGACCATGTACAAATTAGAAAAAATAAACTAGATGCTCAAGTAATCTTAAGTAATCATGAGGAGACACAGGTAAGATAACTAAGTGATCCAACTCACATTCTTAAGAGTTAAGAGATAAAAACCCTAAAAGAATGACATCACACTCACTCAGTCACCATGCATGGCTAGGTACTCCCACACACTCACTTTAACCCTATAAATACCCCATTCCCAAGCACTCCACACACACACACACACACACATAAACAAAGAACAAAACTTTGCCCAAGTAAAACTAGAACCCTAGTTCATGAACTTCAAGGAGCAAACAAGTAACAAAGACTTAACTAAGAGTAGGGAGTGATAACTCTTCTTTTCTCACTCTTATTTAATGTGTTTCTATTTATATTTGATGAATGTCTTATTCTTTAATTAATGGTTCACTTCTTCTACTCCTTCTATTTTCATTTCGTGACACTTACATTTTGAAAGTTGAAATTAAGAACCATGGACTATGAGACTTTAACAAGACTATGTCTATCACTAACAAGATTTTTTGAGAAATAATCGGTATAGGGGGTGATCTCACCAACCTTGGATATAATCCTCAAGAAGGTGATCCCACATGATTAAGGTCACTTCGGTAGCAATGGCGAGGGGATGTCTTAGCAAGCAAAAAGAGCTCTATTCCTATATTTAAGAATCATGTCATGATGTTTTCATGAAGATATTGGTAATAAGACATATATGATTAAAGAAACTTGTTAAATGAGAGTTTATGTTAAAGAGAAGGTGTTTTTTGTATGTATACACAGTTAGCAACATTATAGTTCTAAAGTTATTTGTTATTACTTTCTACTGAGATTTTATCTCACCATTATTTCTAATGTTTTCAGATTAAGAACTATGCCTTTCCTTCAAATTATTGTGGAGATCCAATATTTCTGGGTGGATATTCCAAAAGTGGGAGCCATGAAGTCTATCCAAAGTATCTAAATAGTCCAAGTGGATAACCAAGATTCATGAAGGGATAGGGTTTAATTTATGTGATGTAAAAAGATAACTAGGTCACTTTTTAAAATAACTTAACCTAGCCCCCTCTTTTGAGATGTGTCATACTAACTAGGTGACTTATAACCCGAACCCTTATATGATGAATGGACTAGTAACTTTTATGTATTTGATTTGACTTATGAACTTCGCATACACTTAAATGGAAATTTAATCTTAATTTCAAGAAGGTAAATGAAGTATTATAACATTTCTAAAGTGAGGTTAAAGACAAGATAAAATGTGAAAAAGAACCCCTAAGAGATGAGCCAAGTAGCCAAAAGTAGATGAAACCGAAAAAAAAAGTTAGCTTGCTTAGCCAACTGGGCGCTCAGGCAGTGAGTTGGCTGAGATTGGGCGCTTAGGTGCCCAATGGCCAGCGCTCAATATAGCATCTCCTTGAACATGAAACGTGTTTTATATTTTGATTATGATTGTAAATATATTATTTATATGTTCTCTGTGTTAGAATGGCCTATTAGAACTTGAGAAATGGTCCAAGTCATATAAAGAGAGTTAGTTTAAAGTAATAACTAACCCTAACTAATTATGATTTAATTATGAAAATTTAGGCAAAATGGATAACTTAGGAAGTTTAAAACCTAAAACTAGCCCAACCCAACATAGAAACCTAATCTAATGACCCAAGGCCATAAATTAACTTAGGAAGAAGACAAAGAATTTATCTTTCTAAAGATGCTTCACATGAGAATAAGGAAAAATAAGGAAAAGGTTATGAAATTTCTAAAAAGTAGAAGACCCACGTGACATACAAAGAGAGGAAATGCTAGGTAGGTTCCTAAGAGAATATTCTAAGTATAAACCATATATTAATGGTAGAAGAACAAAAAGCATCCTGCAACAAAAAGAGAAGACACTCGTGAGAAACTAAAGAGAAAGAGGAAGAAGCAAAGTGGATTAAGGAAGGGATATTCCAAGGAATAAACTAGATAGATTAATGGGTAACAGGTAAACAAGTTGTCTACTAAATAGGGAAGCTTCACATGAAGGAGACAAGGAGTCTCCTTAAGTAACTAAAGTCAAAAAGAAAAAGAATATACTCAAGGATAAAGTTAACTTTATTAGAGACAAAGAGAATAATCTTGCATAGCCAAGATATTCTCATGGGAGACTTCAAGAAAGCTTTGAGAGTTTTCTAAGTCTTAGTTAGATAAGAAGTAAGATAACTTATTAAAGAATAATGATAGTTAGTTTAACTAAGAAATAAAGAATCTAGTTAGAAATCAAATAAAAATTAGAAAATAACTAAGTCAACTAAGTCAACCCTAAATCAATCTAGGGAATCTAGTTAGAAAATAATAAAACTAAGCTAAACTAAGTTACTAAAAGTAACTAGGTGATGATGGGTTCAAGATAAGGACCACTTAGAGATACTTGATTGGCTAGAAGAAAGCAAGTCATCATGAATAAGACAAATAAGTCTAAAAGCACAAGATAGAATTCACTTGGTCAAATTCTATGGTCTTCTAAGTCTTAGTGTGCGTAAAATGCAAGAAGAGGATAACTTGTGAATCATTAAATTCCATGCAATTAATGAAGAAGGCATCAAATGACTAAAACCACATGGATTCTTGATAAGACACTTACAAGCTATGGCCATGCATCACTTTGAAGGAGTTCACAAGTCAAAGACACTTGGAAAGCATCCCATGGACTAATCAAAAAGTTAGTTATTATTACTAACCTAGAAACAAAGAGATAAAAACCCTAAAAGCTATACATGCACGTCCAAGTACATAGGAAATTAGAAAACATAACTAATTAATGAAATTAGTTAGGATAATGAGTCTTAGAAGGAAACAAGAGCAAGTAACTAAAATGCAAACGAAACTAAGTAATTATTACTTAATTAGATAAGATGCCATATTACATCACCCTAGCCTAGCTTGCAATTAAGCACATGGTCATAACTCACTTAGCAAGTCAATAGATGAACCTAGAATGGAAGCTAACTCACACGGCCATACATAGCAAAGCAAGAACAATTCAAGCCATCACATCAAGGACACATGGAATAACTTGCATGGGTGAGAAGGCTAGTCATTATGATTACTTAGCTACAAAGGGATAGAAATCTCCAAAGCTTGCACGGCCAATTAATACAAGGAACTAGATGACACCATATACTCTAAAACCAATTATATTAGTTAGGGTTATGAGTCTTTAAATAATACTAGATACACTAACTAGGTTACAGACTCTAACTAAGCAATCATAACCATTAAGATATGGAGCCATGTGGCTTAACCCTAGCCAAGAAGTGAATTCCATCTCTAGCGAAAAGCAATCCTACTTGGCAAGAGACATTCATCCATGGCACACACACACTCATCCTCACTCTCTTACATGACCATTGACTCTTACACACTCAGCCTCACTACATAAATATCTAATTTCATGCACCCCATGCACACTTTCACTTGAAACCTTACTAGAACTCTGCTTACGCAACCCTAAGAGCCCTAGTACATGAACATCAAGGAAGAATCAACAAAACAACTAGTTCAAACAAGTAGGGAGTGATAACTCTTCTCTTCCCCCTCTTGTTTAATATGTTCTTTTGATATTTGATGAGATATTTTATTCTTTAATGAATGGTTCTTTTCTTCTACTCATTATATTTTCATTTGTGACACTTTCACTTTGAAGATGAAACTATGAACCATGGATTATGAACTTTTAGCATGACTATGCCTATTATCAATAAGTTTTGAGAAAAGATCCTTATAGGGGGTGATCTCACCATAACTTGGAAATGATCCTCAAGGAAGTGATCCCACATGATTAAGGCCACTTTGGTGGTAAGGTCACTTTGGTGTGAAGGCAAGGGGACACCCTTGCAACCAGAAAGAACTTTATTCCTAAGTTTAAGAATCATGTTATGATGTTTTATGAAGATGATTGATAATTAGATATAAAAGATTAAGAAATCATATTAAATGAGAGTTATGTTAATGAAAAGACATTTTCTATATGATTATACAGCTAAAAACATTATAGTTCTAAAGTTAAATGTTATTACTCTCTATTGAGATTTGATTTCACCATTTGTTCTAATGTTTTCAGATTAAGTCACTATGCCTTTCTACAAATTATTCTGAAAATACAATTTTTTTGGTTGATATACCCAACGTAGGAGCAGTGAAGGCCATACATAGCATTTGGATCGTGCAAAACGACAATCAGGACCCCAGAGAGGGATAGGGTTTTAATGCTATGATGTAATTAAGTAACTATGTATAAGTCACCTCTTGTTAGGAGGGGTTTGTGAAATAACTTAACCTAGTACCCTTCATTTTGAATGTAAAATAGTTGACTAGGTGACTTATAATGTAAACTCTAACCCTTGTGCTATAAATAAATAAGTTTGTGTGATGTGTGATTGTGTAAGATGTATGCATGTTTTAATTTTGAGAATCACCAAAACAAGAAAGTAAATGAGGTATCTTGACACTACTAAAGTGAAGATAATAACATGTCACAACAAGTGTAAAAGAATCCCTAATTGATGGGTTAAGAAGCTAAGAAGCAACTATAACCAGGATACAAGTTGGCCTTATCGGCCAACTGGGTGCCTAGGCAGTAAGTTGGCCGAGACTGGGCGCTTAAGCGCCCAGTGGCTAGTATTTAAGCATTGGCCAGGCTGAGAGCAGGGTTGGTTCTATGCCTTCGGCACTCAAGCGATGAAAGCCAACACCCAGGCTGTGAAGTGGCCAAGAGCTCTAGTTCTTTTACTTAGAAAAGAACCAAGTTTGGAGTCTAACTGAGTTAATCTATGGTCTTGGATGAATTATGGCTAACTAAACCTTATTCTTTAACCTAAAGTAGCTCTAAAAGTAATGAGTAATTATGATTCGTCCAACTAGATCATAGTGTTATATCATGGGTGTGGTTAGAAGCCTAAAGCTTATAACAAGCAAATTAGTCTAAATTTTGGAAATCTAAAAATGTTAATGAAAAATGAATGTACAAATTTTTAAAATTTACTTCTTAAAAGGAAAAGACAATTAATAAGAGTTGTATAACTTCATGATAATACTTTGTTTAGTGAAGTTAATTAAGCAAGCTTTGTGACACAATACCTATAAGTAAGGTGTTACACTCAAACGCTGACCTACCCAAGAGAAAGGCATGTTCTGTGTTTTGTTCGCTTAAACAGTGAATTTCCAGTGCCCAGGAGGTAGAATGGCCGAGAGTCTTTGATGTTTAACCTAAAAAAGAACAAAGTTTATGAACCTAAATGAATTATGATTGATTGAATCTCATACATTTAATCTGGTCTTATCTAGCATAACTTTCTTATTAATCTTACTAGTTATTCATGAGTTTGAATATGTTATAAACATATAGTTCAAATGCAAACACTAAAGTTTAAAGGAATTAGTAATTTTCATGACCTCTTAAATGAAGCTTAAGATAAAGATTAAGGTTCAGAACATGAAACTACTAGTCAGATTCTGATAATAGTTGAGTGAAAATAAAATTATCTTAGAGTACTTAATCACTCATGTTTAATTAAAGAAATTACATTCGTAAAGCTAGTGACACCATATCTCTAAGGTAGGGTATTACAATCAATGGTCTATACAAATTTCTTCTACTACTATAAACTCTTTTGCTTGATCACATGTCGCTCAACGATTTTCGAGCGGGGGGGCTGTGGACCATACGAACCCTTTGGGCTCGAGCCCAAGCATCGAGCCAAGCAACATAAATCTGACCTGACCATTTGGCCCAAGTCCACTATTTGATTTGAATTTCCAAGGATCTTGCACCTGAAAATGAATCCCCTCCGATCATGCTCATCAACTAAGTATTTCACCTGAGTATCTTGTAGGGAGTTATTTATATCTTCTCTATTTAGAAATAGTCTTAAGATTCTTCCAAGTATGTTCATTCTAAGCACTAAACATCATACCCACCTTACTTTCATATTGACTTGGGCATTGGTGTACCTTTTGCAAATACTACCACCACCGTACTTGGAGGCTATTCGATGTGACTAGGCCACCAAGCCCACTTTTGGCAAGAGAGGAACAACTATATATAGTATTATTGTAAAAATCTAAAAAACTTGTGGGGGCATTTGCTAACCTAAATTAATCCCTGGTAAAACATGATAATAGCTAAGCATAAGTGTCCTGGCCAAGATCGAAATACACATAAATACATTAAATACCAATTTATGTGTTGCAACTATCTCATAGGGTGACAAATCATATCTTGTGCATTTATCTCGTATCTTTATTATGATATTAGATATCTCTCTCTTAATTGGTTTGAATTTATGATTTATTATATGTAAATTGATTTGGAATCAATTATGCTTGAAAATTAGGAAAATCAATTAAGGAATGTCAATAAAGAAAAAGAAAAGAAGATTTAGTCAAAGGCTATTTAAGGAAACTTTTGTTGTCAAATATGTTACAATATTTTAGGCATAACTCTCACTCTAGAGATCCAATTGATGTGATTCTGGTGGCGTTGGAAAGTAAGAGATAGATCTACAAATCCTATGTTGATCACTTTCCTTGATTCTACCGTTTTCAAGTATAAAAATCTACCACAAATCAATGCAAGCCTCTGGAGGCACTAACAACTTGTAATCATAGTTGCCTTAGGTTCTCTAAATGCTATAAAAGGAGCAAGAAGGTAGTAATTTAGGGGCCTGGGGCTGAAATCCCAGCTTTGAGTTTGGAGTTTTCTATTCAGGGGTAACAAGAACCAATTGAAATATTTAACTGAACAGTGAAAACCAAACAGTGGCAATTTGGTAATTTTGAGCCTATGAACAGTAGTTTTTTGGTCAAGTAAAAATATAGAAATTAGTAATTAGCTAAATTAGTCCCATAATTTTCTAGTTAACCCCTAATTAGTTTTTAATCAAATTAGGTTACAACAACATAAATAAATTACTAAGAAAGTAACAAATAAAATTGTCACATGTGTAGGCTCTTAATTGGTTCAAGAAAGGACTAATAAATGTATAACACTTTTAAACTCTTTATAATATTTCTCTAAACTTACATATAGATGTAATGTTAATTTATAAGTGAGTGTTATAACCCAAAATATTAGAAAGGGTTCAAGCCATATAAATGTAGTTCAAATCAAGTATGACCTAAAACCCTATTCAAAATAAGTTCAATGGAGGTTCAAGTCTAATCTTTAGTTAGTCAAACTCAAAACCTTAATCCTAGAAGTAAGAAAAAGATAAGTCAACCTACCTAGATGAACTACACGTGAATTACCATAAGGAAAGGATAATCAAGTTTCTTGGTTATATGTGAATGGAATATTTTCAAAATATGCTTCAAGAAACCTATCTAACCTTAAAGAATATAAAACAATTTAGTAGGAAATAAAGAAGGAACACGTGAGAAACTTCTAAGGAGAAGAAAAATCTAACAAATAACACTAAGTCAAAGTCTATCCCAATTTATTAATTACAAGGAATTTTGTTAGAATAACTAAATCAAACATTATTTAATTTCTTTAGTTTAATTTAAATTAAACTAAGTTATGATTATAGTAGATAAGTATGAAGACTAAATACTTGAATTCTATTGGCTGCCAAATGAAGATAAAGTTATAAGATGATATAAATTAAACTAAGCAAATTCCTAGAAGTCTCTAAAGCTCACGGCCAAATAAAAAAGGAAAGGCAAGGAAGAATCCTACTTGCTTTAACATTATTGGCTAACAAATAAAGATAAATTAATGAGATAACCTAAATTACTTTAGGTCTCACGGCCAACTAGAGAAACAGGATGAGGAAGAAAGCTAGAATGTGTGAAGGCGATATTTCTAGGAAGATTTATTATGTATTAATTAAGTAAGAAGACAAAACTAAAGGATTATTAAGCATAGGTCATGCGTGGCTTCTTCAAGAAGAAGAATATTTTATAAATTATTATAGTGAAAGTTATCTAGCAATAATGAGTAGTAATCAGAGTTAGATAAACTGATAAACAAGGAATCTAGTTAAGAAGTAATTAAGTCTATTCTAAGTCAAGACAAAGGTCTAGTTCAAGTAACTAAGCTAAATACTATTTAGTTAGACTAATCTAATTTCATTTTAAGTCATCATGAACTTAATGATTAACTAAGACACGTACCCAAATTCTATTGGATTGCCTAATAAAGACAAAAAAATAAGAATAAGTCATCATGACATAGTTAGAATAACCAAACCAAATCTTATCTAATTATCTCCATTTGGTTCCATTTAAACCAAACTAATTACATTCCAACTAGAACCCATCATGATGTGGATAGGCTTAGAGTAGAAGACCAAATTTGATTGGTTGCCTAATAAGGAAAAAGACGATAGGATAAATTAAAATAAAATAAACAAACTAGCTAATCCCAATCATATCCCAAAACCCATGACCTAACTAAACCAAATGGACTAGACATTATTCAAATTTATTCCAAATGGAACTAGGTAATAATGCTAGTGATGACTATGAAGACTAAGTAACTAAATCCTATTGGTTGGCAAGTAATGACAAACAACATAAACAACAAACTAACAAATCAAGTAATCCCTCGACTATCCTAGAACCCATGGCCAAAGAGAGAAAGGAAGAGAAAAAAAAAGAAAAAAAAAGAAGGAGAGGAAGGAGAGAGATGTGCATGGCCAAGCATGGGAAAACAAGAAGGGGGAGAAAAGAAGAAGAAATGAAAGAAAGAGCAAGAGAGATCAAGAAGGAAAACTTGTCTTCAAGAGGTAGGGATTTAAACCTAAGCTTTTTCAAGTTCAAATCTATGTTTCATGGTTATTTACTATGGTTTTGACACTCTTGAACCCATGATGTTTTGGGAATTCTTGAGTATTAAGCTTGAAGATGCATGATTTATGACAAAATTGAGTAGATCTATGAGTTAAGGAAGTATATTTTGGGAAATTATTACTTGATGCCTACTTAGGGTTTGAGTGGGTGATTTATTGATGTTGACTTAATCTTGCCAAGATTGATTGTATATTTGTAAATCTAAGAACTACTTGATATATTACATGCTTATCTATAATTAGGGAGCCTAAAAAGTAGCTTAAACCCCTTCTTGAGGTACACAGCCATACTAGGCTTTGGGAGTGTTCATCTGTACTAATATATCTAATTATGCATTTTTTATGATGTTTGGATGTGAATCATGGTTTGATGTTATGTGATTTATTTAGATGGTTCTTAGATGCTTATTTAGAGTTATCATAGGTTCTTTCTTCACTTTGACTTGGGCCTAGCTAAGCTTAAAAATAGAGATATAAGTAGTAGTAATTAGATATGTTCTTGTGATTATTTATATTAATAATATTTAGAAAGCTAAGATATGTCCCTAGCTAGCCACTGACCATGTAAGGTTATAATAGAAATTTGATGTGATTAAATTAATTGTTAATGTGAACTAGATGTTTAGAAATTGATCTATGATAAATTATAGGTAAATAGCTAAAAAAATAGTAGCTAGTTCACTCTAGAGTTTGCACAGCTATGAAGGGCAACTATGAGAATTCTATGTGGGGTACTTTAGTGTAAGTGAGATTCAATTATGTTAATGACATTTTGACACATCCTTACATTCATTCATGTTTAAAGAGTTAAAAGTAACTTGGTTTATACTTTAGTAAGGTCACAACCATGTTGGAGTTTTAAGAGATTATGTGATTTACATAATTAGTAAATGAGATTTTAGTATTTTGATGAAGTTCTAATACGTTTTAACTAAATAATTGGAGAAAGTATCTTCATGCAACTTGTTAGTGATTTCGGCCATGTGGGATTAGAAAAGGAAAGATGTGTAATTGATTTGATGATGGTGTAGCTTGTATGATTTTATAAGGTTTAGATTTTTTTATGTGGAAAATGTGAGAAAAGACCATAATGCACTATATTGGGAATTTCGGCCATATAAGGTTGAAGATGAAAATAATAGAAAGTTGAAACCTTGAGTTTTGGGCCTAGGAGTACTAAGTTATCTCCTATGTTAAGTGTATGGGTATTAAGGTAGAAGATGATATTTGATTTAAGATTTGGTAAGTTTTATGCACGCCTAGCCTTTAGAAAGTAAGAATGACCATGTTAAGATAAAAATGTAGGGTTTTGATTTAGGGACCCTCTTTTGTCTTAATATAACTCAATTTATGATTTCAAGGTAAGATAGGATAATTAAGCATTAATCTCAATGATGTATGGCCATTGAATGTTATTATGATATTAGAGCCTTGAGCTTGATAATATGTAGCCAATGAAAGTAAGTCAAAGATATATGACCATTGGATGAAATTGTAATAGTAAAGCTTTATACTTGATGAATGGCCTATGAATATGTTAAATTCCTTGAAATCACACTTGTATCAATTGCATGCTCACTACAAGTAAAGTAGAAGAAATATTTTAAGCTTGGAAATGATCCTCAAGAAAAGGAAAAAATGAAAAGGAGGTGATCCAAAAAGATTATAAAATAAATGATAAAGAAAATACTATGGAGATGATCCAAAGGCACAGGATCCATGAAAGTCTTACATGTGTCTAAGATCCACTTTGTGGATATGGTCCACCAAGAGTGTGGATATGATGAATGGAATCCACCAAAAGGATGTTGTATGGCCACTTATATTAAGGGATGCCCGATGTCAAAGGAGAGCTCTCACTCATGATATTGGCCACTAATGATGAAAGTTAAAGGGGGATATGTCCCAAGATATAAGATCATGTAAGCAAAGATGATTGAAAGAAGGCTAAAGTCCTATGTTATTAAGACAAGTAAACATGTAATTGATAAGGAGTTTAATGCTTGCTAAAATAAGATAGAAAGCCTAGAAATCACAGGATAAGGAAACTTTTATTACTAAAATTGAAAGAGTATCCACAAGCATCTAAAATAGAAATGGAAATCAAATTCCTTCTCATGGAAGGTATGTAAATAATGACTTTCAAAATAAAATATAAAAACATGTCCAGAAGATAAATTCAAAGAAATAACTCCTATATGCTTAACTTTCAAATTAGATCCATTCCTAGCAGTGATCATAAATTCTCCCTCATTTGGCCTGTGCTTGTTTTTGAACACTTGCAATGATTTTGTAACAAAAAATTTGCACGAATATCTAATTACCATGTATTAGAAGGAACATTAGCTAAATTTGATTCAAAACACACAAGAGCTAGAGGCACCTTCTTTTTAAGCCAACTTTTAAACTTTTTTTAAGCAACCTACTTGTGCCCAAATATTCATAGAACTTACAACTTTCATTAACAAAGGTTTATGTTTACTACTATAACACTCCCTCAAGTGTTTCCTAGAAAACTGTCCAAACTTGCCATTGCCATTTTTCTTAAAACATAGACATGTTACTATTGCCCTCATAAAATTTCTTTTTGTGGTTACTATTGTGGGAAGTTAACTGAACACTAGGAGACTTTCTCTTCTTCCTTACCTTCTTCTTTTGAGTGAAAATTGATATTAGCTCATTAATCCTTCACTCATTCTACAATGCCTTATATGAAGTCCTCGTAACATCATACATAAATGTAAGAGACTCAAACACTTGCCATATTCATATAACTCTCCCAACTCCACTTTCATAGATTTAAGCTTTTTGTACAAATTCACAAGTTTCATGACATGTTCACGAATATTGCTCACACTATCATATATAGTCTTTTCTCCAATAGAGAAAGATAGTGGGCCTTTTTAATTGTAAAACTACTTGAATTTCTCACCAATAGTCTTGAGAAACTCCTTAACATTTTTTGTTTCTTTGATGCTCTCCTTAATGGTTTTATCCATAATATACCTAATTGTCATCATAGTTTGTTGGCCTATGCTCATTTTTCATATTTTGCCCTATTAGCAGCATAAGACAAATATGTGGGCTCTACAAGCTTATCCTCAATAAGAGTTGCATCAACATTTGGGACAGCCAGAAAAACTATCAATGACTGAATCCAATCCTCGTAATTGTTTCTATTCAGTCTTGCCAAAACACTCATTTGCATAGGCGAAATTGGATAATTAATACATCAAAAGGAGTTTTCATCAGGTATGTCAATATAAACAATACAACTAAATTGAGCAAATGATTGTAACTGAGCTCTTATGCCATTGTAATCTCACCAAAGGGTCCCGAATTACAATGCACAAGTAAACACTTGCAAACACTAAAAATTATATCCCTAAAGCTAATACTGAGATAATGTATAATATTGAAAACTCTATGGGCATAATAATTAATGCATTTTCACAAAACATTTGAAATTATATTAATAAAGACAAACATATAGGATTAGTGCATTACTAACATAATCCCCAATAACAATTAAGAATTTTATTTTCAAAATTAACACTCTATCACAATTGGTCCAGTGATAGGCAAGCTCTCAACTCTACAAATTGTCCAAAAATAAGTCTGGATGTTAGAGGAATACATTCCATGATTTAAATGACACCATAATTGCAAGACATAGCAATTTATAATATGTTAGGTAAGATTATATGCACACATTAACATCAAAACTTATCTCAATGTCTAAACAATGTCACATAGAGTAAACAATATATAATAGGCCCAACTATGTTAGGATATTAGACAAACAAATTTTTGAAGAATATGAAAAAACTATAGAAAAGTCACCTAAAATTGACAATTGAGAAAGTGGAATAGAGCTGCCAAAAAGGTAGTGCCAAATAGGGATGACAAAGAGGTGGTAGGAATGAGTTTTTCCCCAACCCAACCTCGCCCTACATCTCTCAAAATATAACATAACCTGCCCTTGTCTACTTGTGGGTCTTGGAAACCAAAACCCAAACTTACTAGCTTACCGGTCCCAACCTACACTTATGAATATTTCAAATAAATTTATATAATAACAAACATAATCTTAAAAATCAACCATGCTTTCATATATATTGAAAAACTTATTATCAATACAAGTTTCATGTATATAAAGGGTGAGGGATGTGGTGGATCGTCCTAAACCAACACCCGTATCTACCTCATGAGAGTATACAACTCTAACCCATCCCTAGACCCTTTGGGCTGGGGCGAGCATATTTTGTCATCCCTAGTGCCAAAATCATGAGCATAAGCATCATGCACTTGCACGCATGGAACCTAATTTGGATGCAGCAATTAAGCTATTACCTTACTTATTTCATTGTAATCTTGGTCATTTGACATGATCACATACCCAAGTAGAATTGGTTATCCATCATTTCTTATTTGTTTTGAGTGACTTTGTACCATTAGACTTGGAAATTTTTGATCTACAATAACCCTAATTCCATTCAACCTATTATTGAATCAATTGCATGAGGACACAAAATGAAGAATGGGGTTTTCCACTGCTTAAACCATTGTTACAAACCGGTATGGCTAAGAAATTATAGACTAATTAACAAAGCCTACCTTTTACCTACCTTTGCTTATGATTTGGTTCATAACACATAGAGAAATCGAAACAAATTTGCGTTTTTATGAGAAAAATTCAAGGGATGAAATTGTATAATAAACTATTTCAAAAGAAATCTAATATCTAGCAATTTGCAATTTTATACAGCCACAATCTAATATCCAAGAGGTTTGGAAATGTTAAGTATTGAAGGTGCAGCATAAATGGTTAACAATGTGTAAAAATGTAATTAATTTAGTATGAAAAGTGATTGAATGAATGAGTGGGAGAAGAGAACGGAAAGAAATTTGGTGATGTGACCTTCAAAGTCAAATTTAACATGTAACCACGTGATCAGCTAGAAGAAAAATGCTGACGTGAGCCATTGGTGTAAAAGTGGTGGAGACTTTTTGGTGTGTACGAAACATTATCCTAATAGAATTAGTGACATTAATTGTTAGTTGTTGACGCCTCGCTAATTTCCATTTACAGGAATTTTACTAACATATGTGGATTACATTTAAGTTTGGTATGAAAGAATGGAATGTCATTCTGAATTTTATCCTGGATTAGCGTTCCTTCATTTGTTAAAAAAAAATGGAATGACATTCTTATTCCAAATCTTATTCCCTAAATTTGTAGGATCCCATTCTTCTAAAAAACAGTGGGATTGAAATTCTATGAATTTGTGAAATAGGATTTTGTCACAACCCGAATTGGGAGTCAATGACTAGCACATGACAAGACTTTAATGTAGGTTTACCCAAGCCATACAAGCCTCAAAATTTATGATTTCAAATGAGCAAACCAAAATGACCACTACAAAACCTCAAGAAATATATTTATTTAGAATAACTTATACCATACAAGTTCAGATGATAAGTGAATGTCAATCAATAGTAATTTATTTTAAAAAATATCATAAACTACTTTAGTCTGTAATTAATGCATATACCAAACTAACACGGAACCTACTTGTAAAATGGAGTACATATAAGAGAATTAGCCTATAAGTCTTTCAAATCAAAATCAAAAACAAAAATGGAATGAATAATAAAACCTACCCATACAAACAATGTGCTAGGCTTGATAAAATAACTATAAACTCTGGAGATCAAATCGGAGGAGCAAAATTGAATGCAATATCTTTACTGTTATCTGAAAAATCATATAACAACGATTTAGGTGAATTTATAACTTAGTGAGCAAGACAAGCGGGACACGAGTTTTTCCATGAGCAATATTAAAACAAAATAATTTCTATAGTTTTACATAACAAATAAAATTGAATAAAAACACCTGAGAAAATTATAACAATTATATATAATTTTTCTAAAATAAAATAGTTCTAAATTATAATCATTATAAATTCTCATTGAAAAAATAATAAAGTAATAAAGTCAATAAATAATTTCCAATAACATATTTCAAACATTGAGTAATTAATTAGAATAAAATTCAAGAGAAATAATTCATCAAGTAGAATTAGAATTGACCAAGCACATAACCCTCAAAGTAAGCTAACAATCTATCAAGCCAAAGGATTGAAGGGAATTGACCGAGCACATGACTCGCATGTAAATTAACAATCTAAGAAGCACATTGCTTGTCTGACAAGCATTAAGCTCAAAACTATGACTAACCCATGTGTGTTAACCTCATACAGAGTTAGCATATTCTTTACAAAGTCTAATTCTAGGTACAATAAGTCTAATATTTACTATTGTTAAACACAGTATTCTGACAAGGTTTTCTTTTAAGAAAACAATTTACAAAAAAAGTATATTTAGTAATATAATCCTCAAGAAAATAAATTTTCAAATGGACATAAAAATTCTAATTTATTTAAATAAATTTATTTCAAAGAGAACATTTGCTGACATTAGATTACTCACCCTAAAAAAATAATTCAGATATGCTTTTCATATTCCAATGCCTATAACAATTATCGATATAGTGATAGACCATATTTTGAAACAATTGTCATTAATGGTCCAAAAACTATTATCTCTAACAATAATCATCATTGGTCTAAAATTGATATATGAAACAATTATTATAATTGTTACAAAGCCATTATTAATATATTTTTCAACAACAAAAATTATCAATTTAACCAACAGTTCATTATAACTATGTTCAAAAGCCAATAATAAGTTTTCCAAAATTTTACTTATCTTAAGAGTACCTTAAGTTCTAATATATTCAAAATAAAAATTTTAAATTCTATCTGAAAATTAAAAATCACAAATAGATATATATTAGATAGTAACTACACATAATACTTAGCAATTTCTAATTAGGTCTTCCTTAGATAATTCGCCTTTGTAAATTGGAGGTTCCCTATACCATTCTATAACCATAGAAAATACCAATAATCCATGTATCCATCATAGGCAATTGATTTTCTTAATTGAATTCCTAAATCTTGAATAATTTATATACTAAAAACCTAAATTCACTACTCAAAATTCTCCAAATCTAAAATTTGGGCATTAGAAAAATTAAATAATCAAAATTTTAAATTTTGAGGTTACCTAAACAAGTCAAAGAAGCAATGTTTAGGGAGAGGTTAGCAAACCCCCTTCACTGAACAATAATCTTTGACTCTACAAACTCTCCCAATTATAGCTTAAAGAGAAGAAAAAAGGTGGGGTGTAAAATTCTCGCAAAACTTCTCAAGAACACAAGCAAAATAACTTAAATTTGATGATTTTATGTGATTATGAAATGAGAAGAGTAAAAGAAAAAAAAATGGGGCGGCAAAATGGAGGAGAGAAAACGTAACAGAGGGGCATAGACTTCTGATTGAGGGGAGGCTTTTATTATTAAGGGAAGGGAAAAGATTGTTTCAACCTTTTAAAAAACCTTGAATCCCTTTTTTTTTTTTCTGTTTCCAAGCATATTTCACATTTTTTAGAGTAAATCTCCATTTTAGTCCTCCAAAGATACAAATGTCATTACTTTGGTCCTTTAAATATTTTTATCATCAATTTAGTTTCTAAATCTAAAAAGTGTCATCAAAATCGTGCTTTTATATATAGATAAGGACTAAATTGACAAAACTTCAATGGTTGATGACAATTTTGTATAATTGAGAGACTAAATAGATAACAAAAATCTTTAGAGGACCAAAGTGATGACACTTGTATTTTTGGAGGACAAAAATGGAAGTTTACTCTTTTTTTTATGGATAATGTTTCTTGCACACCAAAAAGTCTCCACCATTTTTACACCAATGGGCCACGTCAGCATTTTTCTTCCAACTGCTTACGTGGGCACATGTTAAATTTGATTTTGAAGGTCACATAACGAGATTTCTTCCTGGTCTCTCCTCCCATTCATTCATTTAACCACTTTTCATGCTAAATTAATTACTTTTTTACACATTGTTAACTACTTACACTGTACCTTCAGCACTTAGTATTTCCAAACCTCTTGGAGGTTATTTAACCATTTTTTCCACTAAATTAACCACTTTTTTACTCATTATTAACCACTTAACTTACACCTTCAATACTTGGCATTTTCAAACTTCCTAGAGGTCAATTAACCACTTTTTACACTAAATTAACTACTTTTTTACATATTATTAACCACTTAACGTACACATTCAACACTTGGCATATTCAAATCTCGTGAGGTTATTTAACCACTTTTCATACTAAATTAGCCACTTTTTTGCACATTGTTAACCACTTAACATGCATCTTCAACACATGACATTTCCAAACCTCTTGGAGGTCAATTAGTGACTTTTTACACTAAATTAATAATTCTTTTATACATTGTTAACCACTTAACTTATACATTTAACACTTGGCATATCCAAACCTTCTACATGTTATTTAATCACTTTTCATACCAAATTAATCACTTTTTTACACATTGTTAATTACTTAACCTGCACATTTAATACTTGGCATATCCAAACATCGTAGAGGTTATTTAACCACCTTTTACACTAAATAAACCATTTTTTACACATTGTTAACCATTTAACCTATACCTTCAACACTCGGCATTTCCAAACCTCTTAAGGGTCAATTAACCACTTTTTATATTAAATTAACTACTTTCTTGCACATTGTGAACCACTTAACCTGATTGAAAATGTCAAATGTTGAAGGTATAAGTTAAGTGATTAAGAATGTGTAAAAAAATAGTTAATTTAGTATGAAAAGTTATTAAAATAACATCCATCATGTTTTGAAATGCCATGTGTTAAAAGTGTAGCGGAAGTAGTTAACAATGTGTAAAAAGGTAGTTAATTTAGTGTGAAGTGTGGTTAAATAACCTCTAGGAGATTTGAAAATGTCAAGTGTTGAAAGTGTAGCGAAAGTTGTTAATAATGTATAAAAAAGTGATTAATTTAGTGTAAAATGTGATTAAATAACTTTCAGGAGGTTTAGAAATTCAAGTATTAAAGGTGTAGTGCAAGTAGTTAATAATGTATAAAAAAAGTAATTAATTTAGTATGAAAAGTGATTAAATGAATAAGTGTGAAGAAACTTAGTGATGTGGCCTTCAAAATCAAATTTAACGCGCCACGTAAACAGCTTGAAGAAAAATGCTGAGGTGGCTTTGGGTGTAAGAATGGTGAGACATTTTTGGTGTGCAAGTAACTGAATTAAAGATAATGAACACTTTGTGAGAAGTTTTCAACTCAAAATCAGGTCATTTAATTATTTTATTAAATTGATTTTGGGAATTACTAGAATGGGGCTATTATGCTATAACAGCACAATCTAGGGGTAATTAAATTAGCTTGGGATATTAGAAATGTATAAAATTTTCCAAAATAGATCCAAAGGTATCTAACTACTTGCTATAAAAACTTCAAAGACTTTGGAGCTCATATGATAATTTAATTAATCACAAACTGCAGTCACATAACAGAATTTTGCAGAATTTTAATCTCTGTCCAGCCAATATACTTAATTTATTAACCTACTTACATGCATATTTTAATCATGAAATTTTATACACTATTCCTTTTATATGTCAGGTCTATAATATAAAAATTTCACGATTAAATTCGACAATTAAAGCCACGAAACAGTCCTATTACAGAGGCTATATCAGAAATGTTTCAAAGCTGTTAACAATCATGCAACACTTATGCAAAGGCAATGTGCAGACTTATGGACTTGTGTTAATATTTAACCACGCAGATGAAAGTGGGCTTTATTGAGTATTTGAGTGTGGCATAAGCGTCTTAATTTCTTGAGTCTATAAAAGAAATGCTTTTGGACTTTATTGTTTGTTATTGAGGATTTGTAACTTTGGCTAAGTACAGAGCCTTTCCATCAATTTTTACATCCTTATATACAGTCCTTGAACAACAACTCAAATCCAAATCTCTTGACAACGAATATACGTCATAATTGTCTAAAACAGTACATCCAATAAATCATAAGTTTAGCAAGAAACAAAGTCTGTCTCCTCTGCTGCTACCCGAGACCCTAATCTAGAAGTTGGTAAAACAGTCACATAAAAGAATGAGTTTTTCAACTCAGTAGATAGTCAGAGGAAAACCAATAGGACAATAAAAAGAATTCAAGAACTTCCAAGTTTAACAAACAGTAGTTTATACTCACCAAAAATGCCAAGTTTATTGGAATTATATGCATGCCTAATTATCAGGAATTTTCAGTCCTCACATTATTTAAGTAAATCAAACTAAGTCCTCAAGCTATACAAGTCCAATCATGCAGAATATTTCACAATAAAATTAAATGTAAATGGAATGCACATGCAGCTCAAATTCTTAACTATTCACCTCAGGGAAGCATATAGAATTCTAGCAAGTCCCCTACTATTTTGACCACTAGTCCCCTCTCAAGTTAGCTCAACTTGTAGCTTACATTCTCTAGAATATTCCTCTCTTCTTCCTCAAGACCAAAATTT
The DNA here is from genome assembly GCA_019955255.1 of Castanospermum australe. Lineage (NCBI taxonomy): Eukaryota > Viridiplantae > Streptophyta > Magnoliopsida > Fabales > Fabaceae > Castanospermum > Castanospermum australe. The sequence goes on from NSJW01000081.1 coordinate 200,294, forward strand.
GCCCCTAGCTAGGACATGCAGGGCTCTCATCTCTCTCTGTCTGCCATGGGAGTCTTTCTAGAATTTTCTCCCACGAGGTTGCAGAAGAAAAGAGGAAGAATGAGTTAGAGAGTGGGGTCTTGGTTGGTGGTAAAGAGATCATTCACTCTCTCTATTTTGTTCCATAAAGAAAATGATGCAAATGAAGTGTTGGTGGGTGCATCTTAAGAGTTGCTAGTGTAGGCTACTGTAGTGGGAGGAGAGAGGAAAATGTGATGTCTTCCACTTCTCTCTTATACTGATGTCTCCTAAATTTGGTTAAGTGTCCCTAATCTTAAGTCATCATAATTAGTTTAACTAAGATATTGAATTATATTTTGACAACTCAAAGAATTAATCACTTTCTCATATTTTATCATCTCACTAATTTTTGATAAACTAATACACCAATTAAATCTCCATGATTCATTACATAAATTTAATCCCTTCGTTCTTCCTAAGTCCATTACTTGGGATACCTTAATCTTAGTTGCCCCTAGACTTAATCACACTCATAGCTAATTTATAATTGGAGAATTTAATTTATATTATGGTAACTTAAAACAAATTAATTACCATTTAATGCAATAATTCTTTAATAAACCTTTTATAAAATATTATCTTATAATTATTCCTTCTTTTCCTTTCTAAGGCTTTTAATTAAAAGAGCTAGATCTAATTTAATTATTTAATGCTTTTTCAATCCTATTGAAAATTACACAAATTCATTATTATAGATTCTAAACTTACTTGAAATATACTTATATAATCGCATATAGCGTATTTATTGAGATGTTACAATGCATGGGTTTATATATATTTTAAATTATTTAAAGCATCATTTATAACAATTTTAATCTTTTTATTAAAATTAATTTCATTTAGAATGTGTTAATATTCAATGTACTTATTTGAAAAAAGAATTTCAAAGAATAAAATGTAAGAATAATAATTTTATTTAAAATTATTGTATTTATCTCAAAATCATGAAAGATAATTTAAGATATTTTATATTATTTTAAAACAAGATTTAATTGCTTAATACGATTAATCTTTTATTAGATATATATAAAAAATTGAATTATTATAAATTGCTTAAAAAATAAATTGAAAAGATAAATATTATCAAAACTAATTAAAAAAGTTTCATATCAAAAAGAAAATGTTTAATGTGACAAAAATTTTACACGAATTCCCAATACGAAATGCATTCAACCAATGAAAATATTTTTTTTTGGTGAACCAAAAGTATACTTCCCACAAAAGGTGAAGGACTAATTTCCTAACTTTCGGTCATGTCCCTGGCTGGAGGGTACCAAGGTGCATTCTTCATTCATATTTACTAGGAATCGAACCTCGAGCATAATGTTTAAAAGATTAAAGGCACTTCCACTTGGATCAACAGATGTTGGGATGAAAACATATTTAATATTAGGCAGCTACATTTTTTTCTTTTATTTTTTTACTTTTTAACCAATCACTTGAATTTGTCAGTAGTTTTATGAGAAACTTTTGCGAGCATATAGTTAAAAAAAATTCTTAAAATTAATTCTCTTTTTTTTTTGGTGTAAAACCTCCCGTTTCTTTTCTTTATATAATTAAATTATGAATTGAGATTTTATCTCAATGCACGTTTAGTGCAATAAAAAAAATAGAATGAAACATACAAAATCTCTAAGGTCAAAGTATAAAAAATCTTTTACTCCCATATCACTCCTTTCTTTTACCTCTTACCAAACATGTACTCAATTTCAATCCGGTTTAATCACAAATCTAGTTATGGCATTGAACCATAACCGGAATAAAGAGCGGTTCATGGTTGGACTAGCCGGTCTAGCCCAGTTTTAACAAATATGGAACAAATTAACTAGCTCTCAAAGAAAATGTCTTAAATTTAATACATAGGGATGAATTGCATTTTAAAATTAGAATCACGTATTTAATTATAATTTTAATGTTTGATATGTTATAAACTAATAATCATATATGTATCTAATTTTAAAATTATAGTAATAATGCTATAAATATATTTTTGAAAGGAAAAAGAGCAATCAGACTCTCTAAACATTAGGTTATTTATAAATAATCCATGAACTTTAAAATCATCTTAATTAGTAACTAAAATATAATAATTATACAAATCAACCCTAACAAGTAATAGAACTGTTATCATATTACCTGAACATGCATATTTTTAATGACGAAGCATAATCATAGCATCAAATTTCAACAAGTCTAATCTATTCATTTTAAATCTTTTTTTTAAAACAAATATCTAGCATAACATTATTTATTTACATTTAAAATGAATGGATCAAATTTATTTAGATTTGATGGCTATGATTTTGCCACATCATTAAAAAGTGCATGTGCAGCAGGTGGATGAAAGGATTTATTTATGTAATTGTTACAATTAAGTATTTATTAGGACGATTTAAAAGTTTATGGGTTAGAGGGTCTAGATGATATTTTCTCCTTTCAAAAGGTATAAATCGCACACACAGACACTAAAATAAAAAATTTAGAATTCTAATTTTATTTCTTGATTTTTGTGTGATAAATAGTAAATTCTTTCTGTGATCCAAACATAAATTGAAACTATAGTTTTAAACCTCAATCACAATTTTATTGTCCAAATGTAGCATTGATATTGCTTTATAATATACATTAAATTTTATTCATTAATTATTTTTTAGTACTACACTAATCAAATTTCTAAATAATATACATAAAGATACATTATATTAAGGCACATATAAGGCACAAACAAAAATGTTAATAAGTTTTAAGCATTAAAAAAAAAATCACTGTAATGCACATTGCAATAGGAGAAAGGAAGCAAATGGGTCTCACGTTTATAAAACTTGTGAAATCATTTCTGTGTACTGCAACTTTGTAATGCCTATGTGTCTTTCCTTCTAGCTAAGAATAAGGTCGATCTGATTTATTGTGTTTCAAAGCTTCAGTTTCATTTACAGTCTGAAAAAGAGAAACTTTGAAGCATGTGAAATAATTGGACATGCCAACTCATTTCAGAATAAAAGAGGTTAACGGTAATCACACCTACTCATTTTAGTATTCTATTACTATAGCCTTTCCCCATCATAGCTATATACCGCACAATCTTTTATACCATGAAAGTAATATGTAATCACACCAATAATGTTACTAAAATTTTAGTAAGAATAAAAGAGGTTCACAGTAAATAAGTTTGTTCTATGGCCAAATACAAGGGCTTATTAGGCTCATTTGAATAAGCTTTTAAAAGAATATCTTTTTCACATGAACTTTTTTTAAAAGATCTTTTCTAAAAAGAAGCTATTTTATGTTTAGATGTTGGACCATATCAACCCTTAAAAGACCATGGGCCAAGCCCATTATCACCCATATGAAAAATGTGCCAAAATCAAGAATAATCAAACCTAGAATATTCCCCAAATCCCAAGATACAAGCTCGGAACATCAGTCCCATCATGATCTCTGTCCTAAATTCTAGCCTCATCAATGCTCTAAGATCATGATATGACATTAATGGCATCCTCTATATAAACCACCAAGGGACGCACCTCCAGATATGTTCACTTTCTACTATCTCCTCTCTATATTACTCTCATATTGATTTCAGCATTGGAGTACCTTGTTAGTACCCACCCCCCATCTTCATGTTCATCAACCATTATTCAGCAACATCAATACTTCCGACCGACCTTGGAGTGCTCGCTCAGATCAATTCGGAGGTAGGAGGAAGGAACATGTGGCTCCATCTGTGAGAAAAAGTAAAACTTTCTCAAAACCACAATAAATTTCTAACATTTCAGGTCAAACAGAAACTATAGAAGCATGGCCAAAACTCGCAACCAAAACAACAACCAACAATTATCGCATGAACAAGAGGAAGCAGCCCACACTAATAACGGACAAAGTACGAATGAAAAGCTCATACACACCCTCATGAGCACCATTCAAAAAATGCAACAACAGTTAGATGAACTAGCTTGACAATCTCAAGGAAATAGGGAAGAAAGGGGAGAAACTCAAATCATGATCAACCTAAAGAATCACAAATAGTTACTACACAAAATCAGGATTTTGTACTCTTCTTCTCACCCATTTTCATAATTTATTATGTCTATTTCGTTACCAAATAAATTTAGATTACCCAATACCATTGAATTTTATGATGGATCAACAGATCCACAAAGACACCTTGACATGTTCAATGCAGTAATGCTCTTAGTTGATAATTCTGACCTAATTAGATGTAGAGATTTCCCAAGAACGTTAAAAAAATCCAGCCAACTATGGTCTTCATCATTGGAGGCACAGTCGATCAATGACTTCTCCAAACTAGCCAACAAGTTCCTCACCCATTTTGCAACAAGTCTGGCACACAAAAAACCTCGGCTAGTCTAATCAACTTCAAACAAGGACAGCATGAAATGCTGAAAAGTTTCTCGATCAGTTCAACAGGGAGGCAATCCAAATCAAAGACCTGAATTCGGCCATCTCCCTACATGCAATCATAACCATATTACGACTAGGACCATTTGTAGATTCTCTTGTTAAAAAACCTCCATCAGACCTTGATGAGTTGCGACAACAATCCACAGGGTACATCAATATGGAAGAAATAACAAAGGCTAGGAACACAAATTCGAACTACCATAGATCGTAAGACGATGAACAACATCTCCATTGATCACAATGGACGGAGCATAGGGTAGACAGAGGATAAATCTCTACAAGAAAATTACCACGACCAATCAAATTCATGAGCTACACTCCCTTGAATAAAGAAAGAGAACAAATCCTCAAAAAGATCAGCAATTCAAAATATTTGAGACTGCTACAATCTCCACCACCTCAAGATCATATCACAAACAAATCGAAAAGGTATGACTTTCACAAATCCTATGGACATACTACTAGAGAATGCATAGCCTTGAAAGATGAGATAGAAGCGTTAATCAGAGCTGGCCACTTGAGTCGGTATGTTCAAAAGAGAATTGAAGAACGGGACCGAAATTACAGGCGAAGAACACCTAGTCTAAAACATACAAGACACAATGACCGACCGAAGCAAGATAACTCACAAGAAAAAACCGATCATAATGATCTAGGAACTATTAGAGGAGTCATCAACACTATTTTAGGAGAATTTGTAGTAGGCGATGAAACAAACTCGGCAAGAAAGAAGCATCTAAGGACCGTACAAACGATTATGTTGGTAAATAAATTAACTCTTACTCTTTTAAATGCTGGTTATCCTTCAATCTCTTTTTCATATGTAGATTTCCAAGGAATAGATCGAAACCAAGACAACCCCCTAGTAATATTAATAATATTAGCAAACTTCCTCGTCAAACGAACATTGGTAGATCAAGGAAGCTCAACAGATATCTTATATTGGAGCACATTCAACAAACTGCAAATGCCACCTTCAGAATTTAGACCATTCAACGGCAGTCTAGTAGGCTTCTCAAGAGAAAGGGTAGAAGTTCGGGGTTATGTGGAACTTCTTACCACATTCGGCACTAGCTTATCTTCTAGAACTATTCCAATAAAATATCTTGTAGTAGAATGTCAAACGTTATATAACGTAATATTCAAAAAGCCATCACTCAATCAGCTAGGAGCGATTGTATCAAAACCACATCTTACAATGAATTCCTAGCAAATAACAAAAAATAGGGATAATACATACCGATCAAGCAGAGGCCAGGTCAAGCGAAGGCCAGGTTATGTTATAATGAAAGCCTGAAGGTCAGTCAGGGTAAAGAAGAAAACCAAGCCGACCGACCAACCAAGAGGTACCATGTCAATCTAACCGAGCTAGATCGAAGGGGAGAATTCTCAAACAAGAGACCAAAGCCTGATGGACCCTTGAAAGTAATATGCATCGAACCATTGCCACACCAAACAGTAAAAATAGGGACTAACTTTCCAACCGAAATAGCAAATAAGTTAATTTCATTATTACAAAGTAATGCTGATCTTTCTGCATACTCACCATCTGATATGCTAGGGATAGATCCAAATTTTATATATCATAAGCTATCCCTAAATCCAAATGCAAGACCCATCACGTAAAAGAAACAAAAGCTAAGACTTGAAAAGTAAAACGTAGCAGCAGAGGAAACAAAACGACTATTAGAATTGGGATTCATACAAAAAATTCGATATAACACTTGGCTTTCAAATGTGGTCATGGTAAAGAAAGGAAATGACAAATGGAGAATGTGTACAGACTTCATCGACTTTAACAAGGCATGCCTAAAGGACTCATATCTATTACCCAGTATTGACAAATTAGTAGATGGAGCCTCAGGCTACCAATATTTAAGCTTGATGGACGTTTACTCATGTTACAACTAGATACACATGCACCTGGCGGATGAAGAAAAGACAGCATTCATCACTCACAACGCCAACTATTGTTATAAGGTAATCCCTTTTGGACTTAAAAATGCAGTTGCGACATATCAAAGATTAATGGATAAAGTATTTGCATCCCAAATTGGACGAATCATGGAAGTATACGTCGTTGACATGGTAACAAAAATATCGTCAATTGGAGACCATCTGATCGATCTATCAGAAATGTTCAAAGTCTAAGAAGGCATAACATGAGACTTAATCCAGACAAATGTGCTTTTGAAGTTCAAGCAGGTAAATTTCTTGGATTTATGCTAGCTCACGGGGGAATACAAGCAAACTCGGATAAGTGCCGAGCGATACTGGACATGAGGAGCCTAACAAACACAAAAAAAGTACAACGAATTACTGGAAGGATAGCAGCCCTATCAAGATTTCTGTCATAATCAGCCAACTGAGCATTCCCCTTCTACAAGTGTTTAAAGAAACTAGAAGAATTTAAATGGACACAACAATGCGAGCAAGCCATTCAAGAGCTCAAGAAGTTCCTGTCATCACCACCAATATTGACAAAACCAAAAACAGGTAAGGAATTATTTCTTTACATAATAGTTATTGATCAAGCCCTTAGTTCTGTGTTAGTTAAAGAAGAAAATGGGGGCAATGACCAATCTACTTTGTCAGTCGAATACTTCAAAGAGTGAAAAAAAGATATCAAAAGATCGAAAAACCAGCACTCACAATTCTAACAACTGCAAGAAGGCTATGCCCTTACTTTCAAAGCCACCAAATCATTGTAAAAGCTAATCAACCAATTAAACAAGTACTTCAAAAGCCTGATCTAGCAGGCTGAATGATCACTTAATCCATAGAACTCGCGGAATATGGCATCCAATATCAATCACAAGGAACAATAAAAGCTCAGGTAATGTCTGATTTCCTTGCTGAATTAACTAACCCTATAAATGAATACGAGCACACACAATGGTACCTTTCTGTAGACAGAGTTTCAAATATAGAAGGCAACATGGCAGGAATCATATTAGAAGGACTTGAAAGAATAATAATTGAACAATCACTCAAGTTTAATTTCATTGCAAGCAACAATCAGGCAGAGTATGAAGCACTAATAGCCGGAATGAATCTAGCAAAAGAAATGGGAGCAACAAGTCTCATAGCAAAAAGTGACTTCCAACTGAGCACCAACCAAATCAAGGGAGACTATAAACCGAAAGATGACACGTTGCTCAGAATCTCAAAATAGTCAAAGCACTCTTAGACAATTTTAATGCATTTAGTATAGAACATATTCCAAGAGATCAAAATTTACGGGCTGACTTACTTTCCAAATTAGCAAGTACAAATGACCAGGCAACAACCGAACGATAATACAGGAGACAATTGACAAGCTAAGCGTTCCTACCTAAATCGGAAACTCGATCAGGGAAGAAAAAGAAACATGGCAAACCCCAATCAAGAGGTACCTAACATTGGGAGAAATACTGACCGACCCAAAGGAAGCTAGAAAGCTACAGAGAAGGGTAAGTTATTATGTCATCCTAGAATGACAGTTATACAAAAGGGGATATTCCAGCCCCTTGCTCAAATGCTTAGACCCTGATCAAACACAATATGCGATGGCCGAAGTACATGAAGGAGTCTATGGATATCACATGGGAGGAAGATCGTTAACAGCTAAGATCCTCATAGCAGGTTATTATTGGCCAACAATGAAAGCAAATTGCTCAGAATATATACAAAAGTGTGATAAATGCCAAATATTTGCCAACATCCACCTGGCACCCCTAGAAGAGCTATACACAATAAACACTCCATGGCCATTCAGCAAGTGGGGAATAAACTTGCTCGGTCCTTTTTCCCAAGAATCAGGGCAAATCAAATTTCTATTGGTTGCTGTTGACTACTTTACAAAATGGATTAAAGCCAAGCCACTTGCAAAGATCACATCCAAAAAGGTAAGAAAATTGACATGAAAAAATATAATTTACAGGCACAGACTATCATATGCACTTGTCACAGACAATCGAACGCAGTTCACTGATAAAAGATTCAAAGAATTTTCTTCGAGTTACACATCAAGCAATTGTTCACTTTAGTCAAACATCCCCAGCCAAGCTGAAGCAGCAAATAAAGTAATCTTAAACAGATTCAAAAAGATATTAGAACAATCAAAGGGACAATGGATCGTGGAACTACCAAGCGTCCTATGGGCCTATCATACAACGGCTCAATCAACCACTGGAGAAACACCATTCTGACTGACCTATGGAGCAGAAGCAATGATTCTGGTTAAAGTTAGAGAACCTAATTGGCGACAACATAACTATAATCTAGATCAAAACAATATGCAGCAAAGAGCCGATCTAGATCTACTCGATGAAGAAGGAAAATCGCACATGTCCGAGAAATTGCAACAAAACTAAGGTCAACAAGAAAATACAACACTAAATTCCTGTAACTCAAATTCAAAGTTAATAACCTTGTTATAAGAAAACCCGACTCAACAAGAAAAGAACCAAAGGAAGGAAAATAAGCATCAAATTGGGAAGGTGTTGTGCTAAGAAAAGTTATACATGTAGGGTTTGTTTTGATAATTAATTGATCTTAATTTTTATTAATTTAAGTCTATTTTAATTTTGATTTGTTAATTGTTTCTTCTTAGCATACTTTTTCTTTCTTTGTGATATCTTTCAGGGTTTAGAGATGTTTTAAGGCAATTATTTTGAAGAAAAGATGGTTAATGGGCTTGGAATCAAGTTTTGAATGCTCAATCTTGTGTAATTTGACCTTTGTGGAGTAATTTGCAGATATTTTGAGCTATAGTGGTCGAAATCAAGTGATTCCAAAGTTTGTGGTTAGATAAGACATAGGGCTTCAACTTTTGTGTTCAAGTCAAAGTCCAATTACACTTTTAGAGAGCTACACAACCATGAACAATAATGTATAGCCCATATAATTAGTCAGAAAGGAATTTGAAATAGTTTTAAACACTAATTGGGCTTGGGCTTTTAATGCTTCAATGCCTAAAGACTCCTAATCCTAATGGAAGAGAAATATTATAATAAAAAGACTTACTTTTAGACACTTAGGGAGACAACTACGGGTCCAAGGAGAAAAGCTATCAAGAATGGAAGCAAAAGAAGATTGAAAACTTGAAGATTGAAGATATTTTCCTCTTTCTTCTTCTACTCTTTCTTTTTGTTTTGTTTTGTTCTTAATAGTGGAACTTATTCGGTTTTTGGTTGTTTTTTCTTTTTATTAGCATGAATTAATTTAATTTCCTTTTTCTAGGATTGCAATTAAACCCAAATGTAGTTTGGATCTTTTGATTTCTTTCTTATTTCAATGCTTTTTGAGTTATTTATTTGATCTTGATCTTAATGCTTTTAATTGCTTGATCACCAATTAGATTGATTAGGTAAATATGAATTGAACTTAACAAAGGGAATTTGAGTTTAAGTCACAGATGAAATAACATATGTTCAAGGCATTTGGGTATCGAATGAATTGATTCATTTGTAAGATAGGGATATACTTGCAAACCATATGTAATCATATTAGGGCATGTTCTTAATGCTTTCTTCTTATCTTTGTTCTCGTAGGAGTATAGGAAATAGAATAAGAGGAATAGTTTTACATGATCATTGGGAGATGCATATGAAAGAATTAGATCTTTAGGTTAACAACTCATGATCATTGGATAAGTTAAGAAACAATTAGGGGATTCCAAATGAAGTGTTAGGGAAATTGTAATCCTAGGCTTATTTACCTTAATTTGTTAGTTTGAGTTTTACTTTTATTATTTTCTTGCATTTAGTTTTCTTTTTATTTATTTAGTTACTTGATTTGTCTAGATAAGATTAGGTTAGGATAATTTTAGTACTTAGCATTAATAGATAAAATTCTTCGTGGGAACGATCTTTATTTATCACTTTATTACTTGTTGCGATACGTGCATTTATGTGATTAAATCCAACAACAGAAAAACCTTACAAAGTCATCACTAAAATTGGAAAGGGAGCATACAAACTCAACAAACTAGACAGATCGATCGTACCAAGAACTCGGAATGCTACAAATCTTCGAAGATATTATAGCTAAGTACTTTTTCTTTGTAACAAATCATATGAAATGTGTAATCTTTTTTCCTTGGTTAAGTTTTTGTCCTAAAGGATTTTTCTTAACCAAGGTTTTTAACAAGGTACATCATCATATGAGGATTATTTTTGTACTAATAATATTCAAATTTTTCACTTCTTCCATTGTCTTAAATATATACCATAATGGTTTACCTTACTGCGTCTGAGCTAAGGTTCACTTTATATCACAATGATTTACCTTACTACTTCCGAGCTAAGGTTCATTTTATACTACAACTGTTTACCTTACGGTTTCTAAGCTAATGGTCACTTTATACCGCAATAGTTTGCCTTATTATTTCTGAGCTAAGGTTTATTTTATACCACAAGGTTGGCTTTATACTTCCAAGTTAAGGATAAAAACAATTTCATAAAATTCACCAGAATAGACAATAGCACAAGCATTCATAACATCAAGTACTTAAAGTCAAGTGCATGTCAAATATCTTTAAAAAAAAATTACAAGTTTACACGGAGGCATTCCCTCAATCTTCTATTTCCTCGAGCGGGTCCACTAACTTTCCATCTTTAATAACATTGTTAACCCCAGTGACACTCAAGTCCAGGTTCGGGTAGATAAGTCGAATTGATCCAGGGCCTTCTTAAAGCTAGCTTCAAACTGATTACAAAAGTCATTCACCAAGACTTCCTTCTCAGTCTCCCATTGACTGATAGAGGTCGTATGAAGATTATCATTGTCCTTTAATTTTTTCTCCAAAGATTCTTTCTCCTTAGTTAGCTTGGCATAACCCTCGTAAATAGTCTTCAGCTCCACCATAGCAGACTCCAAATCAGAATTCAACTTGTCCCAACTAACTAACTCAGCCTCAAGATCATCACACTTCTTCTCTAAACCCTCTTTTTCTTCAGCATTTTTCTTTCTAAATTTTTTCAACCTCCTAATGACGAGCAAAGTCAGCAAGACTCAGGTAGTTATTAAGCATTTGAAACTTCTTCTCGCTAGCTCAAGCCATTGCCGCAGTCCTTAAGGCATAAGCCTTATTGCTCAGCATATAGCTTCATATTTGATCTTGTGGAAGTTCGCATTGTCATCAAATAAAATAACATTCCTATCTAGGAATGTACCAAAGGGATAACACTTATCCCACAAAGATCGAACTTGATCTGAAAAACCATCAAAGTCCTTCAAAAAATTTAAAACCATTTAAGGATCGATCAAAGGAAAAGAAACGTCCTCACCTATAGGCTGAGAAACTTCAACAGGAAGAGTAGAAGTCTAATCCTTCTCCAAATTCTGCTCACCACCATTGGCTAACAAAGCTCAATCAATTGATCCATCACCATCAGAAAACACCTTACAACGTTTGTTAACATCGTCGGCTAAAGAGCTAGATGGACTAACACTAGAGCCCAAAGACTTCTCGACTTGGGAATCGGAGGCTATTGCCTATTTAGCCTTTGTCTTCCTCTCCCTAAGAGCAGCTTGAATATCCATCCTCAGAGCCATAGATTCTACAACAACAATCAAGTAATTAGAAACCACAATTAGAAGTTCACAAAAGGAAAAAGCAAACAACACTTACAAAAATATTGTATCAAAGCTACCTCATCATGCTGCAACTTAATAATGGTTGCGCATTCAAAAGTAGGTAGTTTCAAAATCTTTTTCACCTTCTCTTGGTCGGTCGGAGGCAAACTGTCGTACTTCAACCCCGAAATGTTCACAAGGCATGGGGACTAGTATGTCAGAAACCTCTTAACGCCATCCTCATCTAGAAAAAAAATGGGTATACCTCCGATCGAGCCTCAACTTAAAAAACCTAGGCTTAAAACCGTTGTATGAAGAATCAAAAGCCTTAAAGATAAGGTGACCCCAAACATTAGCAAGAGAAACCTAACCTACACTTCCCTTACTAGAAACTGGGCTATGAAAAAAGAAGAAAAATTTCAAAGTTTTTAGAATGAAATTAAGGTATTCACAAACAAGTTCAAAATGCCTAACAAAAGCCCAACTATTCAGATGCAATTGACTAGGAGCGCATTCTAAAACAGTCAACAGCTGACATTGAAAATTAGTAAGGAGAAGACACATCCTCAACCTTGAGAAAAAAGTATCATAGAAAAAACAAAAATTAGGCTCTAAATCAGAAGACCAAGCCATACAAACATGATCAGATGAAGAACAAGACTCACAGATATATTTATCATTCCCCCCATCCCGATCTAAACTGACTGATCCAATTAAAGAAGTTACTGCCTCGCCCGAGCTATAAACAAAAGCAGTCCTCAACACTTCTTTGCTCGACCAGCAATATTCACCTCTTTCATTTCCTAACCGAACTTCCAAAGTAGAAAAATCAAATGTAGATTGATTCACCTCAGCATGAGAAGCATCCTCGCCGAACAACTTCCAGTCATCAGACTCAGTATACTCAGAAGATTCCCCAGCCATACCTACATCAACTAGATCAGTGGTAAGGTTGATATAAACTAGCCCATAAGTATCTAAAGCTCTCAAAGCTCTCCTACCAGTTCTCACAACCTTAGATAAACCTCTAACATTAGCATTCCTAAGGGCAGTAGGAACCATTGACCTAAATGTACTAAAAAAAGAAGCCCTATCACTAATAATACCTCCAAATGAAGGCGAGAATGAAGAAGGATCACTTCCACAAACTTCATTACCAGATGAAACAAAACCCCTTTCCCTATCGTTAGTAAGTGGAATAAAATTCCCCTTTTCATCATTAAATAATTCAACACGCACCATTGATCAAAATAAACTCAAAATAAAGAGCGAAACAGTAAGAAGAAAAGAAAAATTGGATACTTGATGCACACAAACTAATGATAAAACAATAGCGACAGAGCGAAGCAAACAGGAGAATAAAGCAACAGAATGGAAATAGGCCCAAACAAAGGCAAGAGAAAGCAAGGAGGAATGGAAGTAGGCGAAAACAGAGGAACACTTAGAAAGGGGCACTAATGAGTAGAAAGCACGAAGACAAAGGCACAAGCAAAAAGAGGAAAGGGAAAAGAAAAGATCAATTAAAACCTAAGAAACTGTCCCAGATCTCAAACCAATGGCTATGATTCAACACAACATAAACCGCCATCATCTAACGGTGAAGAATACATTAAATCTAATCGACCCTATCTTATGGCAACTAGCAGTTCAAATCCAACAGCAAGAATGATGAGTGACATCATTGGTATCCAGTTACAATCTGGAATGATGAGTGAAGCCCATGACAACAGAAAAGATCCAAGTGAAAGAATTGCTACTACTAGAAAATAGGCAAGCCCATCTTGATGTGGCTATAGAAAGAGAACTATGTTAAAGACTAAAGTGAAAGGGGGTTATAGTACAAAAAAATGCTGCTTTCAATGGTAAAAGACCAAAATGTGCATTGATACAATATTTCATTTATAGTAATTTCTTTATAAATGTATTTTAGTCTAGCAACAAATACAACAATGCACTCTAGAGCTTGCTGGTGATTATGAGATAAACATAATAGACTAAGATAAAAAATAAACAATCATAAACTAAATATTACATTACAAACATGCAATGGACATTTCACTGCTAAAAGGAAATAAAGAGGAAGTGCAAAGAAATGGCTAGAAGTAGGGGCTTAGGTTTAGGGTAAACCATTATGCCTTGGTCAGGTACCTATTCATTGATGAGAACATGATTGATAGTAGATAGGAATAGCCCTGATTCTTCATATATTTTTTGTGTAAGATTTGTTAACCATCAAGGCACTACAAGAGAGAGAGAGAGAGTATAAAAGACATCCCACATAATGAGAATCATTGCCTCAAGCTAGAACATGAGAATATAAAAGACATCCCATCATTGGGCCATTATGGGTTCTGGTTCTTCTCACTTTAGTTGATTTTTCAAATGAGTTTACAATTTACCTATGACCAATAGTTATTGTCAATTCCTAACCTACATTATGGACAACGATTGTTCATTGTTGATTTGTAAAAGATTTCTTTAGTCTTTACTATTAGCAAATACCTTCTCAAGATATCAACAACCAAGATATCAAAATTAAATAAAGAACCAGAATGTTGCTTTAAGGCAAGGAAATACATAATAGTGAGAACTTAGGTGCTTTTTGACCTATCTCTATACAATAGACTGAAGCTCCTGCAATATTGTCATAGGTGCTTCAGTCAATCAACGTTATATTATTGTCATGAAACTCTCACTACAATGGTAGTGTTAAAATCAAATCCTTGCTCCATAGGCTTTTTAGTTCAACCCTACTATTGTTTGGCAGTAGTTTTGTTACTTATAGTATTAGATTGTTTAAAGTGAAAAACCCTCATTTACTTATTCCACAATTAACTAAAATAAATCTCCAACATGCCAAGGTTCCCAATTTCAGAAAACATGTTCCTAGCAAGTTCATTTGGTTTAGTCAAACATCAATATAAAAGCTTATAAGCCCTAAGATAAGGTATTGAAGTGTCAAATTAATGAAATCTGTAACACCCTACCTTCTTAGTAAGGTGTGTAACTTAACTTGATTCATTAATAGAGTTAGTTCACGAATTTGACTTCTTTCTTCGTAAAAAAAAAAAAAAGTTAGTTTGGTTTCTCAACCAATGCACCGCCTGAGTGCTGGAACTTCACCGCCTGAGTGCCCATGAACCAATTTTTTTTTATTTTCTCTCGACCTAAGCACTGGCCATTGGGCGCTTAGGCACCCAGTCTCGGTCAACCCACCACGTAGGTGCCCATTCTGGCGCCCAGTTGGCTAAGAAGGCCAACTTGATTTTCTGCATTTGATTCTTATTGAGGAACTTCTTAGAAATGATTGCTGCATAATAAATATATGATTAATATTACTTGAAAGAAATTAAATCATTGTTAGATTTGGTGACTTGTAATTAAGTACTTAATTTATAATTATCAAACACATCGAATTTTGTTTAATTGTAACCAAGTGTTAGGGTTATATCACAGGTCACTTAAAACTATTTTACAAGCAAAATGTATGGGAATTTAGTTAAAATATTTTACATAGCTCCCCTTAAAAGTGACCACTACATAGTTAGACTTTTATGCCCTAACTCATTATCCGTCGTCGGGATCTTGGTTGTCATTTTGAACAATCCTGATGCTATAAATTGCTTTGACCACACCAACAAAGGGTGTATCGACCCAGAACTATTGAATCTCAATTATTATCTAAAAGAACGACATTTTGGCTTAAATATGAAAACATTAGCAAATATGAGTGAGATAAAAATCTCAATAGAGAGAGACAACAATTGATTTTTAAACTATAATGTTTTCAACTGCATAATCATACAGAAAATAACTTCTCTTTAATGTGAACTCTCATTTAACATGATTTCTTAGTCTTTTTATGCCTTGTTATCAATCATTTTCATAAACATCATGTCATGATTCTCAAACTTAGGAATAGAGTTCTTTTCGCATGCAAGGGCGTCCCCTCGCCATAGACACCGAAGTGACCTTACCACAAAGTGACCCTAATCATGTGGGATTACCTCCTTGAGGATCATAGCTTTGGTGAGATCACCCCTTATAAGGATCACTTTTCAAAACTCTTTGATAATAGGCATAATCATGTTAAAAATTTATCATCCTTGGTTCATAACTTGTCATTCAAAAATTGAAACATCATAATAAATAAACACATGAAATTAACCATCATTAAAGAATAACACATTTCATCAAAATAAGAACACATATTAAATAAGAGTAGGGAGAAGAAGTGTTATCACTCCCTACTTGGTGTTTTGCTTGTTTGCCAATGAGAGTGTGATTTGTTCAAGTGTGTGTGCATGGGGTACATGGCATGGGGGGTATTTATAAGGTGATGGTCATGTGAGAAGTCTGTGTGCCGTGAGTGACTTTCCAGTACATGTGATTAAATTCACATGGTGCCATAACTCCCATGTACTTAGCCATGCAGCTCATTTTCTTTTAAGAATCTTATCTCTTTGAATTCAAAGAGTCTAGTTGTGCTAGATACTCCTAAGTTTTCTGGTTAGTCTACTTAGCTAGCTTACAAGTGACATAGTACTATGTACTTGGGTCATTCAAGAGGTGTCTTAGCCATGTATGCAAGCTTTCTTCTTCCCTTATAGTCATATGCTTAATAAATGCTTTAAATAGGGAAATGCCACATGGCTTTACTCATTTTTACTTAGGTTTTCTTAAAAATCTAATCTATTCGTCTTAATGGCCGTATACTTAAATAAAAAGTTGAATGTATTTATTTTTCCTTGTAAGTTAAGGTTATATGATTAAATCTTAATTTAACTCTACATGTTGTCTCTTAACATTTTAATTTCTCACTAACGAGTAACTTTAACTAATGCTAATAGTTTAGTCATTTCATGACATTCTAGCCGTGTAAATCCAATCTTTTGAAGTTTCTATCCCTTTTTATTATGTTTATTAGCTTTTTCTTTTATTCTATATAAAATTCTCTAAGTACTATTGACTTGACAAGCTTATTTGTTTATGCAGCCTAATCGTAAGATGCATGGTCTTTTCTTCTCACTTGACTATAAAAATAACTTTCTATTAATTGCCTCTTGATTTCTAACTATGTAATCATTCCTTAGTACCTTATTTCTCTAGCTTCTAGTTGTTATTCTCTAGACTTCTTAACGTGCAAGTCCTTAGGGATTCCATCCCTTAGTAGTTAAGTAGTCTTGAGTTGATAGTTTTGTTCTTTTTCTCTTAGGTATCCGTGAGAATAAACTTCTCCTTTAGGTTTGATTATTTGACCACGTGATTAAATTCATGCTAGGCTAGGGTGATGACTCTTGGTAATTTACTTTGTTAAATAATAAATTATTGGTTAAAATGTGTTGTCTAACCGAGGGATACTTTTCAAGTATCTTCTTTGATGGTTACCTATCTTTTGATAAGGACACTTGTAGTTTATTTTATAATTTAGCCATGGAAAAGATTGGTTCCTTTATTCTTTCCTTAGTGAGTAAGATCACATGCTTTTAGGAAAAGACTATCCTTCTTGGCCGTGCACCTTTAGCTTTCTAGGTAATGATTTCATTCCAACTTTTTCCAAGTAGCTTTTATTGTTACTTTTGACTATATAGATTCCTTCTTCTATTTGGTTCTTTCTTTTTCTTTGTACTTTCTATCTTTTGTTTTATTCTGTTAAATAAATTGACTAAGTACTTTTAGTTGACTTAGTTTGTTTACTTCTTGACTAATATTTCTTTGTTGACTTGAGATTGACTAAGTTTACTTAGGGTTGACTTAGTCCTCTTTTAATTTTTTTTCTTTAATTTCATACAAGATTCCTTACTTCCTAACTAAATTAACTACCATTACACTTCTTATCCTAGACTTTAGGATAACTTGGAAGACTTTTCTTCCTTTTCAAGAGGTCTTCACGTGAGAGATGCTCCATGAAGCTTATTGATTTCTTTTTGTTTCTTTGTTCATAATGGTTAACTTACTTGCTTGACTAAGAAATTCCTTTTTCCAAAGATTCTCTTTTTGACTTTAGCTTTTTTAAGGAAGTTTCTTACCTCTTTCACTTGCACTTCCTTTTCTTTAACTAAAATAACATCTTTTACTTATACTTTATTTCTTTTCTTTCACATGTCACCTTCTTAGAAGTTTCCTTTCTTCTTTTTCTTTCTTTCTTTTACGTGGACTAAGTTTTTAGCTTTTTAATTTTTAATCTCTTAAGTTATCTTTTTATTTTAGGAATTTGCCTTGTTCCCTCTTGTTTTCACGTGAACATGTCTCTCTAGAGGGCAAGTTTATTTGTCCTTTTCCCCTCTCTTTTATCATTTGGTCATTCATTCGGTTTTTAGACTTAATTTGCTAAACTTGTGATCTTTGGCTTCTAAATCACACGTGACCTAAGATATTTTAGTAGACTTAAACTCTTTGTTCTAATTTACTTTATATGACTTGGACTCTTTCTAAAATTATAATGAACTTCATAATATAATCACACAAAATCAAAGCATAAAAATATATTTTTATAGCTTTAGCGGATGTTACAAAATCACTATTGAAGAGTTAAATGAACAAAGTAATCTCCTTTCAGCTTTAATTATCATCCCCCTAAGTTGAAATGTTCTCCAACCTCAAGTAATTTATTTGGTAAAAAAAGAGCATACCCACCATGGTAGACTAGTTACCCAGGAAACAAACCATGCCACTGACCAGTTGTAAGGGTAGAGATAATAAAAGATAATATAAAAGTTAATATAAAATGAACTAGCTATATACTATATGTAGTATGCAGTATGCAGTATGCAGTATGCAGTATGCAGTATAGATTCAATCCCACATTATGCAGTCAATCTTGGTGCAGTTGAGAGGGCAACATCAGTCTATAATCTTTCATGCAATAAAGAGATTAAGAGAATTTTGAGAAAGGGAGAGATAGAGCTTCAATCAATCCTATGACAAAGATGCAAATGGGTTTCTCACTAAAGTGATTTAGTGAAATCATTACCATCCATTGTTAATAAGAAACAAGAAGGTGGGTTCTAGTGGTAGGTTTATTGAAGAATGGTTCTAGTAAGTTAGGTTTGGCAATAGGTTTGTGAGTTTATTGAATAATGGTTCTGGTGTTGCTTATGTTGGTGGGTTCGTACATGGATTTATTGTGAAAATTGATTTGTGGGTTTATGAAAGAATGGAATAGAGAGAACCACACACATTAAAATCAAATGAAAAGAGGAAATACAACAAAACAAATATGGAGAAACATACCTTGAAGAAACTCCTAACAGTTTGTCTCTCTTCATTTCAATGGTATTTGCAAATGAGTAGTAGATGTGTTCTTTGAAAGGAAATAAATTAAATTTACCTTTCATTTTCTTTAATTATTTTTATGATGTTACATGCAAGTCATGTGACAAATCTGTTATAGTTAACAATTTCATTAACAAAAGATGTTTCTTGCACAAAGGATGCACCTTTGCAAATCCTAAGGTTTACTTTGCACATTAACTAAAGTTAAAAGTATAAGGTGCAACTTGCCCATGTTTTCCCCCCTTATTTGATCAGTTCATAGGAAAGAGGGATAAAGATATTTTAGCTTACTGAAGTTTCTATTTGGTATCATTTGGTAATTAACATTTATTTTTTATCACTTTAGCCATTCAAGATTTTAAAATAGACTTATTTTGAACGCCTACTATTATCTTACATGGAAATCATCTCATGTATACCTCTTACTCTTCTTTTTATCAATTACTCTAACACTGTTCCTACTTATCATCCTTTTTTTATTTCTTTTCGATAAGTTAATTTCTTTATGTTAGATAGTAAACCAAACATTTATTGCACTGCCTAAAAAATTGGGTGCCCACCAACCGCATCGCTGCAAAGCTTATCTCCTGCAATTTTGCTGCCACAAAAAAAAGGCTGCACCACAACTTGCAAAATCGTTCATCAATTGGTTTCCTTTTGTGAAATATTTTATTTCATACATTTACCTATAAAAGGGCCACCTTGTACGAGTATTTTGATGAATGTGAAGTGAGATAGAACTCAGAGGCATTTTCTCTTCCTCTATTACGTGACTTTCCTGTGGGTATCTGCGAAAAAATTTCATTTAGTGAGATAATGAGTTTTTGATATATTGGTATCAGAGCTGTTAAATCTAGCACCAATTTTTTTTGAGTGTTTGTGAAAAACAAGAGTGTTCTCCTACAGCTATACTTTTATTACTAGAATCAGTCTCATCTAATAGTAAAGCTTGCCAAACAATTATAATATTGTTTGGTCAAATCCCAAATTAGACCAAAAACTTGATTGTAGCTATTGGGAAATATTGATGGCCACTCACCTAAAGGCTCACAATATTTGGAGCTTTGTTGAACTAGGTATTCAAGAAGGAGCTGGTGCAACAGCCCGGAGAAGAGATCAATTGGCACTGTCACAAATTTACCAAGGAGTTGATTATTCGATGTTTGGCAAAGTAACTAATTCTAAAATAGCCAAAGTGTGGGATATCTTGTAGTTGTCATACAGAGGAGTTGATAAGGGCCAAAAATTCAAATTGTAGTCCTTATGAAGAGAGTATGAAAAGTATGAAATGTTCAATTCAGAATGAATTGAACAATATTTTTCTCATGTTACTGACCTTGTCAACAAGATGAGAATATATGGAGAAGAGATACCAGGTAACAAGGTGATTGAAAAAATTCTTTTCACCATGCTAATCATATTTGATCATGTGGTGACCACAATAATAGAGTCCCACGATACAAAAATAATGACAATTGCAGAGCTGGAGAGAACTGTAGAAAGTCACGTGAGTAGAATTTTGGAAAAGACAGAAAAATCAAATGAAAAAGCGTTAAAGAGTTAGGTGAATTTGAACAATATTGTTGAATCAAGCCAAAGTGGAGAAGGAAGAGGTCATGATTTCAATAATGAAGGACGAGGAAACTTTAGAGACAAAGGCAAAGGAAATTTCAGAGAGTGAGGGCATGGCAACAATTTCAATCAAGGAAGTGACAAGAATTTCAAATCACCCAGCCAAGGAACAGGTGGAAACAATTTTAGGCCTGCTAGTCGAGGAAGAGGAAGAGGTAATAATTACCAAGAAAGAACTAATTTTAATTGTTTTCATTGTGGGAAGTTTGAACACAAAGCTGCATATTGTAGATTCAGATTAATGAATTAGAATAATTACAATACTCAAGCAAATGTTGTCGAAAATCAGTACCAAAATAATTATAAGAATTCTAATAACCCATAAAGTTTATTCTTGGCAAGTAGTTCTTTTGCAAAAGATCAAAATATCTAGTAATTGGATATTGGCTATAGTGATCACGTGTGGAAAAAAGGAATTATTTTCCTCATTGGATGAATTTGTTAACTAAATTAGTAAAATTTGGCAACAATACAAATATTCCTATGTTGGGAAAAAGCCAAGTATATATTAAATTGAAAGATGGTTCTCAAAATTTTATCTCTAATGTGTTATATGCTCCTGGTCTTCATCATAATTTGTTGAGTATGGGATAACTGTCATAGAAGGTTATGACATGCAGATTAATCTAGGACATTGCACTATGTTTGACAAGAATGGGAGACTTATTGCGAAGGTAAAAGTGACTCCAAACTGATTATTCCCATTGAAAATCCAACATGAAAAATTTTCTTGCTTGAGTTTTATGATACTTGATGATAATTGGTTGTGGAATATGCATTTTGCACATTTTCATTTTTCTGGATTAAATTACCTGTCAAGAGAAGACTTTGTTTCTAGTTTGCCTATTGTTATTATACCTTATTGTGTATGTGAGACTTGCAAATTGGGAAAGTAGCACAGAGAAACATTTCCTATTGGAAAACCTTGGGTAGCAAGAAAGTTGTTGGAAACTGTGCATTTAGATCTATGTACTGTTGATGTGCCATCTCATAGTGGCAATAGGTATTTCATTACTTTTATTGATGATTTTAGCAGAAAGACTTAGGTATATTTTTTGAAATAGAAATAAGAAGCCTATGATACCTTCAAATTATTCAAGGCATTTTTGGAAAAACAAAGTGGCTAGAGAATCAAAACTCTAAGAACAAATAGAGGTCAAGAATACCTTGCTTGTGTAAATTTCTTTAAACAGCATGGGATTCAACATAAATTGACTACTAGATATACTCCTCAACAAAATGGAGTAGCTGAGAGAAAGAATAGAACAATCATGGATATGGTGAGATGCATGCCGAAATTTTTAAACAACTGCATAAAGAATTTTGGACAAAAGCAATTGCATGTGCTATGTATATTTTAAACAAGTGTCCAATCAAGAGTGTTCGTGAAAAAAAACCTAAAGAAGCTTGGAGTGGAAGTAGACCTTCAATTCGTCACCTTGGAGTTTTTTGGTGTATTGCATATGCTTATGTGCCAAATCAACTAAGAAAGAAATTGGATGATAAAGGTGAGAAGTGTATTTTCATTGGTCACAGTATGAATTCAAAGGCATATAAACTATTTAATCCATAAACAAAGAAGCTAATTATCAGTTATGATGTAGCATTTGATGAAGAAGGAATATGGGATTAATCCTCAAAAGCTCAAAAGGAGCCACTGGTGATTTCTGAAAATTATGTAGAAGAAAATGGACAGGGAAATTCAACATCTGGTTGCAAAAGGATACAAGCAAAAGCCAAGTATTGATTGCTTTGATATATTTGCTGCTATTGACATATTAGATACAATTCGTATGATTATCTCACTTTTAACTCAAAATAAATGGAAAATATATCAAATGGATGTTAAGTTTGCCTTTTTTGAATAGTACTTTGAAAGAAGTATATGTTGAGCAACCTGAAGGTTATGTGATTAGAGGAAAAGAGGATAAAGTCTACAAATTGAAGAAAGCATTGTATAGATTAAAACAAGCACCAAGAGCATGGTATAAGCGAATTGATTCCTATTTTGTTGAAAATGATTTTCAAAGATTTCCTTTGAACACACTGTATATTAAATTTGTTGAGCTTGAAGATATTCTTATTGTATGTCTTTGTGTTGATGACCTGATTTTTACTGGAAATAATTTAAAGATGGTTGCAAAATTTAGGAAGGCAATGGTGAATTGCTTCTAGATGACAGATCTAGGGTTGATGTCCTATTTTCTAGGTCTTGTAGTTGTTCAACAAAATGATGGAATTTTCATTTCACAAAAGAAATATGCTAATGATTTTGAAGAAATTTCATATTAAAAATTCAAAGCCAGTTTCCACTCCAGTTGAAAAAAAAGCTGAAATTGGTAACAGAAAGTAAAGGAAGGGGTGTAGACCCTACTTATTACAAGAGTTTAATTGGAAGTTTGAAATATTTAACTGCAACAAGGCCAAATATAGCTTTTGCAGTTGGATTACTTAGCAGGTCATGGAAGAGCCACGTGTTTGTCATCTGCAAGCAGCTAAAAGAATTCTTCAGTATATCAAAGGTACCCTGATTGATGGAAGTTTTTATGCTAATACTAATAATGTAAAACTTGTTGGATATACAAATAGAGATTGGGCAGTTGACATAAAAACAAAAAAAAAAAAAGCACTTCAGAATTTACATTACATTTTGGGTCAGGTGCAATATCTTGGTCTTCCAAAAAACAACCAGTCATTACACTCTCTACAGCTAAAGCAAAATACATAGCAGTAGCCAGTTGTTCTACACAGGTGGTATGGCTAAGGAGAATTCTTGAAGTGTTACATCATAAGCAACTCCTACAACAATATTTTGTGACAACAAGTATGCTATTACACTATGCAAAAATCCAGTCTTTCATGGGTGATCCAAGTACATAGATATTTGTTTCCATAAGATTAGAGAATTGGTGGCTGATAAGGAAGTGTTGATTGATTACTGTCACACTGAAGAGCAAATTACAGATATTTTTACAAAGCCATTAAAGGTTGAGTTGTTTTACAAGTTGAAGAAAAAACTTGAAATGACAAATTTTGTGAGCTTGGTTTAAGGGAGGCAATTTTAGATAGTAAACCAAGCATTTATTGCACTGCCTAAACAATGGGCGCCCACCAGCCGCACTGCTACAAAGCTTATCTCTTGCAATTTTGCTTCTACAAAAAAAGGCTGCACCACAACTTGCAAAATTCTTCACCAATTGGTTTCCTTTTGTCTAATGTTTATTTCATATATTTGCCTATAAAAGGCCCACCTTGTACGAGTATTTTGATGAATGTGAAGTGAAATAGAATTTAGAGGCATTTTCTCTTCCTCTATTACATGACTTTCCTATGTGTGTGTGAGAGAAAATTTCATTTGGTGAGATAGTGAGTTTTTGATATCACTCTAAGTGAGCCAACTTCTTGATACCGAAAGTGGGTTTCATATAGTATTGGTAACACTCCAAAGAATGATAAGGGTAAGTTTTTTGTGTTCGTTTCTTGTATATACAATCATGAACAGCTCTTTATGATTGTCCCTTTTGTTGGTTTCATGTGTTTTGATACCTCAGACTTTCCGTTTTTAATGTATTAGGAGTACTTATTTTAATTTAATAATATGTACAGGCAAGAAAAATGCTTCCATTACAGTGTATAGTGCTCGCTCTTTCTTTCTAATGCACATACACCTCTCCATTTACTCTGTTTAAGTATTTGTCTTTCGCATAGCATTTCACTAGTAACAAGTGAATAAAAAAAAGGATAATTACATTAACCTCTCTTAAAGTTTACATTTGCTACATCCAATATTTGTTTTATTTAGAAAATTACATCCACATCTCTTACTTTATGTATTGTTTTTATACCTTACACCTTTTTTATTTGAGAAATGTACGTTTAACTCCACTACTTTATCTATAGTTTTTATATTATTACTCATTATAAATAATAAAACAAGAGAAGTAAGTATAATTTTATAAACAAAAAGGGTGTCAGTGTAATAAACACTAACCTCAGGAGAAGTCAATGTAATTATCCTTAAAAAAAAATTACTAAATAAGTATAATTAATTGATTTTTTTAAAGAAATAATGATAATTTTTTTATATAACTTTTGCGAGTCTCACCAAAAGTTTTTATGCGCAATAAGAACATGCAGTAAGCAAGTAACACAAGAACTTAATTTATTTATTCTTCTTCATGAATGAGATACTCTGTTTTTAATTTTATAAAATTTAGTTTATACTATTATCTAATTATATTTAATATTATCATATTATTAAAAGAATATGACTATATTAATAATTAATTAAAAAATTAAAATTATTTTAATGATGTGATGATAATTAAAAACTTTAACAATAAATTCCAATTAAACATTTTGGTCATTAGCAGTAAGTGAAAGTTGAGGGAATGAGAAACATTTTGTCAAAGAGGACTACAACTTAAATGTTATTCATTCCTTTTCATACCTCTTGAAAAATGGATTTTGTTAACTTCAAAGAATAAACAAATGGAAGAGAGAAGCCACGAAGGAATTAATATAAGCCGTATAAGAGAATTGTCCTAAAACTTTAAGATCAAAATGGAATTGCAATAATCTAATGAAGTGTTGGAGAGAAGAATGAGAAGAATATAACAGACAAAAAGACATCTTTGCCTTGAATGAGATAGTTAGGTAACTATATTCCATCCAAGTAGGTGGATTGAAATGAGTGTATTTAGATTAATTTATTTTATAGTTAAAATAATTTATAATAAAAATATTACTGAGAGAACTTTTAAAAGTAAAAATAATTTTTTTTAATAATTAATTTATTATCAAATATGCACGGAAGCTCTTTAAAATCTTAAATGATTAGTGATTCAAGTAAACTCTAGTAATCAAAAGGATACCTAATAAAAACATTAGTGGTCTCTAATATGGGTTGTTCAAGAGAAATAAATACGAGTTTTATTATGCAAGGATCCACTATAATGGATTATAACATCCACTAATTATATTCAAAACTATTTGTCTTTATCTCTATAAAAGGATATTCTCATATTATTGAGCAACAGGAGAGAATCTGTATCCCTCTAATATTCTCTTTCATTTTCATATATATCCAGATATTTGTGACAACATTCCTTTGCTCGATTAATGTGGCATGAAAACAATGTATCTTTTTAAAGAATTGTAATCTTTCTCAAAGAATATTATTAAATGTACAAAAAGGAGAATCATCATCTTGAGAATAGCTGCACCCCGTTGACATGGCAAGAAGACACAGGATCCTGGAGGCAATTGCAAAATGCATCCTCATCCTTAGGAAATGATGTTGACAGAGGATGATCAGGAATGATACCAACCTATACCCAAATGCAGAGGGTGTTAGTGGGAAAAGTGAGTTGGGGGGATGTAGTGGAGAGTCGAGCATGAGAAATTTGAGAAATTTCTCTTACACCGTACCATTATACATATGACGCATCAGAGTAATTAATGTCATTGTCTGGATAATAGAAGACAGTTAACCCACAAATATGATGTTTCATGTGGTTAATGGGATA
Organism: Castanospermum australe; assembly: GCA_019955255.1. Taxonomy (NCBI): domain Eukaryota; kingdom Viridiplantae; phylum Streptophyta; class Magnoliopsida; order Fabales; family Fabaceae; genus Castanospermum; species Castanospermum australe. The sequence goes on from NSJW01000081.1 coordinate 226,771, forward strand.
GTGTAAGAAATTTCTTACACTAAGTATCTAAGAATTTCTCTAGGAACAGACCTTGTCAATATCTGTGTGTGCAGGTGTCTCATAACGAGCAACCGTAACAACTAATCCAGAGCCATCGGAGAGCTCAAACACTGATTGGATCTTCCTGCAGAGACAGGTAGCTCATGTCAGGAAAATAACATTATTTTGATTTGTTTGGATTGAAACAAACAAAAAGTAAGTACCCTTTTCCAAATGTTGGTTCTCCAAACAATATGGCTCGTTTATTGTCTTTCAGTGCACCAGCTAATATTTCACTTGCACTGGCTGTTCCCTTGTTTACCTGATATAGGTTCAAGGTATTTAGTCACTCATTTTTGTCATACAAGCAAATGACAGAAATTGGAATTCTGAAAGCCAGGACCATAAACACTAAATAAACAATTATTTAGATGCACGTACATATTAGCAGACAATACTAGATACAAAAACAGTAAAAGCTTTTCCATTTTGTTACTGGAGAAAGAGCACATTGAATATTGTCAAGCAAGACTAACTCCCTTAAACAATTAAGCTATTAGGTGGAAGCATTTGAATGATTTTATACTTTAAAACACGCAGTCACGCAAGAGCTCTTTAGGTTTGGAACGTGGACAATGCACATGCCTATGCCCATGTTATCTCATGATGAAATTCAACTTTATTATGAAAAATTGAGGCAGTAAGGATGACCACTTGGTCATAGAGAGAAACATAAATATTAATAAACAATGAGAGAAATATGGAAATTTGATGTTCCTTTTTTTTTTTTTCTCCACACTTCCACATTCCAGGACCTGCAGGAAAGGTGTGAGCAGTTTGCTTATAAATTTTATATACTAATTCATTTTTTTCGGAGGAACTAATTCACCTAATTTAATTGTTAATATCATAATTTGCCAAGAATATGGAAGTAAACTAAGAAATTGCACCTTCTAGATGTTTCTTCTTTTATTTGGCCATTCATTAATAGTAGGCCACTTGCAACTGTACGTGTACATTTATTTTGTTTTAGCTTCTTTTGGTGTAAGTGCTTAATTGTCAAATCCAAAGTATGAAGAGCTAAGCTTTCCACTATTGCTCTAAGGAATCAAGGAATGTGTTGAAGAAATAGAAAAGTTTAAATAAGATTATAGTTGAAACAGAGTGTTTGAGAGATATTGTGTCTAGGGCCTCTAGGCTGCATACTAATCTCTTATTTATAGTGTGATGACAATTTACAATCAATCAAGGAGCAACCAATGAGCTTATTTTTTGTTTTCATTTTGGTCCCATTTTTTTTTTTCCATTTCAGTTTAGTCCCCTAACTATCAAATGTTAGGCAAAGACATCCCAAATCATGATTCCATAACACCAACTAATAGAATAATCCTATCTGAAAACTATGTTGCTTATGTGGCTCAAAGCACTGTTAAACATACATTTGGTTTGAGACTAAAATAAATGACATTGTTTTGCATGTTATTCAATTTCATTACCATTGCTTTCCCTCTCCCTCATTATAATAGGGTTTCTTCAAGTTAAAGGAATGGCTTCTCAGAGTTTGTCAATGGGTGGAAAATTTCGTCATGGTTTTTGCAAGTTGAAGGAATGGATTTTTGCAACCTACCCCACATCTAACCCATTCATAACGGCAGAATCAATCTCATAAAATACAATATATCAATCTTCCACTGCAAAGTGTTCATTATCGTTCCTTTCCCCCTCCCCCCATTTCATCTTATCCCTCATTACGCTAGGGTTTCTACAAGTTGAAGGAATAAATTCTCAGAGTTTGTCAATGGATGAAGGATTTTGTCATGGTTTCTGCTGATTTCTACAAGTTGAAGGAATGGATTCTCAGAGTCCAAGTTGAAAGAATGGATTTTTGAAACCTACCCCACATGTGTTCCTATTGTCTGAATTGGCTTAAGCATCACCCTCCAACGTCGTATAGATTTTTTAACAGTGCTTTGAGCCACATAAGCACCGTTAGTTGACAGATAAGATAGTTCCATTAGTTGGTGTTACAGAATCGTAATGTGGGATGTCTTTGCCTGATAGTGAGGGGACCAAATTGAAATGAAACAAAGATATGGGACCAAAATGAAAACAAAACATAAGTTGAGAGACAAAAGTACCTTCTTTGCCTAACATACAACAGCCTTCAGTCAATATATTTGTCATCTCACTTACCTTTCTTTCTAGCTTTTCATTCCCGTTCTATTTTCTTAACACCCGAACATAGAAAATTAAGCGCTTCTCTTCAATGCAATTTATGCAGAAAGCCACTATTGTGCTTACATTACATCTTTTAGATGATGTCTCAATAAGCTACATAAGGAGTTCAAGTTTAGCAGAAATTAATCAAAGCACTGGGTGTAATGTAGCAGCTGTACTGAATAATCTGTCCCAGTTTGCCCCCTACTTTCCCATCTTCACGAGTAGATTTATGGACTTGGCTCACATCTAGTAAACCACTACCCCTAAATTTTCCCATGACTTCAAAACAATAACTAATCTATACTTTACGCCATAGCCTACAAGAGATCCTAACATTTATTCATTAATCTCAAATTCAGAGCACAAATTGCATCCTAAAACCCTAAAGTTCCCACACGAGCCCAATCTCATATCTTCATCTCTAAGCATTATATTGATCCTTAAACTAGTACATTAGATTCTGACAAGATGTCCTGAATCAAATTTTAAAAAGCTATTTAATTACATGATTACATCACAAGTTCCTAATTCTAAATAATTAAGAAACAAGTAGGAAACTTCCAACATCTCAACTCTCAACTACTGATGAATCATGCCTAATGCAAAGCAATTTAGTCAAAAATGAAGATGCATAACGTTAATTATTGAGTTCTAGATGTTGGGCATATTACTGTAAAATAAAAAGGAACAATTGCAAACACTAATATCATGAAACAAGAAAACTAAGGAACTTGCCCATAAAGAAAACAAGAATAGAGAACAATCATATTTTACCAACTAGGCATTTGGGCCAAACTCTAACACCATATGATTGTAATGCAATAAGTAGAAAACAAATCATACCAGTACAGCTAGGGGTTCTGAAGTTGCTAGTGCATTACTTCCATCTGTATCAAGTATATCTCGAACACCACGACTATCACAAATATACACAATCACACCTTTGTCCAACCTGGTTGACAAGATCTATTAGAATTAGAATTTGAAACTGAAAATAAGATAATTAATCAAATTCTTTAAGAAAAAGAAGAATTTAAGATAATATTGAAAAAATCCTTTCTTCTTCTTGATTACCGAAAAGAATTTCACAACCCAGTTTAGCATTTCAATGCTAATTTAAAATGGGAAAAGGTGTTTCTTATTATATGGTTATAGTCTTATAGAACACTTCTGATGCATAAAAGGTAAGAATACTGAGTGGCCCTTACTGCAGATACATGAAATAATTGTATCCTGAAAGAAGGAGAAACCATGGAGCCAAATTTCAAGCACCAATCTCGCTAATCAACCAGACAAAGATTATTATAAAGTTCATGCATGCAAGATGTAAGAATGCACAAGTTGATAAGCACATCTTACCAAATTTTGGCAATCTCAATTACTTCTGGGAAAAGACCACCACTGCAACAAATATAATCTTCAGAAAGCTACTGGTCAAAAGTTCAGAATGGGAAATGTTTAATGCTAAATTACCTATTATCTCTAAGATCCAAAACAAATGCATTAACATTATCACTCTTTAATGTATTGATTGCTTCCTTGATAGCACCTGCAAGAGAGGCAGATCCACCGGGAAGAAAGAAAAAAAAAAATATTCATAATCATAGAGAGTAAACGACCAGTTAAGAAATGACAAATAATTATATAATATTTTCAATAATCTAAATCATGCTTAATTTAAATCAAAAGTGAAGAAATTTTTATTTATAGCAGTGCCTTTAATATGTCAAATGATTTATGTAATAACAAATGGTTGTATACACGAAAAACTGGAATATGAACATGAATTGACCAAATGAATGTTATAGTTAAGAAAATATAATATAGTCCAGAGATCAATTTCCTTATCAAGAGGAGCGTAAAATTGAAAGAGAAATAAAAGAATAAGCTGTAGAATAAGTATTCATAGGAAGAGACAATAAGAACAGATATGATTACGGAAAGGTTAATGGAATGTACAAATATGGAACTAAATAGGATTGAATGGAGAAATAGTATTCATCTAGAGGATTACAATTAGTTTTAACCATGCATTATGTGGTCAACCCTAAAATGCTTATTGATTTTGTAGTATATAGTATATAGTATGATATGCTATTGTTACCTATAGCTATGACGTAAATTGGGACGTCTGTTTTTAGTTCGGGAAGTAATAGTTTATTGACATTCAAGAGGCATAAACCATGTAAAATGCTGGAATTTTATTGAAGAATCAGAACAATTTTTTACCAAAATAAACCAATATATATTCAACATTAACATACAAAATATCCAAAATCTAACAAGAGGATACATAACAGTGTAATGATGATACCTGAAATATAATTACCATCGAGATGAAACAAGTGCATCAAATCATTTAATGAACTAAATCCGAACTACATTCATCACATCTCAAAATTAAAATAGTTTGAAAATCTTTTGGTTCTAACTCAAATCTAGTCTGCTCCCTCATTTTGTTTCAGTACTGATACCCAAAGAGAAAAAGGAAAGAAAGCGTTAGAAATAGCATATTTAGCACATGTTAGAATATATGGTCAACTATAATTATGATGATTGTTTATTGTTAGCTAGTGATTAAACTGTAAGTTAGCTACTGATTAGCTTCTAACTAGCTCCTTGTTTGATTGTAATCACACTATAAATAAGAGATCAGTGTGCAGCCTAGAGGCACACAGTTTCTGCCAAAGACTCTGTTTCAACAAAAAGAATACATGAGAAACCATTCTGGGAGGCAATGGCTTGTACTTCGTTTATCCTAAGGACTGAATTTAGTGCCATGAAGTGCATAAAAAGGCATAAAGTGGGTGATTGAAAATCTATTTATTTTTCAATAAAATCTCATAAACACTTACAGTTCTTTAACCTTGTATTTTTTTTATTACTATCTTTTGGGGAGAGGAGTGGGAGAATTACATTATTAGTTGTGCCAACACAGCCATCAAAGCATTCTTTCTTCACTAAAATGTAAAATATGCCTGGTCAATCCAGTGAAATATGGCAGTCTCAAGAGTATCAACCCAAAAGCCTAGCTGTTCCGAACATATCAAGAGAAACAATCCTAGTATGGCACAGGGGAAAAAAAAAAAAAAAAAAGCCCAGCAAGCTGCAGTATTTAGTTTGGATATGTTTTGAGTTACTTGCTTCAGGCTTTTCTGCATATCCCATAAAACAGTAACAGATAAAAGTTCTATTTGATATATTTTTTATTTTAATAACTGGTCAAATTCCATGTCTACACCATGGAAGGGGAGGAGTACCAGTGGTCCTCAATTGTGTTTAGCCCATCAATTACTACTTACTAGATGCCTTTTGGTTGAAAGATGTCAGTTTGATATAACCAACTGTGGGGGAATCATTTCCTGAAGCAGGCAACTTGCATAGTCTTGACTTTACTGGATTCAATGAAACTTTCTCTCGCCTGAAATGCAGCAACTCTTACTTTCAGCCGTTCAATTAGAAATAAGATAAAAAGTTCTGGATGGAAGAAGGAAGGTAACTAAGCCTACCAAGTAATGATGATGATAGCAATTAACCTTATGAATACAGCTAAATATAATGAAGCATTATCATACTTCAAGTTTTCTAAATTATCCTAGGAAATAAAAGGTACTCTCAAAGCTACAAACCTAAATCCATTTTGGAAGAAAACAAACTTACGTTAAAGCTAGGTGCTTTACGTCTGAACCACTACGAATGGTCAAAGCTACGGAGCTTCCTTCAGGTCCCCTGTAATTTCCTTTAAAATGTCAGGCAGTCCAAAGAAAAATTCAAGGCAAATAATGAGAAGGAAAAGAAAGTATGTGCTTTTAAATGGATGTTTACTAGAAATTTAAAGTTACTAGATGATATATTCAAATATAAGAAGGCCCACGATTGAGAAATTTCTTGAAAGATGCAGAAAGGGGTGATAATGAGATCACCATTCTCTAGAGTACTGCAGTTTCATAAATTTGCACTTGACGCTTAAACCTTTCAATGGGCTGTCATACTAGAGTAACACTACCAACTACCAAGTAAGACATATTACATAATGGACAAGTTTGTAAGTCATTAAGCAGATAAAGACACAGAAAATGAAACTTTAATAATTATATCAAACATATTACTATACTTTTAACTTATTGGGAAACTTTTAGATGTAAATGCAATCATATCCCTTGGTTGTTTGCACAATATTAGCAATGTGTTTCTTTTATAACTTTTTATTTTCCCCATTTGTGGATGAAAATATTGATTTGATAGCTCAAGTGGCAGGAAGGAGAAAACCCACTGTAGGCGTTCAGCTGCATCATACAGCCCCATGTTTTCTGTGCTTGTATCTTCAATTGCCAGGATAACATCTCCAGATAAAACACCAGCTCTATACGCAGGACCTCCAAGAGAAGCTGAAATGACAACAAGTCCAGCAGGTGGCCCATCAGCTTTAGTAGGGTAGCCTATTGATAGCCCCACACCAGTAAGAGCACCTTGAGTTCCAGACTGCCTTCAACAAAATAATAGCTCTAGGGATTAATGTATAGAGAAGCATATATTCTGCCAGATTGAACAAATGGTAATATCAAAATGTGCAGCAAGGACTGTACGTAAAAAGCCAAAGAAATACTTAGAATGAGAAAGAACCTCATACCCGCAAACTTTTGAACTTTTCAGGCTCCAGAAACCTAGTGAAGGGGTCATCCAATGTGGCAAGCATCTTTCTTATTGCCATATCTGAGTGTAAATGCAGCATTAGCAATTTCAAGTAAACTGGCAATATAGGTTACTTTCGACTACATGTGATGATGTAGTCCGACTAATTTTCAGATGTGCCAAAACCATGTGTCACTTATCATGAAACAGTCTAGAACATTTAGTTTTGGAAGACAGCAATCAGCACTGAGATAGTTAGAGCAGGGAAAAAAAATAAAAAAACTTCCTTTAATTATCTTGATTTGTCTGGACAAGGTAAACCTAGTGAATAATTTAACAATTGCAGCATTTTAGTCATTATCCACTTCAGTTTGATGCTTCAAGTTTAAAAGTATGAAATATGAGTTTTTTAACAATAAATGCAATTTTCAATCCTTCAGGGTTATCCTCTCAAATTTGTTCACATGCATCACATAGACTAAATATAACCAGTATATAGTAGTTCAGATATAAGTGGCTTATCCTCTTATAGTTCTCGATATTCAAGAAAATTTAAGTGAGCTCAAAGATACTGATATTGCCTCCCATCGCAATGTCCCAGAGAACCCTCTATGGAAGCCATAGTCAAGATTTCCACCATTCCTTGTGTTAGTTTGTGGAGAATCATGTATATTTTGGTGTTAAAAACCTATTTTGCAGGCATCGTTGAATACAATCTAATAATGTGGAAATGAAAAACTTGACAGAGAGAGAAAAGAGAGAAACACATGACTGATACACTTACACTAAAAGAAACAAATATTTGAGAAGAAAAAGGTAGGAATGTTTGAAACAAATTCTGGATGGATCAACTCAATACCTATGCTTAAAGCCAGTTTCTATGAAGATTTCAATAGCCAACACATGCCCCACCCCCTCTAAAAGGAAAATCAAAATGCAAGAGAAAGAAAAAAAGATAAATAAATGAAAGCAACCGAAGTCCCAGAAAATCCTTGTAACAGAACAACATAATGGAATGTGCTCTACTAGTTTTTCTTCCACTTCAATGAGATAACACCACCAAACAAAACCACATTTGAGTTCCTCAGAAATTGGCTCTTAATATGCACCAGCAGAACTCAATTTAGTCCCAAAGAAAATCACAGCATGCAGCATCAATATTTAACTTATCAGATTTTTGAAGCACTATCAAACTCTAATCCTAGTATTATCAGCACCTACAATATCTCAAAATTCATGAGATGGAAAAAAACAAGTTTTTGACCAATTCAACATCACAACAGTAAAAATAATTCTCTACTGAACATTTTACATCAGAATATGAAGTTAAAAGCTTGTTTATTAACTGCAATCATAAAAGGACCAACGAACATAATCTAATTAAATTGGATCTAATTATCTTCGCAACCTAGGATCTGGAATGAGATTATGATAATCATGCTGCTATCTGAAGCCAACTAATTCAGAGCAATTCCATTGAAGTTTAAATCATCAAATGTTAAGTACCAGCATTTAGAATAACATGATCACATAGTTCTGGACTACCATTTGTTTAACGTATTTCTCCCTCAAATTTCCATTATCTCTTTTTAAATGTTGCCCGATTTCAAATAAATCTTTTTACTCCTTATCAAGTAGACATTAAGCTATTCAATGAAAAAAGTGATGTAAAAATGTGATTCCATTTCTCAAAACTTAAAAGACTAGTGTGGAGACTTATCTATGTCAAAAACATGGAGAATTTACCATCTTACTATGCTGTCTTTAGCTGGCTTTTTTTTAATGTTTCTGACTTGGCAATGTTGACATAGGTTTAAAAAAATCAGTGGCTGCATATATTCAAGTTCAACAAAATTTCATGTAGAAAATCTTCACAGATCCACAAACACACACGTCTTCATAAACTTGGTTATAACTCATGGCATTGAGAAATGTTCACGCCAAAGGAAACGCAGAAAGTTGAAAACAAATAAAAGGTAGAGATTGAAATCCATACATGTCTCTTCTCGATTGTTCATTGGTTCATTGCGGAGTGCATCTTCTCTATACCTAAACCAACTCTGTCCATTAAAAGTTTTGTCAATATATGCTCGGTCAATCGTTCTCCACGCCTCCAGAAAGAGGAGATTCTCTTCAGTCAGGGCCCCTGAAAAAAAACATATAACACAAGGACAGAGAACAGGATTAAGAGAAAATTAGATTATAAAAATATTCTCTATCCTGTTTTCTGCTGAAATTTTATTCTGGGTGCATTAATCAAACTCACAGGATGGCATGCAGCAAGCAAAAGAAACTGACATGACCAACATCACTCCAACAACCAACCGCACAAATTGAACAGAGGCATGCTGCTGTCTGAAGTTTACTGAGCAATTCTTCAGTCTTTGAAGACTGTTATATTTTCTTCTATGGAGAAGGAAACCACAACAAGATGGAAACAAGCTACAATGAGGAAAACATATTTTGCTATTCCATGGCACCACCCCAAGTGAAAAAAATTCATTTCTAGAGTCCTTAATTGTAAAGCCAACATCTTTGGTCCAACTATACGTCAAGGAAAATCGAGACTCTCTTATCCTTACAGACAAATACTTCCACTGTGACACCTGCAAATACAGCAATTGAGGAATACTCAGTGAAGATATTCATGTCCTCCCCATTAACCATCTACCTCCAAATTCCCTCGTTAAAAAGAAAGAAAAACAATAAAGGGAAGCACTCAGAAATCGCTTTTGCCTTCTTTTCTTAGATTTTCTCGGGAACCAAACAGAAAGTGGGGATGAAACATTAAAGTGGATTATATGAAATGGTGAAATGGATGAGAATATAAACAAAGAAGTGAGAAATGGAAGGACAAAAGGGGTTTGAGAGAAAGAGGAAAAGAGCACCTGAGGAATGGAGAAGGTTGAGCTCTTGTAAAAGCAATGAAGGGAAAAACGAGAATTCCCGCTTGCAACGACCTCCATGGAAGAAGGCACAGCCCCTCTCCCTGAACCTGTTACTTTTTTCTTTTAGCTTATCGTCATTTTCGAAAACATGATAAAAATAAATAAATAAAGTGCAAATTTTAGTTTTTATTTAAAAAAACACTAAACCAAACTTTTCCATTTCCTTTTACATCAAATTTTATTTTTTTCCAAAAATTCTTTATTTATTCCAGTAATCTCCGAAATATTTTAAAGATTGTATCATTTCTATAGTGCCTAATTCCATCCAAATAAATAGATAAATTACAAAAATTTATTACGTGTCTATTAAGTAAATTATACTCCACTCTTTTGAATATTTTTAACATAACACCAAATTTAATTTTGGCCTAAAATTTACACTCCATATTATTTGACCAAATTGACAAACTTTTATCTAATTTTATTAACAAAATATTCTTTTTTACTTAAAAGCTAATTATAGATAACATTATAAATTGAGTTTATCATCATAATAATTTGTTTAATATTCTTCTTTTTAAACTTTTATGACCACATCAATTTTTATATTCTTGGATATAAATTTCGTATTTTTTCCAATACCAATAAGCAAATGAATGAAGAGAACTAAGTCAAAAATTGAGTTATAGAGAAAAAAAGATAAAGGAAGAAAAAAAGAAATATTAAAAATTAAAGAATTATTATAAGTCAACACAACTGTCGAACAAGAATGATTCTTTATAACGATAAAAACATATATTAAGTTAAGAGTTTAAAGACAATAAAGGTTAAATTTTAAACTTTCAATTTGAAAATAAATGTTTTTTTCTCTCGAACTTTTGTAGTACTAAAATTTTTTAAATATACATTAAAAGAATGTAATATTTATATTAAATATTTTTGAAATTTTTAAATAATTAATAGAGTTAAAATATATTTAGTCAATTTGGTAAGGATAAAGTGTAGACTTTAGATAAAAAATTGAGTTTAATATCATGTCAAAAAACTCAAAAGAATGAAATGTGATTTATCTTTTTTTTTATTTTTATCATCCTACGACTAGCGCACTAGTGATTAGGCTGGGAATAGAAAAGTGGCCAAATGGTTTGAGGCTCAAGGTTTGCGCACTGCATCCTTAGCTCAACATCTCCAGCTGAGTCAAATTGCTCAAGACAGAGAAGAACTCTTATATTCAAGGCGTGCTGCATGCCTTGAAGCCACAGCTTCACTATTTTCGAAGACTCATAAGCCAGTTAACAAGGAAGTGAAAATTGCTGAGACAAAGATAAAGAAAGCTCAGGAAAGTGTCGATGCCAAGGTTGCCAAAACAGAGAAAGCTTCCAACGAGAAGGTTAGGCCTGTTAAAGTTATAAAAAAATTATTTACGTATCTTCACCTAACAGCTGAAACTTTTGAAATAATTAGTTTATGACAAAGTTTCTTTTAACATGGGAAAGGAAAACCATAGAATATGAAGATGTCTTGGACGAGCTTAATGTAGAAAAACGTCTTCTGAGAAACAAGGAGAAAAATGCAACGGATCAACAGTCTTTAGTCACGCAAGCAACGGAGAAGGCCTTTAACAATGCTATACAACATGTTCAGCTGCAATTCTCGAAGCTCAATCCACCCCACTTAGATCCCTTCAAGGTTGTCCGAGATGGAAAACTTGTAGATGAAGATGACAAAACCAAGGTGACCACAACTGCATATGTTGGGAACCTCGGGAATTAGCCAAGTTTTCTCTTTTCTTTTGAGAACAATTTATTTTACTTTTCTCCGGATTTTTGATGCATGTATTTTGAACAATGTTTATATTCCTTAAGTACTTACGAAGTAGTTTGACTTACTGTTATAAGTTGATTTGGGACGCATCTCGTGATATCATGAAATCTGAGTTAGGACGAATGCCGTGCTGGCACAAAAGCCGAGTTAGGATGAATCTAGTGATGGCACTAGAGACATTGCTTTAAAAATTTATTCATAGCTGAAACACCGTTATTCATATGATTGTACCTAAGTACTAATAATAATAAAGGAAAAGTAATGACGAAAATGTGTCGTGAAACAACCTCAAAACCCATGGTCTTATTTAATAATAATGACTGAAAGTACCAATATCAAAGTACTAATAATAAAGGAAAAGTAATGATCAAAAGGGGTCAAGAAACAACTTAATCACCCATGGACTTATTTAACAGTAATGACTGAAAGTACCAATATTAAAGTACTAATAATAAAGTAAAAGTAATTACAAAAAGGTGTCATAGAACAACTTAATCACCCATGGACTTATTTGATGGTAATGACCGAAAGGTGATAAAAAGAACTTTTTTAGCTATAATATAAATTTTAAGATTCAAAGGCATTCCATGTTCTTAGAAATAGCTTACCGTTAATAATTTCAAGCTTGTAGGCTCGCTTTTCAAGTACTTCAATAATTCGATAAAGTCCTTCCCAATTAGGAGATAATTTGCCTTTAGGAATTTTTTTTTTTCCTTCCAATGTCTATTCGTCATAAGACAAGATCTCCTTTTTATCAATGTTGAAGGAGAGCATTATGATCCACTAGTCATATTGGTAATGATGGTGAACTTTTTATTGAAAAAAGGGTTAGTCGACCAAGGAAACTCAGCAAACATCATAAACTATGAAGCATTCAAAAAGTTGCAGCTTAAAGACTTAGATATTGAACCCTTTCAGTGAATATACCACCCGTTTTTCTGACTTGTGGAATAAATGTGATGTTAGGGAAGATGAATGGATTACTATTGCAAGAATTGTTAATGGGTTGCATCCTAAGACTCTCAGAGAGAAGCTGTCTTAACTTCTACTACTATTCAAGAAGGGCAATTTTACTTGGGTATGCCATTTTTATGATATTTAATTTAGTTTAATATTATTTTATATTTTTTTTTATAAATTTAAAATAAAAAATAATATTTAAAAAATAGGAAAAAAAAAAAAAGGGGTGGGTCGTCCACATATTAGACAACTCAAGTGCCCTCTGTGCATTGTTGTTGCTGCACGGAAAGGAGAATATTGGTAAATTAACACATTTTATGAAAAATTAAAAAAAACTGAGGCTGGTAGTTACATTCTTTTAACACAGACACACACACACACACATATATATATATATGATTATTAAGTCAGGATTTATTCAGTTATAAATTATTATTATTGTAATTAATTTTTAATAAAAATAAATTATGACATAAAATTAAAAGAATTAAAAGAGTGAAAAGGGAAATGCAAAAAGACCAAAAAATTTTAAAATAAAACTATGACAAATAATAAGATAAATTTCATATAAAATAAGTATTACACTAAATGCAACGGAATCCTTCTACTACTCTTATTGAGTCTCATGTCATGTTAGCTATCCTTTCTAAGGATAAGGTTGCATCCCTAGTTCCCTTAGGATACGTATGGATAAAGGAAGTTTAAAGGGAAAGAAAAGTGATGATAATTTTTTCATTTTGATTTAAAATTCTCTTTATTTGAGATTTTTTTAAAATGAAAGAATAACATGAAGGATTATCAAGTAATCTTCATGTCCTCTATTTTTCATTTTTATAAATAATTTATAATTCTCTCAATTTAAAAATGAAAAATTAATCATTTCTTTTTTTTTTCTCCAAACTAACCTTACCAGTGTCCAGTAGACCTTATTCTAAGGTTAATTAGCAAATCCTTAGAGCCCAAAGTCTCATACTTGGATTGTTCATGAGTTGTCTCCTTACAAGTCCATTAATCTTGTATTTAAACCACCTGATTTGAAATCTCCTGATTCAGTTGAGAATTTTGATGACCATATTCATGATTTGCATGCCGACAATATAGACCAACTTGCAGTAAGTAGTGAAAATTATAAACTTGCTGATGATGTGCATTATATTTTAGGGATCATAATTTTTTTTTAATGATTATGTTTTGCTTCATGTTAGACTTGAAAATATACTCTACAACCTCCTGCCTACAATTGCATGCCAGATCCATAGGCCCATTTTGCATCCTGTGTAAAGCTTGGGACTATAAGTGTATATTTGAATTAGTTTATTTTATTATCAAAATAACTTATAATCAAAATCTTATTGAGAAATCTTTTGAAAAAAAGTAATTTTTTTCTTAAAAAAAAGTTTCCCAAACATATCATAATACATATTTACTTAACTTGCTTGATAATATGATTATAAGTCATGTTTTCAATGTTGATGATTTGTGTCCTCATAGAAATACTTTTAAGCATTCTTTGGTGTCTCTAGCTATCCTTACAGGTTACACAAATGCTCATGTGCCTAATAAAGTTATCACAACTCCACCATAATTTTGAAGCCAGATTGCCTCTTCATTTCCTCGATGAGTACAAAATGTCTAACTCTCCAAAGATGAGTATTCCCAAAGGGAAAGAACGATGTTATCATAAGCATAATTATGTCATTTTATTTTAGATAATTTAGAGATTTATTTTATTTTAAATAAGTTATTTTATATTAAGAGTTAGTACTTGATTAGAATTTTGACCACCATTGGCTTATAAATACTTCTTTAGGTGCTCTATGTTATTTACGCTTTTTGATATTGATTACTGGTTTCGTTCATTTTTATTTGTCGTTTAAGGTTTTGCACAAGAATTAATAAAGTTATTAAATAGTCTTAATTATAGAGAAATAAAGTTTAAAATCATTAAATTATTCTTTCTCTCACTTCATTAATATTTTCTCTCTTTTTCAATTTCACTTACTCTATTATTTCTGTCTCCATTAAAAGATGAGAGTAAAGCTAAAAAATATTAATTAATGATTCCTTAATATTCTTAATAATAATAAATAATAATATTTTTTTGAGTAAAGAATAAATAATAATATTTTTGGTGATATAGTAAAGAGTTATAATAACAATGCTAAACAAATAATATTAAATAATAAGAATTATAATTTAAAATGTTGCTATAAATTAAAATTTTAAATATAAATGCAATTTAATTCTAATTACTTTAGTTGCTAAAACCAAAAAAAATAATTTATTTATACTATTATATAACCCTCTTAGTCGCCTAATTTGAATTTTTTTCATTTTGCAATTATTATTTATTTATTTACTTATTTATTTATTTATACTATTGTATAAAGGAGATTTTCCCTTTTGGTCTCCAAATTTGAGTTTTCCATTTTGCAATTATTAGGAATAATTATAATTTAAAAAAAACTGTAATGTAATTTAACTTTTTTCATATCTCTCGCTAAGGTTTTTCATTTTGTCATTATTAGGGTTTGTTATAATTTTTTTTTTCAAAAAACCGTTAAGTGGTTATAAGTTTTTTGAAAATTCAAAACCATTCCAATCTTGCTACTATAAAAAAAAATTATTCTCTTTAATATTTTTATTTTTAAAATACTATAATTTTTATATTTAAACTTATATTTGTATAAAAACAAAATTATAAAACATTTATAATTGTTTTCAAGTTTAAAATATATTTTAATTTATTAAAAATAAATAAATAAATAAAATAATTATATAATAAATTTATTTTATTAAAATAAATAATTCAAGTTGAGAGGGACGGTAATGTGTCTAAATTTACTAGTAAATAATAATATTTTTAGTGATATAGTACATAGTTCTTATTGTTATTTAAATTTGTTGGTACATATTATTATTTAAATTTGTATGGGGACAAATTATATCTTTAGATCGAGTTTATATTAATTATATTTTCAAATATTGGTATAAATTAAAACTTTATATATAAGTTTTACTAACTTATTTTATCTATAATTACATTAGCTGCTAACACCATAAATAATAATAAATTATAATTTTTTGTGGTGATATAATAAAGAGTTATTATTTCTAAAATTTGTATGGTCACAAGTTATATCTTTGAAATTTATACAAGTTATGTTTTAAAATGACATAAATTAAAAGTTTTAAATATAAGTGTAATTAACCAATTTTAAATATATTTACATTTATTGCTAACATCACAATAATAATAAATAATACTTTTTAGAGTAAATTACTCTAACCTTCCTTCCATTATCTATTTTTTCACAAACCATTTTTTATTTTCAAAACTTACATATATTCTTTTAAGTAATTTTAAAAATTTACATATATCTCCTTAAGTACTTACATAAACTTTTTTTATATTTTAAAAACACACTACATATATTTCTATTGATAAGGGATATTTGTGTAGGTTTTAAAAATAGAGAGATTTTTGTAAAAAAAAAGAGATAAATAGAAGGGAGATTGAAATAATTTATTCTAATTTTAACTATACTAAGTTTTCTATGTACATAAAACATGTGATAATTTTTAAATGAATAGTATATTAAACTTATTGTAAATATAAACATGTACTAAATAAATTACAACTAAATAATAGGAGGAACATACTTTAGAAGGATAACGTGTAATATGTTAAGAAATGGAGAGAGCAAATCCTAAGAAGTGAGAAATAACTGTAAAGTTAAAATGAAGACAGACGAAAGAGAAGTTAAAAACTGGCAAAGTGAAAGTGGACGTGGCGGATTGGGCTTTATAATAGGCCAACTACGAGTTTTGCATGTTATTTTTTTATTTTATTTTATTTCTTACTGAATTTACTCAATAAGTAGCCATAGATTTAATTTTTTCTACTGTTTAAGCTGCGTTTTTGCAATGAAAGAATCAACCACATGTATATATATTTTAAAAGCTGCATAATGCAGCTATCACAATCAATTTTTTTTTAAAATACTTCAGTCGTCCGTATATTGGACGACTCCTTCAGTTTTTTTCTATTTTTTTTAAAATATGTTATTTTGTTAAGATTTTTTATAAACACCCTACTTAGAATAGATATTGTATTACTTGTTAACACTTACTATTAAATTTGTTTAAGTTATATTAATGTTGAATTTAGTTTAAAGTTATTAAAAATAAAATTCTTTGAAGACTAAGCAAGTAAAAATTGTAAATTAATTAAATAAAATTATTTTAATGAATCATGTTTCTATATTAAATTATTTTTAAGAAAATAAAATATAAATGACGTATTAAAAAATCTAGAATTTAATTCTGAGTTACAAAATAGTACTAACGAAATAAAAATATCACTCTAACATGTAAATATACTTAATTACGTGTTATCTGTCATAAAAAAAAACATATCAAACTGGGCTATTAGGTGACATTTCGCACAAACACATTTTATAACCATTATTCACATCATAAACACAAACTGTACAAGATTATATAGCACTATACATTCAAAAGACGACTAGCCTGACATTTTCACCTGCATTATATTCTATCCACATATGTACATCAAAAAGAAACTACCAGCCTCACTTGGCCAGGCAGGAAAAAGGTAACCAAGGTAAGTATTTTACATAATCACACTATGCTCCATACTGATTCTCCCTAATATACTAATAATTACTATTTTTAGTAACTAAAATAAACTAGGTCCCTTGAAATGAGATATCTATCCAATGTCGATAAATAAGGAGATATATATCTGTATCTATAATCCGCTGCAAGGGGCTCTAGAAATACAACAATTTTTAAGGGTAAGAAATAAATTTTCAGTAAGTACTCAAACACATGAAAATATTAAAATATACTTTCCATAGCATTTATAGCTGTATCAAGTAAAGAAAACATAGTTCCATAGTTAGTCAGTAATCTCAAATTTGCATAACAGTTAACATTTTTTATCTCATGAAACTTTTCTCTATGTTTACATGCTTACGAAGCTTAAACTAGGGCTTAATCCCTTTTAAATTTTCTCTTCGCCTACATGATCCAAACTTTATCTGGTTAGGAATTCTCCTTTGGCATAAGGCGTCCCCTAAACTAAAGTGGTCATTCCACATGCACTAATGGATTTCACTCCACTATTCACACCTCTAGTATACTTATTCATAAAATGGACCTAGACACATGTAGGACTTTTTACGGGCTTCTTTTATGATGTTTTATTAGAATCTCTTTTCTAATCTTTACAAATCACCTCAAAATTCATTTTTTTTCTCTAGATTATCACATCCAAGCTTTGATTACTCTTTCCTTTAATTAAAGTAAGTATGTAACATATTGAAAGATAACTTCTTAAAATGTCAACATTTTCAATTTCACTAACATATGTATAACCTAGTGAAATACGCAATAGAGCCTCAAACTTTACTTTTCTTACAAAACACCTATTCATCTCCTCATGAAACACTTTGAAATGATTATCTAACACTTAAATCACATAACATTCATTAGAAATTCTCACATAATCAAAATCTAGTGGAAAGACAATTATCATTAATACTGGATATTTATTCATAAATCAATACTATATCATGAAACCACACCACAAAATCATCAAACTCTCATTATTTACTAAAGGAAACATATTCAAGCAACTTGATAATCCAACTCCCAAATTCCCACACAAGACCGTGGGCAATACACACAAAACTACACATGGATTTTCATTCCATCAAATAAGAAATGTTCATAAAAATAAATATTTCACTATTCTAACAAGATTACACAATTACAATAAAAATTAACAAAAACCTCCCCCTAGAACCCCAGTGTGGCTGTGAGCTAGGGTACCAAAGTTTTGTAATTTCCAATTATTTCCACCATGTTTTATGTACCACAAAGACTCCAAAACATCCAATCAAGCTCCTAACTATACAAAAATCCTCAAATCCACATCCTAATCCATTTCTAAAATAAGAGCTCTAGTATGTCAATTTAGAGATCTTGGGTTTCCACTTGAATCTAGGGTTAAAATCTTAACCTAAATAGCTCACCACACTCAAAACCATCCATATATACTCTCAAACTTTTAGAGAGAGAAACTAGCATAGTTTGAGTTATAAACTATCATGAAAATCATAGTTTGAAAGATAAAAAGTGGGGTTTGAGCTCCCTACCTCTTGGAGTTGCTACTCAAGAAGGTTCTTAATTTATTTTCCTTCTTTCCTTTCTTTTTTTTTCCCTTCTGTTCTCTCTTCTTCCTCCTCCAGCCGTAACCCCTCTTCTCGTTCCCTCCTTTCCCTTTTTTTTTTCTTTTTCTCCCTTTTTATGTTGCTTGGCCGTGAGGTTGGAACATGGTGGGAATTTTTGGTTTTGTTTCATTAGTTTTTTATTCATTTTGGCTTGCTAAGCAAGCTTTATAAAATTTAAAAAAAATCATAATTTTTGGTTTTTAATTAGTTTGTAACTAGGTTAATTAGATGGAAGCTAAATGGAAAAAACTAAATAATAATAGACTTAATTATTCTAGCCAAATAGTAAATATTTCTCTTATTTAATTAAAATTAGGCATTCATCTGGATATTTATTGGTCATTTTATACCAATTATATTTTATTTATGTAAATCTTTTCAAATATAAACTTTTAACTAGGTTGAAGTATGATAATTTCTCCTATTTAATTTTATAAATGCTTAAAAAATTATTAATAATTTACAAAATAAATTTGACTAATTTTTTGTTTTTAAATGTTTCACTGGACAAAAATGTCCTTAAGTAAAACCACACAATTACCAAATCACCACTATGTAGTTTTCATTATTTCTTCAAATATTTTAACTATTTTTTAATACTTCTTAAGTAATTTTCACTGTCTTTTTTTATTTAATGCTAAAATAAAAATATTAGGAATTAAATAATATATTTATTAATAATAAATAATAACATGTTTATTAATGTTAAATATTAACATGCATAAAATACTTAAGAAAATTTAAAAGATATTTATTTTCTCTTAAATGGGAATGTTAAATTTTTCATGCAAAAAGAGTAAGGCACAATTTGTATTTTTATTTTTTCTTAAAATATGTTATTTGCTAAGATTTTTCGTGAGTAAGAGCATAGCATGAAAGGCACTTGAGTAGTCTAATATGTAGATGACTCAACCATATATATTTTTTGTTTGGATAAATTACATTTTACCCCCTCTAGTTTCACACTTTCCCAAATAACCCCCTTCAACTTTGTGATTCAAGTTAAAACTATTAAGGCTTCCGTCAAGAGTGACAACAGTTATCACATGTGCTTCTCACATGAGCGAGCTTCGTAATGTCACTTGAAGAAATGTTACCCATTCTGAAAGGGTTACACATAGTGACCACAGAGAGTGTTTGTGAGAAAGGGAGATAGGAAGCCATAATTGGAGGAGATGAAAATTTGGATCATTAGAGGAAGAAGAAGAAGGCACAGTTAATATAACACAAGTAACCCTAAAACTTGAAGATTAGGTTGCTTATTGTTGATGACTATGGGTATTGGGTGATATGTTGTTATAGATTGTTTGTTTGGGTATGGGTCACTAGTTGAACTATTCAAAACTTTGTTCTGGTGCCTTGCATATGGGGTTTATGTGGGGTATTATTGTGTGTGTGGGTTTGGGTAGTGTTGTCTCAGTGTGGGTATTTTATCCATGGGTTGGGTGTGCGTGGCGTTGTGGGATTAGGGTTGAGGGATTGGGGTTAAGATTGAGGATGAGGGTCGTGGTCTTGCTGCTTGTGGGTTGTGGGGTTGGGATTGAGGTTGAGGGTTATGGTCCTGCTGCTTGTTGGTTGTGTGTGGATGGGATTGGGGTTGTAGGGTTATGGGTTGTCTGCTGTGTTTGGGTTGTGGGGTTGGTGTTGGGCTTGCTTATGGTCCTATAGGGAAAGGGTTTGGATGTGTAGTCTTGCAGGTTGCCTGCATATGCTGGATTATATGTGAATTATATATGAATTATTATGTTAGAATTATGTGTTAACATGGATTATTTGTGAATTAGTAAATTAGTCGTGTTATTGATTATAATGATATGGTTTATATGTTAGTAAATTAGTCATGCTATTTATATGTTAACTACTGAATCAGTATTATGTAATATTATATTGTGTGATCCATTGTGTGTAATATTGTGCAATTACTTTTGTTATATAGGCATGTCTATCACTATTGAGGTCCATCATGGGGGCCACTTCAGACATAAATCCCTAAGGATGTACCTTGGGGGTTCAATAGATCTTGTTACAAATAATGACTTGAATTTTATAAAATACTTTGACATAATTGAAGTTGTGACTGAATTTGGGTACCTTGCTAGTTCACTAATTTACTATCAAATACCAAGGAAGGGCCTAGATGATTGTTTAGTTCAGATAAAGGATGACAA
Organism: Castanospermum australe; assembly: GCA_019955255.1. Classification (NCBI taxonomy): domain Eukaryota; kingdom Viridiplantae; phylum Streptophyta; class Magnoliopsida; order Fabales; family Fabaceae; genus Castanospermum; species Castanospermum australe. Next base: position 247,723 of record NSJW01000081.1, read on the forward strand.
AAAATAATGAATATGATGGAAGCATATAATGCTATTGGAAAGAAACATGGGTATTATATGTAAAGTGTGGAATAGACCTTATATTTTTGCCTATGCAACCAGGTTATGAAGAGGTTAGGATTGAAGCACAAGTTGATAGCCAGGAGACTGATGATGCAATGGAGCACAATGTTCATTCAGTAGAGGGTCAAAGTGAAGAGGATGACAGTGAGGATGATGACAATGAGAATGGTGCATATTTACCTTAAGATGAAGGTGCAGGGGATGACATTGAGACAAATTTAGAAAGTGAGAGTGATGGGGTAAAGGATAACACAAAGGATATTAGGCTTGATATACCCTAAGAGCTAACTTTAGAAGGGGGTGTAGAAGGGGAATGCGACATTTTTACTGAAAGTCCACATGTTGCATCTACTTTAGGGCAAATACTAAGGATTAATAAATAGAGAATAAAGACTGCTGATAAAAGGCCAGAAAAGATAGATAAAGGTAGGGGAAAATTCACAGGGAAGGATAAGGCAATAGAGGAAGACCTTGATTATTTTAGTGATGTAGATGATGAGTATAATATGCTAAGTGATCCAGAAAATGGGGATGATGAAGTGGAGAGATATAAGGAATTCAATGAATAAATTAACATGGACAATCCAATCCTAAAACTGGGTTTAATATTTAGAAATGCTCAGATTTTTAGGGCTGCAGTGGTGGAGTGGAATGTTAAGAGGTATTGTGACATTAAATGGGTGAGAAATGAGAACCATAGGATAACTGCCGTATGTAGGAGACGTTGTCCATGGAGGATTCGTGCCTCCAAGATATAGGGAAAAACCACCTTTCAAATTAAAACCTTCCAGCCCAAACACTTATACCCTATGACAATGAAAAACTCCTTAGTCACCTCAACTTACCTTGCAAAAAGGTATTTTGATATGATGTCAGATGAACCCAAATGGAATTTGAAGTCTATACAGAAAACTTTTATGAGGGAGGTCAAAGTAGACACCAAACCAATGAAACTTTATAGGGCTAAAAGAAAAGTTACTGAGATAAATGAAGGGGATTTGAAAGAGCAGTATGCATTGCTTTGGAACTATGGTGCTACTGTGAGGAAGTACAATCCTAGAAGTAATGTGACGCTAATGATGGATCCACCAACTTCTGGTTGTCTACCACATTTTAAGAGATTATATGTGACTTTTCATGCACTGAAACAAGGGCTCATGGCTGGTTGTAGGAAGACTATTGGTCTAAATGGTTGTTTTTTAAAAAGTGTTTATGGGGGCAGCTTTTGAGTGCTATAGGTAGAGATGAGAATGACAATATGTATCCCTTAGCATAGGCTATTATGGAGGTGGAAAACATAGACAGTTGGCACTAGTTTATGGAGGAGTTTGTTAGAGACTTTGGGGATGGTGATATAGCTGGCTGGACATTTGTTTCTGACAGACAAAAGGTACTTGTCACTTTACTGAAGTTTTTGATTTTGTTGTCCTAGGACCTATATATTAATGTGATAACTAACTTGATTTTGTTTTTTTTTATGAATAAGGGACTTGTTGATGTGTTTCACTTATTTCTTCCAAATGCTGATCATGGATACTATGCAAAGCATTTGTATGCTAATTTTATAGCAAAATTCAAGGGAAAAGAATTGAAGGACAACTTTTGGCATGCTGCTTATGCTAGGACTATTAGAGAGTTTAGTTATTGGATGAAGAAAATAGAAGAGATGGATGGTGACACATTTAACTACTTAAATGTCATACAACCTAGTGCTTGGTCCAGTCACATTTCAATACTGCAGTGAAATGTGACATCTTGGTTAATAATATCAATGAGTCATGGAATGCATATATACTGGAGGCAAGAGATATGCCTATTATTAATATGATGAAGTGGATTAGGAGGAAGTATCAAGGGAAACTAACACCAACAGCTCAAAAGAATTTAGAGAAAGCAAAAGATGGGTCATGCAATTGTTTTCCAACTTACGCAAGAGATGGAAAGTATGAGATTAACCATTATGACAGTGTGAGCATTGTGGACCTACACAATAGGACCTACACATGTAGGGCTTGAGATCTCACAGGTATCCTACGCAAACATGCAGTAGCAGCCATCACCATGCATGATTATGCACCAGACGATTATGTGGATGAGTGGTACAAGAAGGAGACTTACATGAAGTTATACTAGTTCTCAATTGCACCTTTATCTGGAAAGCAAGATTGGGAGGAAATTGAATATATCACTATCTTGCCTCCTAAACACAAATGCCAACCAGGTAGGCCCAAGAAACAAAGGAGGAAGCAACTTGATGAGCCAAAAAACCCTCACAAAATTCAAAGGAAAGGTGGAACAATCACATGCAGCAAGTGCTTGAAGACTAGGCATAACATGAGGTCATGTGAAGGGCCTGTCCATTCAATGTCTAGAATATTGAACAAGAAAAACAAGGTATTCCTCTGTACATTGTTTTCTTGTACTTTATAAGTCTGAAAATTATTTGTAATTTGACATACAATTCTTTCTTTATAGGATAAAGGCCCAATTTATCCAACCCAGCAAAGGTAAACCACAACATCTTACATTAGTGCAATTGTGGGGCCCTTCAGATACAAAATACCAACAATGAGGAACAACAAGGCTAAACAACAAAACTTGGAACTAATGCAGACATAATCACTATAAGGTTTGCTGCAGGAAAAGGGATTTCATCCCAAACTGATGCTGCAAGCAGAGGGAATGTGATAGGAAAGTAATCCCAAGCTTCAACTCAGGCTACAGGAAGTGTAAAAAGGAACGGAGTTCAAAGTGCCAAGGCTGTGAGGAAGAAGTACACATATGGAAGGGGTGGGATCATACCTGAGGAGGCTTTTGTAGGGACTTCTTTTTGTAGATGACACTTGTAGTTTGAAATATCAGTTTACATGTTTCTGTTGGGATAGTACAGTTGTAATTTAAGCTCTTAATCATGTTTTTTTGGAACGTACAATTGTAATTTGAGCTCTCAATCATGTTTTTTTTGGGATATCTGACATGTATGTATGTATGTATTTTTAGACATATCGTTTACCATTATAATGACATTGTCATCATGGTTTCACAGTAATGAAAAGTCCATATTTTGAGATGACAAGTTCCCAATTATTCTGCTTTTATCAATTTATTGCCTTTATCAAGTTAGACATTTGCTTTTTGGTTTGCTATAGGTGCTCTTATGCTTTCTATGAATTTGGAAAAGATTAACTGTTAAAGTGAAGCTATTATAGATTGAATGCTTGTTATGATTGAATGTGTTGTTACTACCTTTTTTGGTTTACTGCCTTTACCATATTTTCAGAATGGTTTTTGGTTTGCTATGGTTGGCAATTGCTTTATGAAATATATATTCATTTCTTAACATAAAAACACATTGTTTTCTCCTTAACATAAGAGCAATAGATCCTCAGTAACAAAAGAGCATTGCATTCTCATTAAACATAAGAGCATTATATTGTTATTAGCATAATAGCACCCTCTAATCATTAACATAATAATACCCTAATTGCATTCCCAATACTTTCCCATTACAAAACAGCACCCCATTAGCCTTATCTCTATTACATTCTCATCAACATCACAATGAACAACAACCCAATTACAACCCAAGTTGCAATTCACAATGTGAAATATAGTAGCTCCCTCTTGTGGCTTTCAAGTTGAAGTTGCTGAATTTTTGCAACCTCATTTCTATGCATTCTTTCAATTTTAACCTGTACAGCACTATTATTGCTCATATGTTCAGCATAGGAAGGATCCACCCAATCAAAGTACCCACAACCCTAAAACATAGGAAAAAGTCACAAACAGAGTGAAGTTCAAACATAAATCACAGGTGAAAGAAATTACAAGTATCAAAGGTGAAAAATCACAAGTACAAGAGGAACTTACATTCACTTTGTTGAAGCACCTATAGTACCTTCTGCCTGGATTGGTATCTGATCAAGACGTCCGTAAGGAGGCTCTCTCTCCACAAGCCCTTGAATGGAACAATGTAGACCCACACCCAACCCTTGATGAAGAGGTCATTGATTTCTTCCACACCCCTCCACTTTCATCTCAAACCTAGCCAAAATGAAGAGTCCCTCCATCTCTCTGTTTAGGAAGCAATTTAGGTGCCAAAAATGGAGGATTTGGCGCCCAAAAATGAAGCATTTCAAGCATGTGTGATAACTGTTGTCACTCTTGACGGAAAACTTAACAGTTTTAACTTGAACCAAAAAGTAAAGGGGTTAACTGACTCAAAAAAAAGTTAAGGGGGGTTATTTGGGAATATGTGAAACTAGAAGGAGATAAAATGTAATTTATCCTTTTTATTTTTTATAAAATATTATTTTTATTTTAAATTTATAAAAAAAGGAAAAATAAATAAAATAATATTAAACAAAATTAAATATCATAAAATAATAGGAAAAAATATAAAAACTTATGAGTCATCCAAATGTTGGACGATTCCTTATTTTTAAATTTTAAAAAAGAGGTAAAAATATACTTTTCATCATTTAACTTTATTTTTGATTTTATTTTTGTCCCACAAGTATGTTCCATTTTATTTTTGTTCCTAATATTTTTAAAAGTCACCAAATTTATCCCAACCACTAATACTGTTAAAAATTTAATAAAATTTGTTGACATGACATCTTATGTGGATAAAAGTGCACAATTGGCACGACCATTTTTTTTTTCATTTGGTTGGGATAAATTTTGTAACTTTTTGAAATATTTGGGACAAAAATAAAACTTAAAATAAAGTTAAGAAACAACACTTTCAATTAAATAACCATTAGGCGAATCTCTTGAATTAAAAGGCATGATTTGATATTAATATTGGGTAAAATATAATTTATATCTTTAAAGTTTATCCAGATATCAAATTATCACCTGAATTTTTTTTTTGTTTCACTAAACCCCTATAAATTTTGGTCTAATTTAAAAACATTAGTTTTTCCGTTAAATTAAACGAATGTTAATATGTAGTTTCAAGTTACATCAAACTTTATGGGGTTTAGTGAGATAAAAAAAATTTCGGGAGTAATTTGATATAGAGATAAACTTCAGGGGTGTAAATTATATTTTACAGCATAAGATTTTCTAACTAAATCATCACATGATGTACACTTGGGTCACATGGTAAGCAACTGGGGGTGACCTTTGTTTCATTTAACTGTAAAATTAACGTTTTCAAATCATATCAAAATTCTTGGGGTTTAGTGAGATAAAAAAATTTCAAAGGGTAATTTGATATCGGGATAAATTTTAAAAGTGTAAGTTATATTTTATTTATTAATATTTGACTTGACTTAGAAACAGAGTCAAGTTTTCCTTTCTATAATTCAATAATTGACCAAAATATGATTTGATAATAATATTTTTAATATTTTAATAAAAAGATATGATGAAATCTTAATTAAGTTAATTTATGAAAATATTTTTGTAATTTAATATGATTTTTAGTAATATATTTATATGAAAAGTAAAATTTCATCTAATACAAAAATATAGAAGTTAAAAAATAAAATGATACATATATTATATGAAAAATTATATTTTCGTCCCTTAAATTTTTTATGTTTCATTTTTGTCCTAGAGCTACATTTCAAATCTTTTCAAAACTCATCAAATTCATCCCAACTATTAATTCAAAAAAAAAAAATTCTAATTGGACGTGCTAATTGTGCACTTGTCTCCACATAATATGTTTTATCAGCAAATTCAGTTAAATTTCTAACGACGTTAGTGGTTAGGATAAATTCGGTGGCTTTTAAAAAGATTTGAGATGAAAATAAAATAAAATATAATTGTGGGACAAAAATGAAATTTAGAATAAAGTTAAGGGAAGAAAAGTATATTTTTGCCTTTAAAAAATAAATAAAAATAAAAATTATCACTGATTGATAAATAAAAAAAAAGTGGCACATTTTAAATTTTTTTTTAAAAGTGGCACACCAAGATAAAATGACCTTCAGGAAGCCTATAGTAAAGCTAGCGAGGCAGAGAAGTTCCCTAAGACAGTTGATCAACCTTCAAAGTATCAACTTGCTCGTAATCAACCCTTTGGTAAGTCTAGTGGTATACCCCAATTTGTTACCGTATAGGAATTCGGAGCATCCTAACTCTAATTCTGCTACATCATCTATTTCTTATCAAAAGGCTACTGTGTCTAAGGGTAGAGAGTTTATAAAGTGTCATTACTATCACGCTAAGGAACATGTAGTTGCTAACTATCCATGTAGAGTTCTTAATACAAACACTATTCTTAAAGAGTTGGGTAGAAATCCTAAGTATGTTGAAGTGGTAGTTGAGCCAGTAGATTGTCCTTCAAACAATGAGCATAGTAAGGAATGGGTAGAGTAGAGAATCCTAATCACATTAATATCATGATATGGATTCCTTCTACTCCTATTGAGTCTGATGTACTGTCCTTCCTAATGACAGGGTTGACCTCTCAGGTTCTCTCAAAGTATGTATGAATAGAGAAGTTTGAAGAAAAAGAAAATGAGGATAAATTTTTCATTTTGATTTAAAATTCTATTTATTTGAAAATTTTTTAAAATGAAAGAATAAAATCAAAGATTATTAAGTAATCGTCATCTCCTCCATTTTTCATTTTTATAAACATTTTATAATTCTCTCTAGAAATAAAAGATTAACCTTTCCTTTCGTTTCTATCCAAACTTGTCCATCCAAGCTAACCCTTACCAATAGACCTTATTCTAAGGTTAATTAGCAAACCCTCAAAGCCCAAAGTTAAGATCATACTTGGATTGTTCATGAGTTGTCTCCCTACAAGTCCATCAATCTTGTATCTAAATCACCTGATTTCAAATCTCCTGACTTAGTTGAGAATTTTGATGACCATATTCATGATTTGCATGCCGACATTATAGACCAACTTGCAGTAAGTAGTGAAAATTATAAACTTGCTGATGATGTGCATCATATATTTTAGGGATCATAATTTTAATGTGAATGATTATGTTTTGCTTCATGTTAGACTTGAAAGATACTCTACAGCCTCCTTCCTGCAGTTGCATGCTAGATCCATAGGCCCATTTTGTATTGTACCTAAGCTTGACACTTTTGAAAATACTTTTTTTTAAAGAAAAATTATTTTTTTAAATGCTCTCTAAATAAAATTTTAATTATAAACTATTTTAACTATAAAATAAGTTAATCTAGACACACATAATTATAAATCATATTTTGATTAAACTTAACTTGCTTGACGATATGATTATAAGTCATATTTTCAATGTTGATGATTTGTGTCCTCATAGAAATACTTCTAAGCATTCTTTGGTGTCTCCAGCTATTCTTACAGGTTACACAAATGCTCAATGTGCCTGATAAAGTTATGACAGCTCTACCACAATTTTCAAGCCAGATTCCTCTTTTATTTCTTCGATGAGTACAAGATGTCTAACTCTCCTAAGGTGAGTATTCCCAGAGGGGGAGAATAATGTTATTTATAAGGATAATCATATAATTTTATTTTAGATAATTTAGATATTTATCTTATTTTTAACAAGTTATTTAATATTAAGAGTTAATTAGTACTTAATTGATTAGAATTTTGACTAGAATTTTGACCCCCATTGGTTTATAAATACCTTTTTAGGTGCTCTATATTATTCATACTTTTAGGTGTCTTTATTGGTTTATAAACTTTTGTTGAGACTTCTAATGTATCCTAACTTTAAAATAAGATAACCTCTCTTTTTATAATTTTTCTTGTGTAAAAAAGTGTAATTTATATAAGAGTTTAAATTTAGTTAATTGTTAGTGTAGAGTTTTTTTTTATATTATCACTTAATTATGTATTAATAAATTATTAAAAAAATTTATTTTTTAAGTAACAATTGTCATAGTCAAATATTTTTAATGATACAATAATATATAATTGAGTGATAATGTAAAAACTTTTTTAATAATAATGGATTAAAATTAAATCATTTGGATAAAGTGATAAAGCAAAAGAAAAAAGCATAATTTATTCTTTTAGTTTTAGAGTAATTTTGTATCTTCATGAACAATTTGTCCCGTAATTTTTTAATTACTAAATAAGAAATTATTAAATACATTTTAAGGGATCTTAATCTTCTTCAGTTGTTGAAATAATACAAATGTTCTATTAAAAAGATAAAAATAAAAAATTTTTAAATATAACTATTAAATTTGATAACCTATCATAATAAGTTTTTACATAATAAAATTTATGTTTAACTTACTTTAACACAATAGTTTTATAATAAAAGAAGATTTGAATCTCATTTTAAGTTATCAAAATATTAAATACTTCTATTTTTTTATTTAACATATTTTATTAAATATTAAAAAATTATTAAGAACGTTGTTTAATTGAAAATATTTTTAATTTTATAATACATCATGTTAAGAAATATTTTATATTTTCCTAAACAACAAATTTAATAATCTTTTCAACTATAAAACAAAAATATTAAATATATGTTAAATTTTTTTTGTGAATAAATATATTTTAAAATTATAAAATATTATATAATTTTATTTTTTTATTTAATATAGCATAACAAAGTGATTACTAAAAAAATATTTTTTAAAGACCATTTTACGTTATTCTCTATCATCACTCTTTTCTTAATTGGGTACCCCAAGCACGATGAAAACGTTGATTCCTCCTCAATCCACAGCCACAATCACAACCACAACACCAATTGCTGCCACCATCCATAGTCACACATCACTATCATGCCATTGCTCCTCTCCAAGGCTTTCCTCTCCTTGTTCGCATCCCCAATCTCCATGACCCATTCCGCCCCCAGGCCTCGCCTCCGCGGTGTCGTCTTCGACATGGACGGCACCCTCACCGTCCCCGCCATTGACTTCGCCGCCATGTACAAGGCCGTCCTCGGCGACCACGAGTACCGCAGGATCAAGGCTGAAAACCCTTCCGGCATCGACATCTTGCACCAAATCGAGACCTGGGGCCCCGACAAGCAGCGCAAGGCTTACGAGACGATTGCTGATTACGAGCGCCGGGGAATGGATCGCCTCGAAATCATGCCGGGTGTGTGTCTTCCTTCGTCCTCTGTTTGGTGTCTGCTTGTTTGAACCAAATGGGTGTTGTTGAATCTCTGCCTGCAGTGGAAAGCTCCAAGTTTTCTCTGCAGTCTCTGTGATTCTTCCATTGTTTGTGCATTGTTGAATGGAAATTGTTGGCAAGGAGTTGGTATTTTGGTTCAGTGTATTGTGATTAATGATTGTGTGTGCTTTCTTCCTGATAACTTGGTTACTTCAGTGCTCTAGTTAGACTTTTAAGTGAGTTTTCTTATAATTTTTTATGACATGGAAGGGTGAGAGAGAGGGTTTAAGCTTTTATTATTTTATTTTTTTTGAAATGTACTTGTTTGCCTCTAGCTTATAGATGAGCTGGCACAAGTTTGATATGCTGGTCAATTGTGGGTGCAGGTGCAGCTGAACTTTGTGGTTTTCTTGATTCGAAGAAAATAAGGTCCAGTTAAGCACACTGTCTTCCACTTCTTATGTCATGGTTTTCTTGTTGGGTTATTGTGTTGTGTCTATTTTAACCCATGGATACTTGGTTAGAACTATTGTCAAACTCAATTGATTTAGGTTTCTGTATAATATGTGTTTGTTGGGTGACACCTGAAAGTCATCTATGTGTGCAGTTCCAATTGCTGGTTTCTCTGTTTTGGTTTATACAAATAGCTTCACCAGTATGACACAGCAATCCTCTGTTAAAAAACGAAATGCTATTTGTTTAGTCAATACCCCAGTGTTGGTTTCCTATTAACTTTTATTATTTCCAAACTTATATACATACATATGATTCCTGAGTCTATCTTATAACGTGGATTTCTTCTAGTTACTTGTGGAGGAATAGGTACCGTTTGTTTATATTGCATTCCCTCTTGCTGAATTGTTTAATTGGTGCAATCCCTACCTTTCTCCTATTGCAGTTTTATGCTCTTCTGATCTTTGAATAAACATCTAATCTTTATAGAGTCTCAATGCGTGAAGTAATTTATTTTTCTAAGTACTTATTTATTATCTAGAGGAAAAATATTTAAGGTTGGTTTATGTTAAATTTCTTATATTTTTCTATCGAGATTTTTCTATGTTTGTTGTGTTTCTTTGTGTTTGTACCTTTCCTTATCAAATCTGTACTGGGAGTATAACTGAACAGCAGCAGCCTTGGTTCTGTGCTCAGGGCTCATCAATTTCCGTAGACTCTTGAGTTGTTGGGAGTACTAGCATAAAGATAAACTGCTGCAGGCTCAATGTATGTTCATAAACTTTTGAGGCTTGGGTTCTGTAGCTACATATGCTCCATCTCTTAATTGAGAATGAACGAAATACTCTATTTATTATTAGACATGGGTGTCAAGTTGCTTGCTGTCAGTGCAAATGATCTAATTCTGACTTCTGTGGAGCATCATAGATCATAGGCATGGGCCACAAGGCACAAAGATTAATTAATTTGGTACAAGAACATATATGTTTTTATATATCCATCTATCTTGTAATTCATGTTCATATGTCTTTGCAAATGTTGTATTGATACCATATAGACACTAAGGTAGTGAGTTAATAAAAGTTTTGGGGTTTGGTTTCTTTTGACTACATATGTCCTATGTCTTATGCTTAGAAAACTTTTCAATATGAAGTTGATTTTTTGATAATGATATGTGTTAACTAATGCTGATACAATTTATTTGAAGGAAAGACTGCATCCAATTTATGCCAACAATAACGAAGTTATGACCTAGCTAGTGATGCTTATAGAATGTGTATAAATTACTTATGATATATAGCTTTTTTTTTTTTTTTTTTTTCCTTTTCAGGAGGGGATTGATCACACGCAATGTGAAGGAAGCAGTTGATTTGTTCCATGAACGATTTGGGGTCAGTTTATCAACAAATGTATTTGTTTATATATTCCTTTTTTTCTTTCCGGGGAAGTTGGGTCAAATTGATATATGGGAGTTGTGTAACATGGAATTAGGTTATTCATTTTGTTTTCCCTTTTAAAGTTTGTCCCTGACTGTGCTATGGTAGAACTATGAATTATACACTAATTGCCATGAAAAGAGCACAAAAGGAATTTAGCACTGCAGCTTCCATTTGTCTATACATTTGACACAGATCAGTCTATGTGATAATGGATAAGTTCTGCGCTTGCTTGATACTTGGATAAGATGATGCTTTGTTAATGTTACATTTTCATGCACTTTAAGGTTATTAATATAATGATATTGTCAAGAAAGGTTGGTATGGAGTAATAATTAAGGTCTTTTAAGATACAGAAAATTCCATTCTGTCGTAAACACACTTTCTATGGTGCATGTCATAAAGTTACTATTATTGAGTGTAAGTTGAATATTGGGAGTTTAGTATATGACTTAAACCACTGGTCACTAACTATTCTGTTGGATTTAATCCTCCCTCCCCCAAAATTAAATAAATAAATAAATAAAACAAAATAAGAAAAATGAACATGATGTTCAGATTGTGGCATCTGAATTCTGAACTATTGACTATTGTATGTGGATATTCTTCTAAAAATTGTACGTCCATCTGCTGTTTTCTAATAGAGGCATAATAATTGAACCTGCACATTTCTTTTTCTCTTTCCCTATATTCTTTTTTATATGCATGATTGTTAGTGTTGAAATTATAGGGTTTAGATAAGGAGAAAGAAGAAAGGAGAGTAGAGAACAATGTGATAAATATATTAGATGTGTTGATATATTACAAAAGACAAAGCATTAACCTCTATTTATATTCTAGTAACCCTAATCAAATAAGGAAATAAATCAGGAAATATAATAAAATTATGCTATGACTCCTAAATTGCTTCATCAATTAGAGTACTAATTGATTCCACAATATATTCTAAAGATCCTCTAAAGATATTCTAAATATATTCTAACACTCCCCCTCAAGGTAAAGCTTACTAAGCTTTAAGCTTGTTACAAATAAATACTTTAATTAAATAACATAAATATAAAGTGGACTCCATGGCTCAAACACAACTCAGGATGTTGGGGATACCGGAGAGATGAACATTGCTAGAAAAATAACTCAGTAACGAATCATCATCAGCCTACGTGAGAAGAAAGGATTCTAAGGTTCTGCTTGACCAGATGGCAGACCCTAAAAGACTTGAAGATTCTAGGGTTCTGCTTGACTAGACAGCAGACCCAAACGACTTGAGAGATTATAAGGATTTGCTTGACCAGATGGAAGATCCAGACAACTTGAGTAGAAATACTACTAGTATAATTCATTAGTAGAAAAGAAGTCACCATCTGAATGGCCGTCGATAGGAAGAGAATAACATCACAAACATAAGTATTGAAGAGATGTCACCACTGATATGAATCATAAGTGGGAAAGAAGTTACCATCGAAATGATCGTTGATGGGAAGAGAAACATGACAAACATTAGTATTAAAGAGATATCACTACTGATATGACTCATCAGTGGCAAAGAAGTCAGTATCGGAATGATCGTCGATAGGAAGAGAACATCACGAATACTAGTATTGAAAAGTCACCAAATAAATCACCATCGGAATGATCATCGATGGGAAGAGAATAACATGACAAACACTAGCATTGAAGAGATGTCACCACTGGTATGATTCATTAGTGGGAAAGAAATCACCATCGGAATGATCATCGATGGGAAGATAACATCACAAACACTAATATTGAAAAGTTATTACTATCTCTGTTGTTAGAATCGCACGATTCGCGATTCGAATCGTGCGATTCGATTCGATTCGTGCTGCCCACGATTCGAATCGGAAGCTGAATCGTGTCTGGCTCTGAATCGTGCCGGAATCGCCTGCAGAGGTGCGATTCTGTATCACCAATTCGAATCGTGGTCTTCTGCGATTCGTTTCGTTTTTTTTTTTTTTGCTTCAATATATATGCAGAATATGAATCGGCATTGCCGAAATTAAAGGAAGAAACAGATGGGTACCATTCCATCGTTTCTCATTCCGTTGTGGTTCTCTCTCTGCTCCTTTCGTTTTTCAAGCAGAAGTGCAGATTCTGCAGAACGCACAAGTGCAGAACGCATTTCTCTCTCGGCTCCTTTCGTTTTTCTCAGTCTCACGCACGACACAGTGCTCTCTGCGTCCAGTGCCTCTCTGTGTCCAGTGTCTCTGCAGATTTCATGTTTCTCTGTTTTCAGTGCTTCAAAACAGAGTATTTGTTTGGTTTTTACAGCTTCTTTGTGTCTCTGTTTCATTGGTTCAAAAGAGAAGTGGTTGAGTGAGTGTTAGAATTTCTTATTGTCTCTGTTTTTGGTGGTTCAAAACAGAAAGTATTTGGATGGCTCCTAAGGCTAAGAAGAAGGGGAAGAAGGATGTCACATGGGATCATTGCAGTGTTCTTGATAACAGATTACATGTTAAATGTAATTACTGTCCACAATCATGTGTATTTAAGTATTTTAGTAATGTGTTTCTGAATCGTACGATACGTTATGATTCACGATTCAAAAATTTAAAAAAACGATTCACGATACGATTCACGATTTGACAACTATGATTACTATCATTATCACTCCCCCTCAATGCTATGCTAGCATTGGAAAAAAGTTAAACAGTAAAAAAACATAGAAAATAGATGAGAAAATGGGTTGAGAGAACAATAAAGGAGAATTTATAAAGGAGTTCTATAGAGCTCGACACAGTGGAAAGCATGGACACCCTCAAGGTGGATGGTACCGCTCTGATACCATGTTGAAATTATAAGGTTTAGGTAGGGAGAAAAAAAAAGGAGAATAGAAAACAATGTGATAAATATATTAAATGTGTTGATATATTACAAAAGACAAAGCATTAACCTCTATATTCTAGTAACTATAATCAAACAAAGAAATAAATCAGGAAATATAATAAAATTATGAGATGACTCCTAAATTACTTCATCAATTAGAGCACTAATTGATTTCACAATATAAAGATCTTCTAAAGATATTCTAAATATATTCTAACATGTAGCATGAAGGAACTTCCTTTCTAACTCTTGGTTCTTTCGTCTTAAGTATTAAACTCTAGTTATATATTATACCTCACTGCTGCAGATTACATTTTCTCCAGCATTAAGCAGGGAATTTCGTCCTTATAAACCTGATCCAGCTCCGCTACTTCATATTTGTTCTGCTTGGGAAGTTCAACCAAATGAAGTAATAATGGTTGGGGATAGCCTTAAAGATGATGTAAGTGGTTCTTTTCCTGATAATGTTGATATTCATGATAAATGACTACTGGCACACTGTTATTGTTGTAGCTGAGCAATTTCAAATGCCTAAATTCTTACTATCATCTTGATATGGACAGAATGCTTGTGGATCTTCTGGTTTCTCCTTTTACCTTTTCTTAAACAAATTTTTAATTTTAATTTTATACAAACAATTGCAAAATCAAAGGCACAACAGTAACTATGTTCGTAACAAAATTCAGAACGGAGAGGAAAATAAGAAGATATTTCAAATCACCCAACTTAGGATTGGGCTGCAACGCTGACTTGTAAACATTGAGGTCTGCACAAGAATTTCATCATCAGTCTGCAAACGAAAGCATGGTACATTGCTCCTACTAGATGAATGGATTCACACAGGCTAGTATTTTTATTCTATAGATAATTTCACAATGGGTAGTGATATTTGCACACTTCTAATACCTGCATTTGATTGGTCATAGAATGAGGAGGGTCTTGCACTGATAAGCAGCCTGCACATGGAACGGCATACTCTGATAATTAGAACCCATCAACAAACTGGTCCTATATGTGTATGATAAAACATTTAGACAAGTACTCCTTGAACTTGCACTTATAAAGTGGAGAAATGTTATTACATACCTATATTTTCACACAACTTTTTACGTAACCTTTATGCCTACTTGTAACTTTCTTATTCTGTATTTATAACTTTAAAAATATGTTAGGAACTTTTCTTTCAAATTGTGACAAAAAGGTTATCAATACATAATAAATAACAATAGCGAAGTTTACCCAAAAAAAAAAAAAAACAATAGCGAAGTTTGGTTGTTTTATTAGGGCATGAGTGGTGTAATTGTAGAGGTGCATAAATAGCAGATCTTTTTAAAGTGGCTCCTTATTTCTGACACTGCTGCAAAGCAATTCTTTTCCATTGTATGCACAATTGCACATGTTGGCTGGTAAATTTATGCTACTCAGATATATTTGGAATCGGATGGTAATTGATTGATGTTGCTTGTTTTGACCTTTCTACAGGTGGCTTGTGGTAAGCGAGCAGGAACATTTACATGCTTGCTGGATCAGACAGGAAGATATGATTCTCCTGAGTATGCTGATGTTGATTTCAAACCAGATTTCAAGGTGACTTCCCTTGCTGAAGTTTACTCAGTTCTGGAGGTAAATTTTGACTTGTCACCTTGATGTCAAGTCTTGTTTGCAAGAAAATCTTGAAACTCACGCGGAACCATTTAGTTTGTGGTTTATGTATGCTAAGAGATGTCAAGTCTTGTTCGCAAGAAAATCTTGAAACTCATGCGGAACCATTTAGTTTGTGGTTTGTGTATGCTAAGAGATTTGTAGGTGGTATATGTCCTGAAAGAGGAAGGGGGGAGGCGGCAGGGGTTTATTCCTTACCTCCAGTAAGGTCATGAAGAAATAAGAAATCCCTGAAAATTTGTGGAGAGGACAATGAAAGTAAATGCGAAGTTTCATTGGTTTTTCTGGATTGTACTGTATATATTGTTTCTTCAGTTTCTTGGGCTCGTGGGTTCTGTTTTAGAGGTAGATACTAACGGTGCCATAAATTTTGGCATGATGCACCTACGAAGTGAACTCCAATCAAACTTATGCAAGGAAAACCCCTATGCTATGCTGCTGTGCTTTGAATGCCTTTCTGTCTCTCTTTTTGTGGTTTTTCTGAATCAGTCTAATAGAAAGCTACATGCAACAAAGGGATTGTAGTAAATATCTGATATTTTATAAAATTGGTGGCATCTTGAGGCAGGAATCAAAATATTCTATGAGCAAGGACAATTTTTATTTTTCTTGTTATAGAACACCGATTTTTGAGAATCTTTAATTTTTATCTAGTGTAATTGAACTTATAGATATATAGTACTAAAAAACAAATAAGATTGTGTTATGGGGCGGGTTGAAGTAGGTTTGTGCACAATCTGACCTCATCATCCATTCCTTAAAATATAACAAAATTAATCTGGTTTTGATTCACCCACCCCTATGAAGATATTGATTTATCCACCTCTACGAAGATATTTAAAATTCACACTTTATTCGTCCTATTCCGCACTCGTGAAAATTTTACACAATTTTATACAATAGTTAATTGTAATTTTAAAATTAATCATTATTTTATATAAATTATAAAACATGTATAAAAAAAAGTATATTTTCATTATTTTTATTATTAATTTAAACAAGTAAATAAATATAATAATATTTAAATTATAACAAATTTCAAATAAAGTTTAAGTGTATATATATATATATAAGGTGCAGGACAGGTGCGGGATAGATTTTATCAACTTATTGTCGTCTTTTGCAGAAATTGACATCATGTTTTAATTTGTGCACTTAAGAGTTGTGCTATTAACATTGCTCTTTGGTATTCAAAAGACAGATGTAATTAATTTTGCTAAGAAATACAATTTTTTATAGAGGAAACATTTTCTCTCATTCCATTTCTTTTTCTCAAAAAATTTCATGAGATTTTAAGGAATACTTATCAAGATTTAAGCTTCATTCAAATCCAAGATGATGGTCCTAATATCAATTTGAAGATAAATAAGTAGAGGGGTTACTCATTTTTGCTAGGAAAATTACAAGTTAATTCTGATATTTAATTTGCACCTTGTGATACTGTGTTGTTGGCATTCCCAATGACAAGCAAGAAAATGTTTGTGTTTTATTAACTACGAAACCAAATTGCACTATCCATCAGACGTGGCATGCAACATTTCTGACGGCAATTTTTTTTTTTTTTGTTTTGCTGTGAACATTTCTGATAGCAATTAATCCACTGCAGCCATTGCCAAACTGAGGTTGCTAGTACTCTCTCTCTCTCTCTCTCTCTCTCTCTCTCTCCTCTCAATGACGCATCCTTGTGTCGCTCTCCTAATAAAGCATGAGAGATACCCTCATTTAACAGTCACTAATATTGCAAACTAAACTACCAAATGAACCTGTGGAGAACAATTGAGTTAAGCTTTTAGACTTCTAGCATGAGAGAAACTATCCAAAATCTCTTTGGGTGTTTAGAGCTTTACTTCAAAATGAGTTCCTGTTTGCTTTTTGAATTATCATGTACTGAAAGGGCTTTTTTCATTGTTAATAATATAATCAATTTCTAAATGGTTTTCTTATATGGAGAAAATATTGTAGTAATATTCTATTTTTAGCTTCTGTTTTTAGGATCAATTTCTTTCTTTTTCTATTAAACAAGAAAAATGCATTCAAAATTATTTGGAGGCATTGAAAAGAGGTTTTCGGTTGCAGAAAGAAGTAGGAAAACAAGCAAAAATGATTAAATAAATGAAAGAACTGTAACAAATACATCTAAGCCGAAACAATGATCTTTTTTCCGTTATATTGCTCTATCTTATAACTCTTTCCTTTTGTCTTCTACTTTAGTTTCATAATTTTGTTGAGTTCCATTGTTCTGCTTGATTCCTTTCCTTTCTTTATTTCCCTTCTCATACTATTGGATACGAAATTTCCCTTCTTTGAAGCATATTTAGATGTTTAGCTTCTCTCCAAAGAATGGGGAACGGTTTGGTGATAGAGATTTAAGGCCATTAGGATTAGAGGTGTTGATACTTTAGGTTGGATTTGAACGGATATAGAAACAAATATGGCTAACCATGGTTGGTTTAAAAATTTATTTAGCTTCTATATATTCCTCAGTTTAATATGTTTTTATGTTGTTATTTGTGTCCTATTCTTAACAATTGTTATCTGTTGAATTTGTTCAAGTTGTGCATTGTTTTCAATTTGGCGATTCTTTTGGCTGAAACACAAGGTAAGAATTTGTATCGCTTAGTTTATTTCAATTGGCCAAATTTACCAACATTTTGTGGGCTTTTTTCCCCCTTAAGTATGACTATTGATTTCGTCTCGTCTCTCTTAGTTGTGTCTCAATCACATTTTGTTCCAGCTACATTTTCTTTTGAGAAAGAAGCACAAGGTAAGAATTTTTTTAGCTCAAGTTTCGTAAGTTTCATTCAACAGTTTCTGCTTTGTCCTGTTAACTTTGAGAAATTGTTGTGCTTTTCCCTATAAATATCATTGTTGACTGTGGTTTTCTTCGGTGTTACAAATGTGTTTATTTTTTTTATTGTTGTTATTAGAAGTGCTGATAATTTCACGGGCATAACTTGGCGAAGAGAACTGATAATGCGTTTCTTCTGTTGTTATTAGAACTATTGATAATGTTCTTAAATTAGTGTGCTTAATTCACTAATTTATCTCTTAAAATATCTACTACTAGTGGCATAGTTTTGTTGATTCGTCGTACATAATTTTCATGCAAATATTTTTAGACTATTAAACATATTAGTCCCTAAGTCTAGGTGTTTGAAAGCCAATTTTGTTCTGTTGTGATGCTATTTGCTTGCTCCATCTTATGTGCGGGTAGAACAAATTTTAGGTATGTTACGAACATGGTTCTAAATTGCGTCTGCAACCTTAATTACAGTCACAATATTGCGGTTACGGGACTCACCGCAATCATAATGTGACCGTAATTGCGACCGCATCAATCGTATTTTTTTGCAATTGTCCACAATTTTTACATCACAGTATAACTGCATCTACAACCGCAACTACAATTTAAAACCATGGTTACTAATATCAAGTTTAAGAATAAACTGTATTTTCCATCTTTTCCTTCTAAACTATCTAAGGAAACTGCTGTACATTTTGCCAGAGGGTGAGCCTTCTAATTGTTTTGTAGCTTTCATATATTGTAAGAGGATTTTCATATTTATCCTTCTCTTTGATCTAAAGCTTTTGTCTTTTGACATAACAAGTTCATAATTTTTAATGCAGAACATAATTGTCAAAAATTTGATCCATGAAACTTCTACATGTATATATATTTTAACTTAGAATTAAGTTGAGGAAGATTCCTTTCTAGGCATTTGAGAATCTTTTTTACCTTTGATCTAAGCTTTTACTTGTGTGAGAGTGAAACAAATGTTGTAGTAGTTTGAGATCAAATCAAAGACATATGTGAAGTTGCTAATAAAGGAGATTGAATCCCTTAGAAATTGTCAGTTAGAATTAAAGCGATAGCTCAGTGAATTTATGAAGGAGAAATAAATCTCATGGTATGGTCATCTTCGATCAATGATCATTGTATGTTGCAACTAGCTCCAAATAATTTGACATTTTTATAAACTATGAATCAAGCCTAGAATCTTCTTGTTGATATGCTTTTTCAGAGACAAATCTATATGTTCTCTGTAACTAATAAAATCTGTAAGCTACTATTCTTATATGAAGTTTCTTAACCGATTTTTTGGATAAATAAATATGAGAACTTATTTCTAGGGGATAAGGTACAAAATGGGAACTTATGACTTATCCAAAATGAGGATTCTGAAGATTAAAACAACAAACGGAGAATAGATCTTAGGGAGTTCTTGAACAAGAAAATGAGAAATTTGAAACGAGGTCCTTTTTGAGGGAACGTAAAAACATGCCTTTCCATTTTGAGGTTTGTATAGGTCTCCAAAATCCAATCTTGCCTTACAAACTTCTACAAAAGTGATTGATAGTGTCCACAAGTTTCAATTAGTAGTATTTGGCTCCTTAATTAGTTAAGACAATGTTAATTAATTAGAGATATTTAAGACCCAATTCGATCTGATAATTCAGCCTGTGTTCTAGTTAATAAGGTTAACTTACCCTAAAAGCAAAAAAAAAAATGAAAAACAAGCAAAGAATTAAATAAAAAAATTTATAATTTTGATATGTCTTGTGTGTCTACGTACCTTCACGTGCAATGAGAAGTCAAAATCACATAATTTTTTATAAAAAATATTTGTGTGTTGTAGGATTTTACTTAGGAATTAAGGATTGCAAAATAATTTGTGTGTTGATTAATGTAAAAATGCTTAGATTATGATTGATTGATACAAAATGATAAGGATAATTGATTAATTAAGAAATCGACAATTGATTGGTTGTATTGCTTTAGAAAGGATTAATAACTATATCACTCGCCAATCAAAGAGTCATCACGGTAATGTTGATAATTAGTGATCTTAATTTATTTTGAGAGTAAAGAGCCATCATCGGCTGCATCATTCCTAATTAATTAAGGATATTAAATTAAATTAAAAGATTAGTTAAACCAAAGAAAAATTAATTGATGTGTGATGGATTAAATGCCTACATCACTTACAAATCAAAGAACCGTTACAACTGCATTGATGGTTAATGATTCTATATTATTATTGGGTGGGAGAGTCGTCATGACAATGTTACTCTTAATTAAAAATTTAAATTTGATTTTGAAGGATTAATTAAATAAATGAAAAATAATGATCAATTAAATAATAATTAGTTTATTAATTAATGAAATTTATTTTTCTAAAAATGTTTTGGTAAAAGGTTTAAAAAAGTATATCACTTTAAGTCAAACAGTCATTACAACAATATTGATTGTTAGTGAACTTTTCAGAGTGGAAGAATTGTCGCGAACGTCGTCTCCAATTAATAAATTGCTTTAATATTTCTAACAAAAGTAATTGGGTAGAAGAAAAAAGATTTGTACTTTGATTAATTAAATTAAGTGGTGAGTTGAGTAATTTTAGTTTAGGATTAAAGAACCCTCACAACAATATTCACCAAATTAAATTATTTTTTAAATTAATAAATTGTTATAACTCAAATGATTCAGATTAATTTAAATATTACATAAAATTTTATTCACCAATACCCAAGACTAGCCCAAAATAAAATAAAATAAATATAAATAAAAAATAAAAAATCATTTTATCATATATAAATCTCATGCTTAACATACTACACATCTAACATTAAAAAAAAAAAACAGGATTAAAGCGAATGAGAAAAGAATATATGAAGGCAATAAATTAAAATCTAAACTAAAACTTAACAACCTGATGTAAATGAACAAGTCAACCACAAAATAAAGAAGATTCTTCTTATTCTTATTTAGTTAAGAGAAGAAAAGAAAAAAAAAAACAAAGGTGCTGTGTTTATTTATTGGCTTTTGTTCAACAATTCCATGACTTCTATTTTTGAAATTTCAGTATACCCAAAATCATCTAACATAAACCAATATTTCCACTTCAATCTGAAAGCAAGAAAGTAACAAAAACAATAAAAAAAACAGAATGTGAAGATAAAGTAAAATAAAAAGAAACCCTCTAGGCCTAATTTGCATCAAATACCGAAGTACTAAGAAAAGAAATGTCTAAGATATAAAGTAATATCCTACGAACTGAGCACCAAACCGAAAGTTAGCAATAACCTCATACACTTTGATCTTAATTTTGTATTATAATCAAAACTGCACTTTCATAGGACCGACTTCCTATTTCTCCCTTTTATTATCATTTCCTTTATCACTTTTAATTAGAGTAATGCCCAAAATTATAAGGACATGTAAATAAACCTCTCTTCGAGATTGGAATTTGACATGTATCCACAATATTTTAATAAGTCAATTATTCAGGAAACCAACCATTTCAGTGAGTAAATGAACAACATCAAATTATTAAGCAAAACAGATGAGCTCAATATGCAGAAAATGATAACAGGATATGTTTTTAATGAAGATATTATTGTTGGACCAATTATATAATTCTTATTTACAGGTGATGATAAAGAAAAGATTAATAATGTAGTACATGGAAGGGACTATGTCGGTTAAGTGATATACAACCGTCATAACTCTTATTAATTCTTATTCATATTTATGACGAATGACATAACCAATGTATGAAAGAATTAGCTTTATTTATGTGCATTATGTTTGATATATTTATTGACCCGTGAAGTGATATAGCGTCACATGAGCCAAGTGGGAGAATGTAAAATATTATAAAATATTATATAGCTTAAGTGATATATCTTAAATTGGTTATAAATAAATATATTAATTAAAGGGCTAAATTCTGACTGGTTAATATGAGAGTAGATGACTAATTGCCTATTGATGGGAGTTAGTTAATAAGGGGAGTTATTGACTTTTAGTGAAACTGGTACTATGTTTGCCTATAAGAGTTTTACGTTCTCCTCTCCATCACAGAGTTAAGGGATATATATGTAGTTTTCTTCTTAGTGATTCTTGAAGACATCAATATTTTTTTCTTCTCTCAAGTTCTTGATCATGGATCAAAGTAAGTAACTATCCCTATTATCTTCTTTCATCTAATGGCATGTGTGAAGGTTATGAAATTCCAAGATCCTTGTTGTAGTTGTATGATTTTTTCTCCCATCAAGAATCTTATAAAACTACAATTAACATGTGGTATCAAAGCACTAGGTTAAGGAATACATGATTTTTCATTAATGGTGGTTACCCTAATTATCAAAATTGGGGATTTATGTATGAATCTTAATTATGGAGATATTGGGGATTTGTGGATGAACCCTAATTAGAGAGATTAGGGACTTTGATTAAATTATTCCCATGCTTTGTGTGGAATAGCACAAGAACATGTACTTGTTTTTTGTGGACGAAAACTTGTGTTTTCAGAATTAAAGTTTCACTTCAGCAATTTATGGTTCTATGTCCTTTTTATTTTATGCCATCTGATTCAACGTAATAGGCACTTAAAAAAAGGAATTTATATTATATTATCTAATTGTTTATGAAATGTTTAAATTTTGAAATTAATATAAGATAGATTTGTTAATCACCAAAGTGGTCAAATCTTTAAGTTAATTTAATTCTAGATTATATGATAGTTATATCCCAATTACTCATAATTTGATGCTATGAATTGATAATTATTGGTTTATGGGTAAACTGGAGTTCATTATTATAAGGCATTTATAGATTGCCCAAAGGTTGATTAGTTGCACTTATAATTAATGAATATGATTGTCGGTAATATAGATGCACTGTTAGTTCTATTTATATATCCAAAGATAATAGATATTTCTAATTGGTGCGTGTATTATTATCAAATAATGTTAAATTTTGTTAGCATCATTACGATTATTGTTGTGTATTGTTGTATCACCCAAAGGAGAACATTAATATACATTTATTGTTTAAGGTGTATGTTTCTGAATCTATAGAATGTTTGTTTGTAACTCAAAGCATTAGCATTAAGTGTTAATTTCTTACATTCGCATACTTTGACTATTCCAATCTTTAATGGGTTGAACTTTTCTGACTGGAGTGCACAAGTTGAGAAACTTGCTACTATTATTAATGTTAGTAGCAATGATGAAAGAGCCTATTATAAGACTTGGGAAAGGTCAAAACAGACTAAGCTTAATATTTATGCAGATGAGCATAGTAAATAACATTAAGTCAGCTCTTTCCCAAAATTGAAAGTGCTAAAGAATTAATGAAATTTGTGGAAAAGCACTCCCAAACTGCTGATGAGTCTCTTATTGAGATGTTAATGGGTACTTTGACCACCATGAAATTTGATGGTTCTTGTACCATGCATGAACATGTCATTAAAATGATGAATATTGCAGCGGAATAGAAGTGGATAAAAATTTTCTTGTGCAATTTATTATGAACTCATTATGGTTTGAGTATGGCCCATTCCAAATGAACTATAACACCATAAATAACAAATGAAAAGTGCATGAACTATATAGTATATTAGTTCAGGAGGAAACGAGATATAAGAATCAAGGAAATCATTCCATTCATTATATGAACCATCAAGGAGCTAGAAAGAAAGCTAACAGGAAACATGGAAAGGATAAGGGAACATTAAAGATCAATGAGTCTTCCTCTCAAATCCAGAAGAAGGAACCAAACAATGATAAATGTCATTTCTATGGGAAATCTGGACACTTCCAGAAGAACTGCCCGAAACGTAAGGCTTGGTTCGAAAGGAATAATAAGCTTAATGCCTATGTATATTTTTAATCAAATTTAACTGAAGTTCCTTACAGTACTTGATAAATTGATTCTGGATGTATGACTTGTGTTTCTAATACGATGCAAGGATTCCTTTCAATCCAAACCATAAGCCCAATTGACAAGTTCGTCTTCATGGGGAATACAGTGAAAGCTCCAGTGAAAGGTGCCGAGACTTACCATTTAATCCTATACACTAGACATCATTTAGATTTACTTGAGACCTTTTATGTACCTAGTATTTTTAGGAATTTGGTTTCTTTGTCTAAATTTGATATTGCTAGATACTCCTTTAAGTTTGGTAATGGATGTCTCACTTTATGATTGTTTAAGTTTGACCTTGCATCATAATGTTGGCACTAAACATAGTTCAGTGGATGATTGTTCTTCTTACTTGTGGCATAAGCGTCTAGGTCACATTTCCAAAGAAAAATTAGACAGGTTAGTAAATAATGAAATCCTTCTAGATTTGGATTTTACTGACCTTAATATTTGTGTGGATTATATTAAAGGAAAACAAACAAAACACACAAAAGAAAAGAGCCACGAGAAGCACTTAGCTTCTTGAGGTCATACATACCGATATATATGTGGACCTTTAGATGTCAATTCTTTCAATAAAGAAAAGTACTTTATCACCTTTATTGATGATTATTCACGTTATGGGTATGTCTACTTACTACATGAGAAATCTCAAGCAGTGAATGCCTTGGAAGTTTACATAAATGAAGTTGAAAGGCAATTACATGAAAAGATGAACTTTGTCATGTCAGATAAAGATGATGAGTACTTGAGAAACGTGGTATTTGTGCTGAATACACAATGCTAGGTACACCACAATAGAATGGTATATCTGAAAGGTGTAACCGAACTTTGTTGAACATGGTTAGAAGTATGTTAAGCAATTAATCCTTACCCGTATCTTTGTGGATGTATGCCCTTACAACTGCTATATATTTGTTGAATAGGGTTCCTAGTAAGGCAGTTCCAAAGACACCTTTTAAACAGTGGACTGGTAGGAAACCTAGTTTAAGGCACTTGCATGTTTGGGGATGCCAGGCAAAAATAAGAATTTATAATCCACATGAAAAGAAATTGCATGCAAGAATAATCAATGGATATTTCATTGGTTATCCCAAAAAGTCTAAAGGGTATAGGTTTTATGGTCCTAACCATAGTACAAGAATTGTTGAAACTAGAAATGACAAGTTCATTGAGAATGGTGAAACTAGTAGGAGAGAACCTTCACGAAATATGGAGATTAAGAAAGTTAGAGTGCAAGTTCCTTTGACTTGTACTTCTCTTCTAAAGTTATTGTTCCTCATGTCGTTGAACCATATAATAATTAAGAAGAGCAACGAATGAATACTCCCGAAATTCAAGATGAACTTGTAGTAGAAAAACCACAGGAGATCGTATTAAGAAGATCCCAAAGGGAAAGGAGACCTGCTATTTCGAATGACTATGTGGTATATCTACAAAAGTTAGAAGTTGACTTAGGTAACAATAATGATGATTCAGTTTCCTTTTCACAGGCCATTAATTGTGATAATGCTGATAAATAGTTATTGCCATGAAAGAAGAGCTAAAATCTACAGAATAGAATGGTGTTTGGGACCTTGTGGAATTGCTTGAAGGTTGTAAGAGAGTTAGGTATAAATGGGTTTTTAAAACCAGACGTGACTCTCTTGGCAACCTTGAACATAACAAGGCTAGACTTATTGCCAAAGGTTTTACTCAGAAGGATTGCATTGATTATAAGGGGAAATTTTTGCCAATTTTCAAGAAAGATTCTTTTAGAATTATCATGGCATTAGTAGCTTATTATGATCTAGAGCTGCATCAAATGAATGTGAAAACTACCTTTCTAAATAGGAATTTAGAGGAAGATGTTTATATGGATCAACCAATGGGGTTTTCAGTTGAGAGGAAAGAACATATGGTATGTAAACTTAAGAAATCAATATACAGACTTACGTAAGCTTCCAAACAATGGTATTTAAAGTTTAATGATCCTGTTATTTCCTTTGGATTTAAAAAAAATACTGTTGACTAGTGCATATATCTGAAGGCCAATGGGAGTAAGTTTATTTTTATGATTTTGTATGTCGATGACATCTTGGTTGCAACTAATAATCTTGGTCTATTATGTGAGACTAAGATTTTTCTTTCTAAGAACTTTGGCATGAAAGATATGGGAGAGACAAACTATGTGATTAGAATAGAAATATTCTGAGATAGAGCACAAGGATTGTTGGGTTTGTCTTATAAAGCATATATCAACAAAGTCTTAGAGAGATTCAGATTGGATAAATGTTCAGCATCTCCTGTTCCAATTTAGAAAGGAGACAAGTTTAGTCTCATGCAGTATCCAAAAAATGATTTGGAATGGAAACAGATGGAAGGAATACCTTATGTATCTGTTGTTGGGAGTTTGAGGTGGTTGGATATTCAGATTTAGACTTGGCCAGCTATATGGATATAAGAAAGTCCACATTTAGGTATTGTGTGTCTTTCAGCTAGAGGAGCAATCTTATGGAAGAGTGTGAAGCAGTCCGTAATTGCTGCATCCACCAAAAAAGCTGAATTTATGGCATCCTTTGAGGCTATGATTCAGACTAATTGGTTGTAGAAATTTATTTCAGAACTTGGATAAGTTGACAGTATTACCAAGCTACTAAAAATTTACAGTGATAATTCCCCAGCTGTCTTCTTTTCTAAAACGACAAGTATTCCAAGGGTGCTAATCATATGGAATTGAATTTCTTTGCTGTTAAAGAAGAAGTTTAGAAATATAGTGTCAATTGAGTATGTTAGCACCAATCTTATGATAGCTGACCCTTTGACAAAGGGGTTACTGCCTATGACATTTACTGGATTGTTGAAAGTATGGGCATTGTTGGTAGTAGGCAACATTGAATGTTAATGTTAGTATTTTATGTATGTTATGTGTTTGACACTCTGAGCTCATTAATAGATATGTTTATGATTTTCTTGTTTTCTATGCTTTATATACATAATTGATATAGAATAATGATAACAAGATATGTCTTTAATGAAGACATTATTGTTGGACCAATTGTATAATTCTCATTTACAGGTCAAGATAAAAAAAAGATTAATAATGTAATACATGGAAGGGACTATGTCGGTTAAGTGATATACAACCGCCATGACTCTTATTAATTCCTATTCTTATTTATGATGAATGATGTAACCAATGTATGAAAGAATTAGCTCTATTTATGTGCATTATGTTTGATATATTTATTGAGTCATGAAGTGAGATAGTCTCACATGAGCCAAGTGGGAGAATGTAAGATATTATAAATATTATGTGACTCAAGTGATATATCTTAAATTGGTTATAAATAAATATATTAATTAAAGGGCTAAATTCTGATTGGTTAATATGAGAAGTGGTTTCCTTGTAGATGACTAATTGCTTACTTGATGGAATGGGTTAATAAGGGGAGTTATTGTATTTTAGTGAAATTGGTCCTATCTCTACTTATAAGAGTTTTATGTCCTCCTCTCCATTATAGGACTAAAGGGTAGATACATAGTTTTCTTCTTAGTGATTCTTGAAGGCATCAACATTTTTTTCTTCTCTCAAGTTCTTGATCATGGATCAAAGTAAGTAACTATCCCTATTATCTTTTTTCATTTAATGGCATGTGTGACGGTCATAAAATTTCAATATCCTTGTTATAGTTGTATGATCTTTTCTCCCATCAAGAATCCTAAAAAACTACAACTAACAGAAAATTCATACACTGCAGACCATGGTTAAATAGCTAACAAAGACTTGCATATTTGCAGTAGAAAAGTAAAGAAGGAGATGGAATAGTAGCCAAGCTGGAGTTATTCCTGAGAAATAAACACACATTTTTTGCGCAATATAGAGCTTGGGAACATAGAGGGAGATGTGTTGTGATGGTTCCTGAGGAGAAGAGTGCTATGTGTGTTAAGAAAGTGTAGAGTGCTTGGTTGTATGAGTTGATGTGTGAGGCAGGACGGTGAGTGAAAGAGTGAGGAGGCTGTGTTGTGTGTGAAAATGAGTGAGAGGGTGAGGACTTGAGTGCATGCATTAGTAAGTACTATGAGGAAGTTTTGTGGTAACTAGGGAAATAAATGAAAATAGATTTGCCCATTTCCCTATCACAAAACAGTAAAGAAGATAATACTTCTTTTACCCCAAAACAAGTTATACTAGTGTTGGATATAATGGTAAGCAAACAATTGCTTGCACAATTTTTCGTTCTATTTTCTACCAACAAGTGTTTGGTGTAGTGGTAAGCGAGGTGCACTCTCAGAGAGAGGACCAAGATTCAAACCCTAAAGAAGGCATTTGTTATGAAGGCCCTAAAGATAGGAGCATCTCCATTAGGTATACCAAATAGGCTAAGCCTACCCATTATGGCTTAGTCCACACATAGAGCTCAAAAACCTAATAGTAATATTGATTACTTATTTGAGCTAAATAAAATAAAAATATACTCAGAATTCCATTGGAAGCTCCATTGTAGAAGCTCTAAAATGATGGATCCAACAACTCTCTTTGTAATTCTAGTAGCACACTTTATCATTTGTTATATTTCCTTTTACTTTTATTTTCATCTAATTATTTATGATTTGCTTTATCTTTTTCATTCTATCTTTGGGTTCTTCTTGTTATTTGATTTTTGCTTTGTTTGGATTGTAAAGGTTTAGTTTATTACTTTATAAATCATTTGTCCATTTTCCTTTGCTTTTATAATATATTATTTGAACATGTTATATTTGTTTTATTTAGATTTTTTTCATTTATCATACTATTGAATTAGTATTTCGTTATCTTTCTTGTTTGTGTGTTATTTAACTAATTATTTGTCTTATTTATTTTTTGTGATATTTTGTCAGAACTTATTTTTTTTAAAAGAGAGAGAGAGAGAGAGAGAGAGAATAAATGAATAAGTGGTTAGTTGAAAGATGGGAGAATAGAGTCAATGATGTTAAAAAAAAAAGAGAAAGATAGAATGTAGAACATGTGGAATAGTGTGAGGTGAAAAGTAATGTGTATGAGAATGAAAGAGTGTTGTATGTGTGAGTGAAAGAGTGAAAAAGAAAAAAAAAAGGGAGATTATCATTTATGGTGGCAGTGGAGCATTTATGAGGTTTTGAAGAAAATGGAATAGTTAGATGGCATTAGAAAGCATAAGTTACGGAGGCAGTAAGAGGGTTTTCTTCATACCTAAAGGATACATAGGTTAGTAGATATATAATGCGTAAAGTCCTATTGGACTGCATGTTTAAAGCTGAAATACCTCTATAAATAGAAGGGATTTCAGAACTTTGAAGGCATAAAAAGAACCTCTGCAAGTGAGAGAGAAATAGAGAAATGCTGGTTCAGTATAATTTTTGTGTATTCTGTGAGTATTCATAGTATTTCTTGAAAGCTTATGATGTAATTTTACTATGGTTTATATTTTGTTATTGTTATACGCAATATGATTTATGACTTTAAAGTTAAATACTCCAATTTTTGAATTACTATATCTATTGCACCATTTTGTCACCGTGAGTTAAATATAATTTTATGGCACTAGTATATCTTAATCATTTCATTTTTTGTCCATATTTATAATTTTAATATTTTGTGTTATGATTACGTATATAAATTATGCTGCTAATATTTTGATAATATATCTAGGAATATCAAGGCACTAGGGAGAATCCTTGGTATACCATGATATGATAAATGACCATTCTGTATGGGGTTTATATGTGCCTGATGCCCGAGCAAAAATAATTGGGATTATAGAAACAATTAGTTGATGCCTGACTGAAAATGTTTGGATCTATAAAAACGATTGGCTAATATTTGGCTGGAAATATTTGAGGCTAAAAGTTTAAAGACTAATGCATATGTTAAATTGTCCTTCTAGTAAAGTCTGAAAATATTCTTGTGAGAAATTACTGTTTGATGAGAAAGAATTTTCGTAAGAAGGATTCTTTATAAATATGAGATTCTTTGAAGAAGGATTTCCTGAAAGAAAATATTTTCAATATATCAAAATTTGAATTTAATTTTATTGATTATCAGTTAAAAGCATTGAAGTATATTTATAATATTTAATTCTTATTATCAGTATAAAGTATACTTGTATTATTTTTGGTTACTTACACTTGAGTATTCTTGTGCTCACTGAGTTCTAAAACTCACTCTTTTTCATATTTTCTTTTTCAGAGCATGATCAAGAATTTTCTGCACCTCCAGCGTAGAGAACTGTTCACTTTTAAAGTGAAATAAATTTCTTTTTTTAAGATTATTAAAGACATGGGTATCTAATGTTGTAATTATAGGGTTGAGTACATACGTCTTGCATATTGTGTTTCTGTAATTTAAATAAATGATCATAAAATTTGAACTGTTCATGCATGTACAAGATATTTTGATAATATATTTATATATTTGATATGGTGAAGCTTAAGTGATTATGATTTTCTGTTAAAATGCATTAACTTTAATATGTGATAATGAGGCTTTGGGGATAGGAGTACCTAATCTCTAACTGGTCATATTCCCTAAAATTGGGATGTGACAAAGCTGGTATCAGAGCATGGTCTAGAGGTCTATGACTACAAATAGTAGTGGATACGTATCTTGCATAAGTAGTATACTTGAGATACTCACTTGCAAGATACTTATCTCTCTTATATCTATGTTGATCAAGAATGTGCATATTTATTTTTTATTTTTTAAATATTTTATTCTTTAATAGATACTATGGCAAGTCACCCTGAGAACTCTCCTAGGAATCTTCTAGAGAACCCTTTTGATCAAGCTTTCTCGGGACCCCATGAACCTACAATAAAGAAACGAGATCAAGGAGATCTTGATAGAGGAATAACTAGTTGAAGGATTGCTAATGCTAGACTAAATGAACTAATTGAAATGATAAATAATATGCAACAAGCCTTGAGGCGATTAGAGACTAGGCAATAACAATCTCAAAATCAGAGAGTTCACAATCTTGAATTGGCAGATCCTGTAACAGCACCATCAAGGACAAAGGAGCATTTAATACTGCAAGAATATAGAGATCTGAAATCTCTTAAGTTCATAGGCACTGATCCTTGTGAGGATCTTAGTGTATTCGTGGAACAGTCATACTGATTGTGTATGTCATTAGAATGCTCTTCTACCAGAGCTGGACAAATAGTAACTATCAACTCCTTGATGTAGCTTATGACTGATGGTTTTCTTATAGTGAGCGTAGGAATAATAAAAAGCCCATAGCTTGGCCTGAGTTTAGCATTGTATTCCTAGATTGCTTTCTTCCACAAAGTGTCAATAGTGGACGAGCACGTGAGTTCAAACAACTGGTGCAATATGACAATATGTCAGTAGCAGAATATGATCTGGAGTTCAATAGATTATCTCATTTTTCTTCTCACTTAGTTGCAACTGAGCAGATGAGGGTGAACCAATTCGTGAATAGTCTAAAAGATTACCTATTTAAAACAGTGACTATTACTGAAAGAATGACTTATGTCCAAGCTACTAAGGCAGCCATGCGAATTGAAATGCAATTTAATGCTCGATAGGCTGATAAAGCAAACTAGAAAAAGGGCAAAAATAGAAGGTCCTGTACCTTATAGAGCCCAAAACATTCCTACAGTAGTCATGATTTTCGAGGAACATCATAGGAACGAGGCCAAGATAGAAAGTCAGAACAAGTGACTATGTCACAAGCAGCCTCTTCTATTTCACCACAATTTGGGAAAGTTCCTCCATGTTATGCTTGTGGGAATAGGCATACTGGTACCTGTCGAAAGGAGATTGGAGCTTGCTTTGGATACGGATAGATGGGGCACTTAATCAGATATTGTTCTCTCAAAGAAGACGGACCCAGCAAAAAGCATCATAACTGCAGCTTCAGCAGTCAAACCAGCTATGTCAGCTCCTGCTGGAAGTTGTGGTAGAGGCCAAAACACCTCAAGAAAAGGACAAGTTAGAGTTTATGCACTCACTCATTAGGATGCCCAGACAAGCAATGTAGTGGTTACTGGTACACTTCGAATATCTTCTCATTCTATCAAAGTATTATTTGATACTGGTGCTACTACTTTGTTTATCTCATCTTATTTTGTTTCACAACTTGACTAGACTAGTTATCTGTTAGAAACAACCTTGGTTGTGACCACTCCTATGGGTGAGATTATTCTGCTAATGAGTACTTACTAGCATGCGATATTGTGATAAGAGATGAGATTTTTAAAGTCTATCTTATTATTCTTGGGATGCTTGACTTTGACATAATCTTGGGAATGGATTGGTTGTTTGTGCACCATGCCATTTTGAACTGTCATGACAAGACAATATCCTTTCTGTCTAGAATTGATAACTTGTTTGACCAATAAGAAGGTGCCAAGTGTTTTTCAAAGATTGACCTACAGTCGAGATATCATCAAATAAGAATACGATAGGAGAATATTCCAAAAATAGCATTTCAGATTCACTATGGTCATTATGAGTTTCTAGTAATGTCTTTTAGGCTTACTAATGCCCTAGCTGCATTCATGGATTTGATTAATAGGGTATTCAAGCCTTTCTCAGATCAATTTGTCATTGTGTTTATCGATGATATTTAGGTATGTATATATGCACACATGTATGCGAGTACGTGCTTAAAAACTAAAATTTGAGGACAAATTTCTTTGAGGAGGGAAGAATTGTCAAAACCTATTTTTCAAAAAGAGAGAGAAAGAGAGAGAGAGAGAGAGAATAAATGAATGAGTGGTTAGTTGGAAGATGGGAGAATAGAGTTAATGATATTACAACAACAAAAAAAAACAGAGAGAAAGATAGAATGTGGAACATGTGGAATAGTGAGGTGAAAAATGATATGTGTGAGAATGAAAGAGTGTCGTATGTGTTAGTGAAAGAGTGAAAAAGAAAAAGAAAAGGAGATTATCATTTATGGTGGTAGTGGAGTATTTATGAGGTTTTGAAGAAAATGGAATGGTTAGATGGCATTAGAAAGCATAGGTTATGGAGGCAGTAAGAGGAACGTTTTCTTCATGCCAAAAGGATACATAAGTTAGTAGATATATCATGCATAAAGTCCTATTGGACTGCATGCGTAAAATTGAAAAACTTTTATAAATATAGGGAGTTTCAGAACGTTGAAGGCATAAAAAGAGCCTCTACAAGTGAAAGAGGAAAATAGAGAAGTGCTGGTTCAGTATAATTTTTGTGTATTCTGTGAGTATTTAGAATGCTTTTGAATTACTTGCCTAATATCACCCTACTTTTATTTAATTTTTCTTGAAAGTTTATGATGGTGATTTTACTATGTTTTATATTTTGTTATTGTTATATGCAATATGATTTATGACCTCAAAGATAAATACTCCATTTTTGAATTATTATATTTATTGCACTAATTTGTCACCTTGAGTTAAATATATTTTTATGGTACTATTATATCTTAAGCATTACATTTTTTGTCCATATTTATAATTTTAATATTTTATGTTATGATTACGTGTATAAATTATGTTGTTAATATTTTGATAATACACTTAGGAATATCAAAGGCACTAGGAAGAATTATTGGTATACCATGATATGATAAATGATCATTCTGTTATGAGGTTTATGTTGGGGCTATAGAAACAATTGGCTGATGCCCGGCTGAAAATATTTAAGATTATAGAAATGATTTGCTGATATTCGGCTAGAAATATTTGAAGTTAAAAGTTTAAAAAATGATGCTTATGTTAAGCTGTTCTTCTAGTAAAGCTTGAAAATATTCTTGTAAAAAATTATTGTTTGATGAGAAAGAATTTACGTGAGAAGGATTCTTTATAAATATGAGATTCTTTTAAGAAAGATTTCCTGAAAGAAAATATTTTCAATATATCAGAATTTGAATTTAATTTTATTGATTATCAGATAAAAGCATTGAAGTACATTTATAATATTTGATTCTTATTATTAATATAAAGTATAATTGTATTATTTTTAGTTAGTGGCACTTGAGTATTCTTGTACTCACTGAGTTGCAAAACTCACCCCTTTTAATATTTCTTTTTTAGAGTCTGATCAAAAATTTTATACACCTCCAGCGTAAAAAACTGTTCATTCCTAAAGTGAAACAGACTCTTTTTTTGAAGATTATTGAAGACATGAATATCTAATATCACAATCATAAGATTGGGTCCATTCATCTTGCATATTATGTGTCTATAATTTAAATAAATGATCATGAAATTTGAACTGTTCATGTGTGTGCAAGATATTTTGATAATATATTATATTTATACATTTGATATGGTGAAACTTAAGTGATCATAGTTTTCTGTTAAAATGTATTAAGTTTAATATGTGATAATAAAACTTTAGGGATAGGAGTACCTAATCCCTAGCCAGTCATATTCCCTAATATTAGGATGTGACAGGTTTACATTTGATTTTTTAATTACTCTCACCTTTATATAAATTATTAGTTAATTTATCTTTCAGAATTGATAATTTCTATTTGATTATTATGTGTATATTTTGTTTTAAGTTCGTTCATTTGAGTTTCCTTCATTTTCATGATGTGTTTAATATTCATTAATCTATAATTATTTTTCAAACGAATTATGAGACTTTAATTCTTCAATTAAGAATAAGAAAGCACTTCGCATAAGCCAACCTTGTAAATATTTTTGTTTAATTCATTATTTATTATTTTGTAAATATTTTAATTTAGCTCATTATTTATTATTTTGTAAATATTTTAATTTAGCTCATTATTTGTTATTTTGTGAATGTTTTAATTTAGTTCATTACTTGATATTTTGTGAGTACTTTGATTATTGCTTAATATTTTGTAAATCTTTTAATTTAATTTATTGTTAGTCTTTTAATCATTTATTTGATGTTGTGGAGTAAAATAAACATTTTGATATTATTAATTTGCATAACTAACTTTAGAGTAACCGTTTTATAATGGTGTATCAAAAGTACAGTGAGATTAAGTTCTCATCATTCTTTGTCCATAAATCGACTTCGTGACTTTATTTCATAGCCTAGTTTTAAATTTTTAAGGATTTTGTCAACTGTTTCCCTATCCCAAAAAAAATTGGTGGTGATTCCATATCTAAGATTATCGTTTATAGATCTAATTGCCTCTTGTTGCAGCACCTTCGAGGTACATTTTGACATGTACTCTATTGACACGGTATATAACGTTGTCTAAAATCCATTGGAAAAGTCTCCTCTGAATGGCACCCTTAATAAAGCGTTTTCTACAATGACTTTAGGCAATGCTTTTTCAGCTTTGTTAAAAACAAGTGTTGCTTCGGCCAAATTTGTTTGAGCTTATGAATTAATATTTTCTTCAATTTAAAAATATTAAATCACACTGATTGATTCATTTTAGTATTTGTAGATTTTGGTCCTTCGAGATAATGGGGGTTACATAGCGTCTTAAAATATATTAGAAAGAACAAAGACATGCGATTTAGATTTGGGAGGTGCAAACAACTATGATCTTTTTATATAATTTTTGTTTAAAAGATATTTTATGAAAGGTGAAAAAAAATTTATGTTTAGATGTAATATTTAAAAAATATTAGTTAAATAGTTTTATCATATTCTAAAAAAAGTCTTTTTTTCTTTATAATGACAAAGATTTTTCAGCTTTTTTTCTTAAAAAAAATCCATTCAAACACTCTAAAATATTAACAAAGTACATTTTAAAAAATTATTTATTTAGAAGACTTGATCCAAGTGATCACTACTTATCTTTGATTTTAGCCTGGATTTTAAATAAAAAGGTATTAATCCTATCTTCTTGAGGCTTTGTGGTAGTATGTCTCCCTCATTAAATTTCAGATTCTGACATTATAATTTGATGGCTAAATTAATTATAGATACAAGCAGTGTCAAAATTGGTAATACTTCTATTGATAAATTTATGACCCATTTAGTACGATAAAAAAATGAAATCGAATTTCTTATTTAGTAAAAAAATTAGAGAAGAATATCTATTCCCTAAGGGCACGTTTGGTATGATAGAAAGAAAAGTAAGGGAATGATAATAAGAATGGAAAAGGGAATGGGAATGGAATGGAAGGAAATGTTTATTCCTATGGTATGTTTGGTATGATTGGAAATGGATGGTATATTAAAATTTATCAAAAAATGGAATGAAGAAAATGACTATACTCATAATATAAAATAAATAATATTATTTTTAAAATATTTAATTATAAAAATTATTATATTTTTGTACATCATTGTATTTCTTATTTAATGTTAATATGGATTTATATATGTAATATCCCTAATTTTTGAACAAAAAATTAGTCCAATTTCATTTCATTTTTCATATAATTTATATAATTTAATTTAGTACTCAAGTTAATTCCATTTTTCGTGAGTAAATTCAAATAAGAAAATACAATGTAAAATTACTAAAAGTAAAGTATATAAAATACCAAAATGAAAAATTACAACATAAAAAGCCTCCAAGGTCAAAGTCTATAAAATCCTAAAAATTACACCATTAAAAATTACATCATTCAAAACATGCATTTCTGACCAGCAAGTATACCATGCAATCCCAGCCAATTAGATTGCAACAAAATGAAGATAACACTTGGCTTAATTTCACTATCAACATTCAAGGAGCACAATAATAGAACCTATAAAAACTTGATTCATGATGGAAAGTTACAAGCTAAGAAATATATAAAGTCAAAGTGATAATATCAATTAATATCTTTTGTTAAGGTTCATAACAATTACAAGTTGAGAAAATGAGTAAAAATTTAAAATGTATTCATGCATGTACTTAACCTATGACATGCCTAACCCAATTTGCCCTATCTTCATCGGGTACTTGATAAAATATAGTTAACAATGCTGGATCACTAAGTATCTTAAGAGAAGCAGTAAGCTTCTCTTCTTTGCTGAGTTCTTTTACCTTCATAATCTTTGGATATATCCTTTCCCTCTTCTTTTACAATGTTGCCTCAACCCCAACTCCAACAAAATAATGACCAACTTGTTCAGTTGCCTTAATAAGGCCACTTTCTAGTGACATAGCCACCTCCTTAAATACTCCTACTAAGCTATCCTCACTATGTCTTCTCTTCCTTTTCTTTATTGACGATGTTGCTTCATCTATATTATTTTTCTGCCCTTGGAAAGAAGACATTGAAGCTTCAATGTCCTCCAGTGTATTAGTAGTGTTTTCCTCCTCCATCTCCTCAAGTACGTCAGTGGTGTAAGGGAGTTTGAAAGCTCCAAAGCCCTCTTAAGATAATTCTTTCTATTTTTTTTTATGATTAATAAACTATATTGAAATGTTGATTCATTACTCTAACATTCTTAAGTGGATTAATGTCTTTTTGTGAGATTTTCTTTAAAACTTTAATATGCATACCTCAAGATCATTGATGAGAAAGATCATTGAATGGCTGGAGGATCACCAAAAAATAATGAGAAGACTCAAAAATGACTTGAAAAAGTTTATCTCAGAAACCAACATCCACAACTTGAGAAAGGTCAAGACTGAATATGATAAAGCTTGAAGATCTCATGAAGATAAGATTAGAAGTCTAAGAGACATTCAAAGAACAAGATTTCTCCGCATATTGTGACAAGACAACAGCAAACAAGCCAAGAGAAATCAATCTGAGAAGAATCAAGACTTGAGAAAGTTAGTTGAGAAAGTTAGAGTTGAAAAAAGTTACGCTGAACCTCTTAAGTTACTAATGGACAAAGTGTACCAAAATGCTAAATCATCTAAAAGTAGCTATCGTAAAAGCTAGTATTTGTCTAGAAGATAACGGACTACTCCAAAGCTCTAACAGCTAGTTTTTGAAGACTATATAAAGCTCCAAACTCAAACTTTCAAGTGTTGGAAGATTCTACAAGGTTAAAAGTGAAAATATTCTTAGTGAACCTTGGAGATCACTCTTCTCATCTATCCTGAACCTACCTAAGAGAGCTTGGCTTAGCTAAAATCATTGTGTAGGTAGATACATTGCTCTAAAACTTGTGTAAATCCACTCCGTGAGTGTTTTTGAGAACACCCTATTACAAAACACTTATTGTAACACTTGATCTTGTGAGATCAAAAGTGAGCTAGCGGGTTGTGCTAGCCACTGCATTACCATTTTAGTTTAGAGAGGCTGTGACTCAAAGACTACTCAGATTTTTAGCCTGGAGAAGCTACAATCCAAAGAATACTCATTTTGTTTTAGCCTAGAGAGATTGTGATTCAAAAAATACTCTTGTATTAGCCTAGAAAGGCTGTGCTTCAAAGAATACTCTGTGTTATAGTAAAAATCTCAGTGAGAAACTGGGGACTGGACGTAGCCCACGTGGTTTGGGGTGAACCAGTATAAATCATGGTGTTAAGCTTTTCTTTTCCCTATCTCTTACGTTAGTTTAAGTTCAGTGCTTATTTTGAGTTCATTGAGTGATTATGCTTGAACTTGAGTTTTATATATTTCTTTGAAATCAACTCAACTAACTCAAGATTTTGAAACTTAAGCTTTCGCAATTTTAGATCTGATATCAATCACTTTTAAAGTGTTAAATTTGACTTATAAGTTTCAAAACTTAGTTTGCAAGATATCTAGAACTGATTTGTATCAATACTGCATATTTGGGATTATTTGAGAAAGTTGAGAAAGTTAAATCTTCTCAACTCTAACATGTGTTGTATTTCAACTTTCTCAACTCCAAGATTCATACTTGAGAAAGTTTTGAGAAAAGTGATTGTGCTTGCAGTGAATCTCAAAATCCAAAGGAGCACAATTCAACCCCCCTTTCTTGTGCTTTTGCCAACTTCAAGTGGCAGCTTGTGCATTCTTCCCTGTTACACGATCTTTTCTAAATATAATGCAAAGCTCCTCAAAATGAGGAAGTTCCTTATTTCTAAAGCCAACTGACATTTTATGGGACTACACAAGTCACAAGAAAATAAAAATAACAAGTCAAATAACAATCAAAGCACTTAACATATTCAATTTTAAGAAAGAATATTACCTTAATGTAAGCATCCCAAACATCCTTCTCAGTTGTAACACATCTTTTAACATTGTCACATCCAAACCCACTAGTGTTAAACCCATTATAGTCCAATCTCTTTCTATAGTTTTCAGCCTTGATTGTATATGAGGTACACCTTTAATTCCACAACCAGGCCACTTCTTCTTTTTAATATCTTCTAAAGCATTCAAATGACCACTCTTGAACCCATTATCAGCAATAGGTTTTCCTTCATTTTTCATATCTAATAGACAAGCAATCAGCACCACATCTTCCTCTTTTGTCCAAATGTGTTTTGAGGTTTGAGTTAACTCTTCCATGATTTAAATCCAAAAACAAAAATGTAGAATTAAAAAGGTCTAAAAAATGCACAATTTTAATAAAAGAATCCATTCATAGAAACTTAAGTAGTAACCAAGATTGAACATTATGATAACAACACTATTACTCATTAAGGTACAGCAAATAATAACTTAGTCCATCCAAGATTAATATTAAGTTACTGCATACTGTCATTATTACTCATCCAAGGTATTGCAAACAAGATTGAGCCAAATTGAAATAACACAAATGGTTGATGGTATCACTACAAGTGAGATAACTATTAATCTAGTATGGAACCACAAACAGCTAAGATTACACACACCCTTAATCCCTGATGCCATTTATTATGTGATATTTTTCTTTTCTATTTAGAAAACAAAACTATTCAAAAAATACAAATTGTTAAAGAGAGACCTTGCATCAATGCTAGTACATGTCAAGCAAAGATACAATTTTTAAACCAATTTTTAATGTTATAAAGCCTAGAAATAATTCTTACCTCAATTATTTGTGTTTGCAAAAACTTGTCTTTTCAAAAAGTCATTATATTTACAAATGAAAAAATATTAATATAATAGAATACATAATTAAAAATATATTTAATGAACTCTCTAAAGAAAATTTTTTGTAAAACTAAAATTAGTCTTTAATCTACATCCAAATTCGAAAGTTACATATATAGGCTTAAGAACCAAATCAGCGCATGCATATGATACTAATAAAGTGGGAAATAGTAAACAGACTACTACTTAAGTGGTTCAGGCGGAGTATTGAAATAAGAGAGGAAGAGCATAATATTATTATAACTTCAAACCAGCATAAAACACACACAACAAGGGGTCCTCTTTAAGTAGCTTATATTGGTTCGGTTAACTGTTAAACTCAATGTTGTCGAATCTATAATAACTGCACTTTCTGGAATATGACAGAGGTCAGAGTTCTCGAGTAGAAATCTTTTCTTCAACATTGAGTTGAACAGATGCATGAAACCAATTTTTAAGAATTGCTCATAATTGAAGCAGCACTTGCTTTGAAGTTTTGATATCACCAAAAAAATGAAAACTGATGTCTAAGTCAGTTGATGGGTCTTTGGATGAAAAATTGCTGCATAAAAAGGCCACCATAAGTTGGACTATGCAAGGGAGACAAAAATTAAAGAAAAGGCTGAGAAAGCAAGAGTGCAAAAGTTTAGTGACAATTCAAATTTGGATATGACCAAGGCTAAAAGAGAGAGAGAGATCAATATCTTTGCCACGAAAAATTAGCCAAGTAAAGGAGAAGATAT
This sequence comes from Castanospermum australe, assembly GCA_019955255.1. Classification (NCBI taxonomy): domain Eukaryota; kingdom Viridiplantae; phylum Streptophyta; class Magnoliopsida; order Fabales; family Fabaceae; genus Castanospermum; species Castanospermum australe. The sequence continues at coordinate 288,538 of NSJW01000081.1, forward strand.
TTGTTTCTGGCAGCCCAAATGATCAATCTGGTGATGGTAAGAGTGTTGATAAGGTAGACTTCAGCATAATTTTGTTAGGTTTTGATTGATAAGGTAAACTTAGTCCAAATGAGCTTCAGCATAATTTTGTTGGGTTTTGATTGTTAAGGTAGACTTCTAAGATCCTGTAACAACTAAGAATATGTGATTATGAACATCGTTTGAAAAAACTAGCATAATTACTGCTAAAATTACTTAAAGAAGCAATTTCATATGCACCTGGCATCTCAACCAAGCGTTGAAAGCAATTGGTCAAAAATTAATGAAAAAAAGGTCACATCTCTATTGGTCTACATGTGTAGCTCATTGCTTAGATCTTTGGTTGGAGGATATTGGAAGGAAACAAAATGTGAAAAAATTATTGGATGATGCAAATCTAATGAAAAAATTTACTGGAGGTAGAGAAATTGTTCGTCCAGCGTTATTCGATTTGCAACACAATTCTTGTAACTTTAGGCTATTATAAAGCAAAAGCAAGGTTTGAGAAATATGTTCAACTCTGAAAAGTTTAAAGATCAAAATTAGAAAAAGAGAAAAAGGGAGTAGCATTTGAAGGACGAAAAGTTGTTGTGAGCAGTGAATTTTGGAATAAGGCTGGTGATTTATTAAGAGTATGTGAATCTATAGTAAAAGTTCTAAGACTAGTCAACGGTAATGAAAGGCCAACGATGAGTTTTATTTATGAAACTATAGACCGAACCAAACAATCTACTCAACAAAATTGTCATTATCATTCTAAATATAACGCTATAGGTGACCAACGTTAGAGATTCATACATTCTGATCTTCATTCTGCAGGTATGCCAATAATATAATTTATAATTTTTTGTTTTGTTATAAATTTTTATATTTATGACTTTATGCACAATAATTGATTAACTTTATTGTTTTAGGTTATTTTCTTAACCCACAATTTCAATATAAAGTTGAACATGGCATTGATGTATATAAAAAAAACATTTAATGGAACTAGCAACGTTATCATCAAACTAGAAAGAAATATAGATGATCAAAGTAAAGTTTTAAATCAGGTCAGTAATAAATGTTTAAATTTTAATCTTGTAAATTTATAATTTAATATTATATATTTACATATTGACATATGTTATATAGTTGATACTTTTTATAGAAAGGAGTGAGTCATTTGGTACACCACAAGCTCAAAGAGGTTGGTCTCAAATGAATCTAGGTAAAATACGATTTACTTTTTCTTTTTTTATACAAATAATATATTTTAACATTACTTTTTATGTGACAAATAATATATTTATATTGCTTGATCATTTAAATAGCTGAATGTTGGATGATATTTGGTTCATGTGCTCCTGAACTTCAACGTGTGGTAGTAAAAGTTTTTAACCAAACAACTTCAGCTACAAATTGTGAGAGAAATTGGAGCATATTTAGCTATATTCATACGAAGACAAGAAATAAATTCAAGTATAAAAAACTGTAAAAACTTGTCTTCACATTATAAAATATGAAGCTAAAAATGAGATATAAAATGAGGAGAAGTCAATAAGAAATTGAAATTAGTTTCAATCCCATCAATCTTGACTATATATTTCAAGAAGATGATCCATTATCTATATGGATTGACGAAATGGAAGGTCCACTATTAGATGGTGTACAAAATTTAGAGTGGTTGCTTGAAATTGATACCAATGATGAAGATGTGGAAGTTGGTGATGATGATGAAGGTTTTGATAAAAATAATAGTCAAATTGGTTTAAGTCCACCAAGTAACAATAGTGGTAATGATGGTTATGATGTGAAAGTTGAAGAAAGTGATCCTGATGATGATGAAGATAGATAAAATGATCCATATCAGGAATTACCATATTATTGGCATGATAGGAACCTTATGATTGATATGACAACTTATAGGCCATATATGGTTCCTTCCGATAGTTTATTTGGTGATAGCAGAAGAGGTGGATCCTAATCTAAGAGAGGAAGAAGGCAACAAAATGTTACATTTGAATATTCTTTCTCTCCTAATATTGCACAAAGTTTTAGTGACTTTGGCATTAGTGAATCATCTTAGAGTAGTCAAAGTTACTATCCACCATTTTATCATCATCGTTCTTTCAATACATATGATTAGTATGCAAGTACTCAAGCTCCAGCATTCCACCAATCTTCAATGAATTACTAGGATCTTTATTATCATCAATCAAGTAGTAGATTTTATGATTATATCTTTGCACAAGGACCTATACAAGGTGATAGCTAGAGTGAAAATGGAGGTTATAGTTTTTCACGCCATTCTACTATATGGTAATAATTATCAAGTAAGTTATATTTATATTTTCTTTGATTTATTTTTCTTATTATTATTTTGAATTTAATAATTTACTTTATTATTTTTAGAATTTTTTAAGGGACATTTACTTTATTATTTGTGACCTCAATGAAAAAATTTCTTGTGATGCTCCTAGATTTTTAAAGTATTAATTGTGAGTTTTTATCATACTTTCGTTTATAATGAAGCCATATATATGAATAGTTGCTTTGCTCAAAATGACTGATGGCTTGATGAATATTTTAGCTAGTTGTACTTCTCTAAGTAAGTTTGATCATTTTTTATCAATTTATAAAATATGACATGTTTTTATCAAATTTATTAGAAACTTGTTTAAATTTATATATATTGTCAAATTTTTTACTCCCTTGCTAATATTATACCTATATATACTCAGACAATAGACTTTAAAAGACTTGTTTATAGCCATTATCAGAACAATTATGTTATTTTTGTTATAAATTTAGTTTAAATTATTCATTATGATAATACAAAGACTTACAAAATGAGCACAAAAAAATGCTGATAAAATGAGTAAAAACTTATACAATATTATAAATAAAGATATATTAAGAGTTATAATGATTATAAGATTCTTTTTTGCACTTTGTGCAATCATAAAAATATTTCACGCCGCAACGGCCGTAATCTGCATCGCAGTAACCGCAATGCCTGCAATCGCAGCGACCACAACTGCAATTTTAAAACTATGATTCTATTCATTTATAACGACAATGTCCTAATCTATTATGCCATAAAGATATAGAATGCTCAATAATATAAACAGAAATAGAGATGTTATTATTAATACTTAGTTTGAACATCCCATCACATGAGTATCCTTTTCCTACAAACACTCCATTTTTGGATAGTACAATCTTATTAGATTTTGATACAGCCTTTAATCCTTTCATGCACAATAGATTTACAGAAACTAGATTCTTTCTAATATCAGGGACATGAAACACATTCATTAACACCATCTTCTTTCCGTAAGTAAATTGCAATTCCACGCTGCCTCTTCCAAGAACCTTTGCTGTATTGCCATTGCCCATGTGAACTTCTTGTCCTTTTTCAACAACTACATAGTTCTTGAATTAATTTCTATCATGGCAAACATGGATTGTTGCACCAAAATCATACCTCCAATCAAATGACTTAGTTGCTGCTGCCATATTTAATTCTGACGTCACGCTAATTTGCAGATTCAAAACCATGGCAACAATGTTATCGTTATCAGTTTCAATCAAATTTGCATATTTAGAATTTTCCTTTTTTTGCTTCTTCCAAATTCTACAGTCACGTTTCAGAGGTCCCCCTTTTCCACAAATCCAACAGGATTTCTTTTTCTGGTTTCAAGAATTCTAATTAGATTCTGGTTTCTTCTTTTTGTTTCCACCAGAAGTGCCTTGGGACTTGTCTCCTGCACCTACAAAGTTCACTTTAGAAACAGATTCTAATCTTTTCTTTTGTAAATTTTGAGTTTCCTCTTCAATTCTCAAATGTTTCAGAATCTGATCTACATTAAAACTATCAGTAGTGTGCAACAATTTCTTTCTGTAATCATTCCAACTTCAGGGTGGCTTTGAAATAATTGCCCCCACTTAAAGTGATTCGGAAATTTCAACTTTTAAATCTTTAAGTTTTCAAACCAAAACTTGCGAGTCATGCACTTGGTCCATAAGTGAAATATCATCAGTCATATGAAATTCAAAATACTGCATATAGAAATTTATCTGTGCCTTGTTTTTCTTCACTGTACTTGAACTCCAATGCATTCCAAATTTCTTTGGGAGACGTAATTGAGCGGTACAGATCAGCCAAACGATCAAAAAGAGTGTTCATGATATATCCTCTGAACAAAAGTTCATCTTCAGCCCTCTTCTTTCGTTTTTCTTTGAGTGCTTCCTTCACTGCATCAGTATCACTGTCCTTTGGTTCTGGTATTGCAAGCAGGTTGTCATCAAGGACATACGAAATCTTCATGGCAGTCAACAAGAACATCATCTTGTCTTTCCATCTGTTGAAATCCATTCCATCAAATATGTTCAATTTGACGAAGTCTTAATTCATGACTTTGATGGCAAATTCTTGAGAAGACTCCATCTTCTTTTAGAACACGCTCATAAATTCGTCTTAAGATTGTTACAAACAGAGGCAAAGAAGATGGAAAAACAGAGAATGTTGTGCTTGAAGTTGAAACATGAAACTCTCACTGTCCTTAAGACAAATTTTGCCCCCACTATTTGCTGCAAGGTTATGGCAATTCGCCTCTAGGAATAATCCAAGTACCCAGAAATTTACAATAAGGAATTTTATAAATTTCACTCTAAGAGAATTGCTTGAATGATTTTGAGAAGAAAAGTAAGAAAGGGGAAAAGGACATGGAACCACTGTTTTAATTGATCTGAAATTATATTTATAATATAACTATTGGATAGATATAACTGTAAATTAACAGATATATCTTTTCATTCAAATTAACTGTCATAACTATTCATGACTCTTTAGATCAAATTAAAAAGCAAAAATTATAAGGATCATTAGATTTCTTTTGATCCTACGTGCTTTGAAATGTAAATATTTAATATGTATTTATATTCCAAATTAATTAGCAATGCACTTTCATCTTTCCTTACAAAAAACTATCAGCATGTGAGGTCTCTTTCCATATATAGACTTAAGAGAATGTTTCTCTCCTATGTGGGACTTTATCCCTCACATATTAGTTTTGCAAACTAACAAACTTTCCCAAAGTTATGTACATAACTTTCCCATCCAAATGATGCAACAGTTATTTAATTAGTTCCTTCAAGTGCTTTATGGAATTTTAATTCTATTTTTATGCTTTTACTTACACTTGGTTTCAGACAATTGCAACAGGAAAAGCGAAATGCTGAGAATTATTGTTAATATTATGTAAAGAAAGTCTAGTTTATCATTTTCCTATTTCTTCCACTTTGCTTCTTATTTTCCTAGATTCTAGAAAGTTATCATTACTACTTATTATCCAAAAACAATCAAGAAAGAAAAAAAGACTCTAAGCAAAATTGAGACATTTTACTGACAGGTTACATAATAACTCAGCCTTCAGGATATGATTTACTACCTCAAGTCCACACCTTATGCAACAATTAACCCTAACTCCAAAGCTCCTGGTTTTTGGAGTACTAGGCTTATTAACAAAAGTCACTGCTAACCAAAAAGTTTTAACAGAAGGGAGCAACTAAATTGTGCAGACTAGCTTGGCTTGTTGCACTAGCTGCACTGAAACTGCCAATAATATCATCCAAGTCCCACAGCCCATGCCACAAGATTTCTTTATTTGAGGCCTCTGGTGCAGAGGCATTGCCATTGAGCAAAGAGTACAAGTAGCCCTGCTCTTCTGTTGTGTTTGGGTACTTGTTGACCATTTCTTGTGTCTTTTGAGATATAGAAGGCACTCTATGGTCATTGTTCTCAAGCAAGGTCATGATCCCTTTCATGTCCAAGTTGAATTGCTGTTATTGTTGCTGTTGCAGCTGCTGTTGAAATTGATGCCTCCTCAAGAGGGCATCAGAGGGACTCTTTGCCTTTTTCTTGAAATGGGTCCTCCAATAATTCTTTATCTCATTGTCAGTTCTCCCTGGCAAGCTTCTTGCAATTGTTGACCACCTAAAGTTTTTGATTTAGCAGTCAAGGCCTTATTATAAATCTGTTGAAGCTTTCCAATTAGAGAAGACATGCAAGATCAAGAGAGTGGGAATTCAAATTTTTTACCTGTTTCCCCACCTAGCATGCAGCTCTAGAATTTTACTCTCTTCTTGTGGTGTTATCTGACCCCTCTTGAGGTCTGGTCTCAGATAATTCACCCATCTCAATTTGCAGCTCTTCCCATTTCTTTTCAATCCTGTTAAAAGAATAAGTAATCAATCATTTGGCCAAAAGATTAAGGAAAAAGTAAAGAAAAAGATCAACAAGAGCCTGAAGGGTGAGACTCCAGAGTTAACAAATATCAAAAGCATGGTCAGAAAAAGACCAGATTAAGAACTTATGGTACAAGGGTTGCCACTTTAATGAGTAGAAGTTGGAAGCAACTTTACTTGTTCAGTTGCTACAGTTGGGCTGTCACATGGAATGTGAAAGTCCATTGATATTGAGGTATGGTATAAACTATGAAGTATAAACTATGTTAAGAATTCGGAAGCAAAACAGAGTCCATAAAAAGTTTGGTTGGCACCAAGCCTAGCAACAGAGTTCCATCTGCCTTCACCATGCAGCTTGACATACTCAATGAGCAATCCGTCCTCCTCAGCAGTCCAAGGTCCCTTCCTCCATCCCTCCTCCTCTATTACACCCCAACCCATATTGCCTGCCATAACTCCCCAATACATGCAAAAATGCTTCTGTGTTTGTTTTTGGGTGAAGTTTGCTTTCCAAACTCTATGCTAATTTGGGTTTAGTGTTTGCTGCATATTTATACCTGCAGCTATGCCCCAACTTGATTCTATGATCAGTCATTCAACTGTCATTTTCTTATAATCTCTATCCATTTCCCTGTTCAAGGTACGGGTGAGATTGTTTAGCAAAAACACAAATAAATTAATTAATTAAAGGCTCCAAGTGACACTAAAAATTCATGCTGATCTGTCTCAACTGCAACTTCACCAAAATACCCTTTCTCTCTGTTATTTGCGTCTGATTGATGTTGGCCTTACCCTAGTGAGTGGCCCCATTTATAAGCAAAATCAGATTCTAGATTCAAACCCTGACATTATAAGTAAGGTTGAGCGCAATCCATTTCTACTGTACCAACCACTTTTGGGTCCTCCCCAACAAAATTCTGTGCCAATCAAAGTTCATATATTTGTTTGTTTCTAAAGATGAAGAGTCAGGATTGATCCCTTACTCTCAGCAAGCAATATGCTGGCTTTGGAAAAGTCAGTCATGGAATGACATGCCATTTTGACACAAGGGCATGTGAAGTAATTCAAGAATGTGCTAAGTTATTACGTGACATGTTTAACTAAGGATCAAAACGTAGATTACATATTTGGTTATATTTCCAAAGTGAGACAAAATTAAAGCAGAAAGAGAAACTTCTCTGCGTGAGGACACGTGTGACCTAGGGCTTCTGCATCTGGACACAAACTTTACTTGCTAAGAGAGCATAGTCCAAGGGATGGCACATAAAATATTAATGGGTGGTGGGCATTTTCAAAACTGAAAATCACAGCAGCACCAATGGTGTTTCCCCAGCTGTTGGATTTGCTTACTTCTTAAGGGGATCAATGCATATGATGTCTATGCAATTTCATTAAAATATAATGATGTTGGATTCCATTTTGGGCATTGGGTGCATTTTATTATTAGGGTTTATGATGGTCTGGAATGTCATCTTGAGGATAGGTGTTCTCTTGTGATTATATTTTTGAAAATATTGTGCCTGGTGAACTGCTGGAGGCATGAAATCTTCCATGTTTTTGACAAACAATCAATAGGATATTTGGTCCAAGGTCTTTGGTGTAGTGACACAGTCAAATTTAAGATAGAAAGTAATTTGGAAGCCTACGTATGAAATCTGATAATGTTATGATTTGGCAGCTTTTTTTTTTTTTTTTGGGTTTTATAGTCACTGTGTACAAGGTGTTTTTTTTTTAATTTTTATGTAGATTTATAACTGTTTTAAAATATTTAAATGTGATTTAAATATATATTTAGTATCTAGATCTCTTCAAGGTATATATTTTTATTTCAATTTAAGAATGAATAATTATAGTTAGTGAAATTAAAATGTTACACCTCCCTTTTTTTTCTTTTACTTTACTATATTTCTTTTCTTAATTGTCTTTTCACATTATAAAAGGAAATCCACTCAAAACTAGAAAAAGCCTAAGTAGCAAGTTACCAAATACAACACAATACCTTAAATATGAAATGAAAATCTTCTGATATTTTTTCTTATCCCCAATCATATTCTCCTAATAAAATACTAGCATTAAAATAATTTTCCAACTATAGAGTAGCCAACCAAGAGAAAGAGAGAGATATATTCGTTTTATTAGTCATCAATTTTTCTATTGTGAGAACAAGGAAAGAAAATGAGACAGGAAATTTGAATTCCTTAATCATATGTTGGTATCTGAAAAGCACCTAAAATATGCACTGACTAAAAACGCAATATATTTTTTTTATGTAATATGACTAATATCACTAAATAAATGAAACAAAAAAGTAGAGAAAATGTCAGAACGTTAGCAATAATAATAGATGCCGAAAATTAGAGACAAATGTCAGCGTGGGATTAGAAATTAATGGAAAAACGAGACTTGTAGTCTCTTTTTGCTTAAAGTTTTTCCTCTTTATCGTTAAATTACATTGGCAGACATATATTTTGTTATTTACTTTATAAAATTTATATGTTACATTTATTTTTTCTGATGAATTTGGACAACTTCATCTGATTTTACAATGTTATGAAAGTATAAAATAGATGGATTAAAATCCTCTAAAGTGAGAGGTTTACTTTGTAGAAAAAGTGATAAATTATAACTATTGATAAGAAAATCAACGATTGATATTTATAAAATATATGCATAGATATAACAAATTATAAAATTATTAAAATTTATTTTTTAAATTTTCTCATAAAGGATTATCACTCTTCACTTTTTTCTCTAATGCTACATTTGGATTGGGGTTAAGAAGGAAAAATGAGAGAAATGAGAGGTTTCTCATTTTAAATCCTTTTTCTAAACAAATAAGCAATATAATATTATTTGTTTAGATTTAAAATAAATAGATCATATTTGTTTACATTTGATGACTATGATTGTGATGCATCATTAAAAAAAGCATGTGCAAGTCATATGACAACAGTTCTGTTAAGTGTCTTAACGGCAGGTTGATGAAATTATTAATTTGTTTAATTGTTATAGTTTAAGTACAACTTAGGACGATTTTAAAGTTTAAAAAGTTATTTGTAAATGCTTCAAAATTTAAGAAATTTACATGTTTTTTTCTCTTTTTTTTTTATAAATTCATTTCCTTCTCATCCTCTCCAAACTCAAACATCGCCCAAAGTAAAAGGTTACCTTTAAATGAGCAAAATCCAAAATAAATTATCGTGGATAGATCTCGTATAACAAGCATTTGTGTTGTAAATCTGTTCTTATCCTATCTAGTAGTATCTTTTCAATTGTTTTCTCATTATCCTTTTCTTATCCTTGTAATCTTCGGTTATCCTAGGGTAACTGAGTTATCTATATAATAAAATGGTGGCAGACTCCATCGATGAGTTAAGCCAACCTTTCTTTAAACCAGTGTTATGAAAACCGGACCGGACCGGCCGGTTCAACCGGTCGGACCGGAAACCGGTCCTCTTCTCGGTTCGGGTTGTTTTCTAAAATCGGAGAGGTTAAAAACCGGTCAAAAATCGGTAAACCGGTACCAAACCGGGTAAACCGGCCAAACCGGTACCAGTTCCTATGATTGCCGGTTCTGATTTTACAAAAAAAAAAATGCAAAACGGCGTCAGTGCCGCGCGGCATCGCTCACGGGAAGCCTGGAACAACTGTGTGCGAGTTCCTACCGGCGAATCAGCCCCCTCCGCGTCAACCATCGCCGTCGATAACTCTGATTTCAACGACTCCACTGCTTTCGTGATCCGAGATCGCAACCGGATCGGCCTCCTTCAGGTCATCACCAAGGTTTTTCAACGTCCTCAAGCGAGCTTTGGCAAGGGAGATTAGCGGCGACAATGGGTCGGTTTCAGCGGCAACTGACAAGGCCTGCGGCGAGCAGAGGAGTTGCGGTGTTTCCTGTACAAAATTTCTTGTTCTGTCCTTCGACGCAGCAAAATGGAAAGGGAAAGCCGGAAAAGGGAAGGGTCCAGAGAAAAGAGAAAGAGAAAGAAACGTGTAAACGGGAGAAACCGAGAAAGTGTGTAAACGGGAGAGGAAAAAACAAAAAAGGAAAGGTTCGAGAAAGAAAGTGTGTAAACAGTATAGTTAGGCTCGTTCCCCCAAACATCTCTGTATCACTTTTGACTTCAATGCACTTCAATGCAAAAGCCAGCATATATATATATATATATATATATATATATATATATTATATATATATATATAAATATATATTTAATTATATTCCGGTTCGATCACTGTTCGATCACGGTTCGACCACGGTTCGACCATTAAACCTTGAATCAGTACCTCGACCGGTTCAATGACCGGTTCGGTTTTCAGAACCTTGCTTTAAACATTCACATGGTATCAGGAGCCTTCCATGGCACACGCTACCCCAAACTCTAGAATGACAACCACCTCTACCTCCTCCACCTCCACCTCCTCCACCAATTCCCCTTACCCATATCCTGCAACTCTCAACATCAGTAATTTTGTATCCTTGGACCTCACTCCTTCCAACTACCTCCTTTGGCGGGCTCAGATGAAAAATCTCATTGAGGTCTGGACCTTGGTGGCTTTATCGATGGAGACACCCCTGCGCCACTCCCCAGAATTGCTTCTCCTATATATGACTCCTGGCACTACAGGACTTCGGTTAGAATAGCCCAACCCCAACTATCTTCATTGGCAAAGGACAGATCTAATTGTCCGTACATGGTTAACGATTGGTCTAACGGAGGAAACTCTTGATCTTTTCATTGATCTAGAAACCTCTCGTGAGGTCTGGCTTACACTCCAGGATGCTTTTGCTCATACATCCGTAGAACGTGAGTTCCTTCTCAAACAAAAATTATCAACCTTGAGTAAGGATGCTTCTCACATGACTACATTCGGTACTTCAAGGATATTTGTGACGATTTATCGCTCATTGACAAACCTTTATTGGACCAGGACAAGGCTTTTAAACTCCTCCAAGGCCTTGGCCTAGACTACAAGGCCTTCACAACCACCATGCTTCGCCCACCAATTCCCTCTTATCAGTCACTTATTCCTCAGTTAATTAACTATGACACACGAATGTGTGATCTCAACAAACCGTGTGCCACTCCAGGATTTTATGCTAGCCGTGATCAGCCTCTTCACAGACGCAAGTCCACTACCGGTCCAAAGTCCAAGTCATCTCGCATCCAATTTAGCTCCAAAGGCCGAGGGTTTACACCCCAATCGCAGTCCCCTAACACGTCCAAGCACCAAACCCGTGGGTCCACTACTTCAACAATGGTCTGTCAAATTTGCAAAGGAAAATATCATGAAGCATTGGCCTGCCCCCAACTTTATAATCATGCCTACCAACCTGAGCACCTCTCCCCTGCCCTTGCCGCATTGACTCTTCATGATCCAAGTGATGCAACTGAATGTTTACCTGACTCAGGTGCTGGTGCTTATATGACCAATGATCCAGGTATTCTTTCTAATCTCTGCCCTTATTATGGAGACAAACATGTTGCCGTGGGTAATGGTGCAACACTTTCAATTTCTCATATTGGTCATGCCCATATTCCTTCCATCTTTGGTTCTTCTATGACACTAGCTGATGTCTTAGTTGTTCCCAACATTAAGAAAAATTTGCTCTCCATAAGTCAACTCACATCTGACTACCCTTGTGTTTGTGAATTCTCATCTTCTGGTTTTGTTTTAAAGGACAAGAAGACAGGCCAAATCTTGACCAAGGGGACGAGGACAGGGGATGTTTATACCCTACATCAACTGATTAATGCTCTCTTTTCCACAAGGTACCACAAGGTACCACAAGGTTGATGAACAAACGTGGCACGCAATACTTGGGCATCCAAACATGAGGCTTATTAGACTTCAGCACAACAAAGGGACAATCCATGTCTCAAATAAGCAAAATTTGAATTCAGTTTGTGAAAGTTGTACTTTGGCAAAAGCCAATCAGTTACCTTTTGCTTCAATAAATAAAAGAAGCACTTTTCCATTTGAATTACTTCATTGTGATCTCTGGGACCCCTCCCCTGTTATATCCAAGAATGGATTTCGCTTTTATGCATGCATTGTAGACGATTTCACTCGATTCACTTGGCTCTTTCCTCTTAAGGCCAAATCAGATTTTTTATGACCATTATATTCTATTTAAAAAGTTTGTTCTTCGGCAATTTGAGACCACTATTAAAGGCATCCAATGTGATGGTGGCAGTGAGTTCATTAATAATAAACTTCTTACTCACCTTACTTTCAATGGCATTCAATTACAGGTCTCTTGTCCATCCACTCCTCAGCAAAATGGTGTTGCCGAAAGGAAACATCGCCATATCCGGGAACTGGGTCTAACCATGGTTTACGCTAGCCAGGTGCCTCTGATTTGTTGGCCTGAGGCTTTCTTGACTGCTGTATATCTTATTAATCGGCTTCCTTTATCAGTGCGCAAGTTTCACAGCCCATTCTATCTTTTGTGCTCCAAACAGCCAGACTACTCTTGCCTTCGTGTGTTTGGGTCTCGGTGCTTCCCATTAATTTAAGAGGCTCATCGAACAAAGTTTAAACCAAAATCCTTACCATGTGTGTTTTTGGGCTACAGTAAAAAGCACAAAGGATATAAATGCTTATACCCTGTGATTGGACGTATCTACATTTCAAGGAATGTTATCTTTGATGAGCACCTATTTCCATAGAAGAACATGCAGAGTCTACATGCTCCTACAGCTGCCAGTGACCACTTCATCAGCACCTTTCTAGACACTACTTCACTGCCACTCCACCCTGTCTTTTCCTCTCTATGACACCCATCCAGAATGGAACAAGACTGCGGGTCCACATCCACTGCTACCTCTCAGTCAGCACCGCCTCCTGCTATCATTTCTTCGTCCACCACGACTTCATCTTCTTCTATAGCTTCCGCGTCACCTTCTTCTTCCTCTTACCCGCAGCCCCCTACACCCTTACAGACCACCATCATCTCCCCTATGGTCACACGGGCTAAAGATGGGATAACGTGGCCCAACAGGAAGTTTCTTCTCACCTGCACTGCCATTCCCAAAGAACCGAAAATGGTGAAAACCGCCTTACGCCATCGTAGCTGGAAACAGGCCATGGAGGACGAACTTTGAACTCTGCTAGAACAAAATACATTCTAGTTGGTCCCTCGGGCACCAAACATGCTCGTGTTGGGCACTAAATGGGTATGGAAAGCGAAGTTGAAGTCTGATGGCACACTTGATAGGTTAAAAGCCCAGTATGTTGCTAAGGGTTTCAACCAAATTGCCGAGGTTGATTTCTTGAGACATTCTCTCTAGTGATCAAATATAGCACAGTCCGTCCGATACTGTTGTTGGCCACCTCCTTTAATTGGCAGCTTCGGCAATTGGACGTTAAAAATGCATTTTCGCACGGTCCTCTTGCTGAGCCCATCTATGCCTCCCAGCCACCAGGCTTTGAAGATCCTTATTTTCCCAAGCATGTGTGGCGCTTGAACAAAGCACTTTATGGGTTATGCCAAGCTCCGAGAACATGGTTCAAACTGCTTCAGTTCCTACTTGGTTCATCACGGTTTCTTCTGCAGCACGGCTGACCCTTCTTTGTTCATCTATAACAGTAACGGCATTCTGCTCCTGTTGTTGCTCTATGTTGACGATATAATCTTAACTGGGAACTCACCTACTGCTCTCTCTACCTTTGTTCACCGTGTTAGCAAGGAAACTGATTATGGTCTCTTCTTAAACCAGTCCAAGTATGCATCTGAACTTCTTACTCGAGCCAACATGCTTCAGTCAAATGCCATTGCCACTCCAATGGCAGTCAAACACCCTGCTGCAGAATCTCCTGCTTTCTCTGATCCTCAGATTTACCGCAACATTGATGGTGCTCTACAGTATCTCACCTTTACATGCCCGGATCTTGCTTACTCTGTGAACTATCTTTGCCAGTTCATGCAATCACCTATTGTTGAACACTTTCGGTTAATGAAACGTGCCTTGCGCTATGTTCAAGGTACTCAACAGCTTGGCATGCGCATTAACTCTTCTTCTGCCACGAACTTATATGCCTTTGTTGATGCCGACTAGGCTGGCTACCCCTTGACACGACGATCAACTACGGGATTCTGTACACTTTTGGGGAGTAATTGTATTACGTGGAGTGCTAAGAAACAACCAACAATTGCCCGGTCTAGTGCGGAAGCGGAGTACCGAGCTATGGCTTCTGTAACAGCTGAGCTCACTTGGCTTACTTATTTACTGTGTGACATTAGTATCCCTTTACATGACCCTCCAGTGCTTTTCTGTGACAATATCAGTGCTCTTCATATGACAGTGAATCCTGTTTTTCATGCACGCACTAAGCATATTCAGTTGGATTATTATTTTGTACGTGAGAAAGTTGCACAAGGCTCTCTGGTAACAAAATATGTTCCTTCGGGGTGCCAACTTGCAGATGTGTTCACGAAGCCCTTGCCAAGGTTTGCTTTACAGGATGTCCGATGCAAACTTGGTCTATGCTTAGCCCTGCCAAGTTTGAAGGGGGGTGATAACGTATAACAAGCATGTGTATTTTAAATCTGTTCTTATCCTAGATCTACTAGTATCTTTTCAATTATTTTCTCATTATCCTTATCTTATCCTTGTAATCTTCGGTTATCCTAGTGTAACTGAGTTATCTATAAAATAAAATGGTGGCAGACTCCATCGACAAGTTAAGACAACCTTTCTTTAAACATTCACACTTCAAACACTAATAAAATAAAATGAGTTTGAATTTATACATGTGAGATTGCAGAATTCAATTAATCAACATTTTCCATCCCAAAATTTTTTTATAGTTCCTCAATTTTAATTCTTTCCCTCTGAACTTATAACTGGGTCAGTTTACTTTGTGATAATCAATTGACAGTAAAAATATATGTATATATATATATATATATATATATATATATTTACACACACTCACACACTAGAGTCTTGACACGTATGAATGAATAATGCTTAAAAATTTTAAAATTTTAATTAATTATATAATAATTATAATTATATTTTTCAAAATAAGATTTATATTATTTGATAGAAAAACATACCAAATTAAAATTTTACTATTTTACGTTATTATAAATGAATATAGACGATTAGGATAGAACGGTTATGTACAGATTGATGCTGAAATAAGATTCGGCTTACAAAAGCTCAAACACAAAGTTCATTCTAAATCTGTTTTTTTAATTATTAATCGATTTGTAGATATGGATATTTAAGCTCTTTATTCTTTATCTATCGAAAACAAGGCTCTTTATTCTTTATTCTCTATGTTGATAATGCCCTTTGTTCTTTGTTTTATATTTTAAGCTCAAAACCGTGGTAGGTTTCGAGCTTAGCTTATTTTCAAATTATTTGTACTTATCTATCACAATAAGAATTTCATGAAATATTTTCATCCTATTTGAATGAATTTGCTAAAATAGCTTTCATAAATTAGAAATTGATACTTATGAAAATAAGCTTTTTTAAAAGCTAAATAGAACTATTATTTTTATAATAATTTCTAACTAAATTAATCATAATAAATTATCAAAATTTTATTCCTGCATAAGTGGTTTTCAAAATTTTTATCCAAAGGAAAACTCTAAATAGCTAAAATTATTTGGATAAAATATTTTGCCAGATTAATGAGTTGGCATACTTATTGACTTTTAGATAAATATACCATGACTCAAACTGAAGGTCTATCATTAGTGTATGATACGAGTTTACCGTAATATAAAAAAACTCATAAAGACTCTATTATAAAATGATAACAACTTTACACAAGGGAGGATTGATTTTGAAGATTGAAGGCAGTTTTAGAGAAAAAAAAGAGTTCAAGTCCTTGATTGAAATTTAAAGATCTTTCATCATTCTTCTCCTACTCCTACTCCCATTTATTTTACTTTTTGGCTACTTCATGTATTTCTATCATTATTTGATTCTTATGTGTTGTTTCTCAAGCATGAGAGGTTAGATTTTTTTATCTAGGATTAAGGATATAACCTTTTTACGAATGTTATGATTGATTTATAATTTTCTTTCTTAATTACTAAAAACTATTGCTTTTTGATTCAATTTTAGTATTCTTAATTATTGTTGCATGTCGGTACCCATGTTTTATGATCTAAGACGTTTGAGCGAAGGATCGAAAGAAAAAACTGAATGTTAGAACTCTAATAATTGAATATAAGAATTATGACTTAGAGATAAGCTTAATCCTTTGAGGAATCATGAATTATCACATATCTTAATGGTTTTTAATTAAGTAAAAATGGCTATGAGGGTGTAATTAATTTAGTTAAAACACTTCCTTAAGTCTCAAGAGAGGGTAGAGAATAATTTAGAATAATTCACCTTCAAAAGTATTCTTATTCATTACTAAGAATAATTAATATCCATCATAGCAAGTAGATGTGGTGAAACCCAAAGTCCTAGGTGCTTTGATTTATTGATACCTTATTCTTTGAAATTGATTGCTTTTATTAGTTTTAATTTAGTTATGTTCTTTTATTTGCATTCAAATTACTCTAATTTGAAGTCTAAATAATTAAAACTAGTATAGTTTAGCTGATACTTGTGAGAATGATATTTAATCTTTACTATTTGTACGATTTGTGCACTTGTAGACCCTTAACATCAGCAGCTACATAAGTAGCTTATTTAATTTAGTTAGTTACAGTTTTGATTCAGTTAAAAGAATTAGTTAGCGATAGCTAGTTTTCCCATTTCTGGCAATTTTGTTATAGATGAGCCTGTTTGTATATAAATGTGTACTAAGCATATGCAATTAGATTCTTCAATTCTCACAAATTCAATCTTAACCTTAATTATCTAGATGAAATTAGTGTTTATGGTACCTATATTGAAATTATGAGAATATGAAAATACTAACTTGAATTTTAAACTATTTAGAGGATCATTATATGACATTTTTGAATTAAATTCAATTTTACTATATGTAAAGATTTTATAGGAAAACAAAGTAATATCATATTAGACCACATGGAGACAGACTATAATTTCCCACGTTTTTTTTTTTATCTCTTGCATTTCTCTTGTTATAATAGGATAAAAATTTTAGAGTAAACTCCCAATTTGATTATTTAAAGATTAAGTAACATTATTTTATTCCTCCAAAGAATGTTGACATTAATTTAGTCCTTAATTATGGAAGATGACATCAAAATCATCCTTCTGCATACGGATAAGGACTAAATTGATATAATTTTATGATTAAATGATTAAATTGATGTCAGTTTTGTATAATTGAGGGACTAAATTAATGATATTTTTCAATGATTAATGGACTAAATTAATATAAATTTTTTTGAAGGACTAAAATAATATCACCTTTTATAATTCAATGACTAAATTAATGTCGACATTCTTTGAAGAACCAAAGTGATGTCAACCCAATTTTTAAATAATCAAATTGGAAGTTCAAAATTTTATTGCTGCAATCATATGTCATATTTGACACAAATAGTTAATATATGTCTCACATTAATACAATTTTTATTTGAAGTGACGTAATTTTTGGTATACTAAATGATAATTTTATAGAATCAGAATGGAATAGGAATAGAATGGTCATTCCTAATCCACAATTTATAGGTTTTGAAATAAAATGCCTTTCCAAGCCGATTGTTTGATACATAAAATTACTGTGAAATGAAATCAATTTGATGTAAATGATATAAATATCTCTTATAAGAATATTTTTTTAAAATATTAATGTTTAATTTTATTTTTATTATAATTTAATTAGAATAAATGTTGTCATCTTTTAAAAGAATAATGTTATCACATTAAATAAATACTTCATATTTATTATATTTATATATATATATATATATATATATAAGTTTTTAAATTAAAGACAAACCATCTACATCAAGACTAAAAATTATATTGATAAATTAAAATACCATCAAAGCTAATAAGTAATCAAATATATAAAATTTGACTACAAAAAAATTACAGTATAAACTAAAATATAAGAAGAACAATATTTTTTATTACAAAAAAATATAAGAAGGACAATTGGTATAATTTTATAAGATTTTTATGGGTATATTAGGAATAAATAATTTTAATTCTATTCCATGGAGTATAGAATCTCAATTCTACCTCTCTAAGAGGAAATAGATTCAATGCTTCATTTCTGATTTTATAGAATGAGGTATGAAATGAAATCACCATTTCATATTTTTTTTATCTACAAATATAAAAATGTCTATGATGTCTAATGTTTTCCAAATCAAAATTTCCTTTGGTCACCCTTTAAATAAAACATGCATATCAATTGATGAATCCGCCAATTTCAAGGGTAAACGCACGACGCTTGCCAAGTGATCAATGTCGCAAGCCTCAAATTGTACGTGGGATGGCATCATTGAAGACATTTCTTAAGGTTGGTAAGTACAAGTTTATTAGTGATCTCACAGCTGTAATAGCAATAAAACAAATCCATTATGGGTAGCTAATTAATCTAAGGGTAGCAATTAGATTTATGAATTTATGACCCAACCAATCCATTCATATATGAATCCATCTAATTATAATAATAAATTTAATGAATTTAGATGGATTGGATTAATTTTAGTTAATAGATGATTAATTGACCAATCAAATTATATATTAGATCCAATGAATTTATATATATATGGTTTGAAGAATATAATGTATTTAGACATAGGAGAAGTCTATATGCATCTAGTTGAGTATGGATAGATTGGATATCTATCTATTAAATTAGATTAATAGATGGATTGGATATTCATATATTAAAATAAGTCATGGATAGATTGGATAGTTTTAATAATTTTTCAATGCATCTTCAATGAATTATTAGTTTATTTTCTATTCATTCATTAATGATCTAACTTAAAATCTATTCATTTGCCACCCCTAAACTAATTAGACCAAGTAGTTAAGTCTCTCTTTGACCATAGCAATCAAAGCAGGTGAAAAGTCATGTAACAATTAGTGACCGTAGTTCAAAGATCAAAAGAACCAAAGCTTGCTACAAATTTGTGCACAATAGTGGGACAACTTTGACCATAATTGTACCTGCCATTTATGTTCCACAACACCCCCTCCCTCTCCGTAAGGGTTGGTTTGGATGGAGAAGTTTAAAGGAAAAGAAAATGAAAGATTGATTTTTTATTTTTAAATTGAAATAATTATAAAATGTTTATAAAAATAAAAAATGGAGAAGATGCATATTATTAGATAATCTTTTATTTTATTCTTTTATTTTAAAAAATTTTCAAATAAATAGAATTTTTAATCAAAATAAAAAATTTACCTTCTCTTTCCTTTTCTTCCAAATTCCTCCATCCATATAAAGAAAAAAGTGGGGCTTATAGGGTACTATTCAGCATGATTATAGTTTCTCTTCGGGACCTAATTTCGGTCCCCAGCTAGCGTTATGAACAGTTCCTATTGCTTACTTCTTCTTTCACTTCAGAAGTGGATGAAGCGTAAGCATTGACCAATGACTCTGAAGAAAATATCCAAATTCAGCTTTAAGCTTAAAATATTCAGTGATCACATGGCTGCAAATTCCTTCCATAGGAAAGAAGCAGTGTACAACATTGCAACCTTCTTTCTTCTTCATAGCCTATCCATTGTCTTCGGTTCACAAAATCACATGGGTTGCAAATGAGAGCAGTGTTGAGGATAAGTGGGTGGGCAGTTCTTTGCCCCTCCATCGCCCAATTAAGGGTTATTTAAGTTGTGCACCCATCTTTCACGTAGGGAATCAATTTGCAACTTTTTTTCAACTTTTCAATTGTCAACTTCGAAACCTTATTTACACTACTTTATGAACATTATGATCACTTTCTTCTTTTTTATTTTTTTTAAATTTCTTTTGCTATATTATAAAAAATCTTCTCTAACTATAAGTTATGCTAAGAAAACTTACTTGTATTTTAAAACTCAATAACACGATTCTTTAAATTTATCAAAACGTACATACTAATACAAATTGAACCTCCTATACAGAAAACATTCAATAAAAAATTAATATGAACGTTTTAGTGAATTCAGTAAATCATATTGGTGTGATTCAAAATATAGGGAGATTAATTTTCTGCATATAACCCATAATTGAAGGAAATTTCTTATAATTTAGCCTATTTTTTTAAAATAGATGGAATGGGACATTGAACCCAAAATAAAATCCACTTATAAATGGCTCTAATGTTAAGGCCAAAGTTTAGATCCACCGTGAATATATGAAAGTTTGAGCATTCAAACAATCAATTATGAATAAATTTGAACCCAAGTATTGAATAAGAAGGACATTCAAACACCCCACCACTGAACCAACTAACTTTCGGTTTTGAATTTAGGTGCGAAACTTGTTTATATATCCATATAAAGGCTTGTATTTTTCATCATCTTGAATTAGCTGTCTCAGTGGCTTAGAAAATATAATGTTCATGGTGTTTGAGATAAAAACAATAAATTTGAATTAAGCCAATAAAAACTAGATTATAATTCATATTTATAAATAAATGCAAGAGTTGATGGTAAGACCAATTCTGAGTATGAATCGGATTAAGTTAACGCGGTGGAGAATTCTTTTTGTGCACCTTTGTTGTGGTACTTCTGATTGTTGAACAAATACTGATATGATATTCAATGGGTAATAGTACAAACGATACCAAACTAGAGAAAGTATTGCTGCAAGTTTCTTAATTCAAGATGAAGCTAATGTAATTTGCTCATAAAAAGTTTTTCTTTCGTTGACATTTCTTACATTCTAATTATTATTAATAATTTAATTTTAAAACCACTTATTTTAATACTATAATATCTATTATAGTAATTTTAGATATTATATTAGATTCTATCTTAAAATCAAGTGTTAAGTAAAGTATTTGTCTAACTAATATATAAACCGCACCCCCGTAGATCAGTAGATCCCAACTGGGTCCAAACTCAATAGAATACCAATCCATCATCTAGATAAGCAGATTAAGAGATTACCCTCATATACACAATTGGACTCTGACTTGATATCTAATAGTTTCTAACTCAAAATTAATTAAGCAGGCCCTCCTCGTAAGATGAGACTTTCAGAAATCGAACTATAATCTTAATATTTAAGAGTGTAACTCACTTCTGTTATACTAATATCTTATGAATATTTAAAAACAGTTTATTAATTAGCTTATTGTAATCAATATATAGTTGCTTTTGCCATGCATTTTCCAAATGATATTTTGGGAACGATGTCTTAGCAACTAGTACATCATACAGCACTTCCAAACCAAATTTACAAGAAGTACATCGTGTAGCAGCTGTCAAAAAACCATAACATTTTCAAATGGAGAATAATTTCGTTATTTAGACAAACGTGACATCATTTTATTTTCAATCTAACTAGAAAAGAAATATTTAACTAATAAGTTCTTATAATAATTTTTTATCTTCATATTTCCAATATTTTACTCTGATTTGACAACTTAAAAGCAAAACTTGATAGATACAAACATAACATAATTTTTCACAAAAGCATTATATTCTTCCTATTTTATCATCATTTCTTATAGAAAGTTAATATTTTATCTTTTCCCAATTTTACTTTCTTATCATGGGAATTGACTCAAAACAATTTATTACATATACAAAATCTTATATTCTTACCGTAAAACTTTCAGACATAATATATGTTTAGATTAATTTATTTTGTAATTAAAATCACTTATAATTCAAATTTTTTTAATAAAACTTTTAAAAATATAATTTTTTTCTCTTGAAAAAACTATTACTAAACACGCTAATATAGTCACAAGACAGAGCTACATTGACTTCTAATATAGTACAAACTGATTCCAAATTACTGTATACAAAGTTTCAGTCTCCATCAACAAGTAACAATGTTGCATGTGTATAATAATGAAGAATAGCAAGCCCCTTGCAACACATGCAAAATGTGGAGATTAACAAAATTTATAGATAAGAAAATCTTGTAGCTGACATGCTAGCCAAGACAGTTATCATGAGGAAAGATCAAGGTTACTGTAAATATTGTATTTTGTCCCTCCTAATAACAAAAATATTTGAAAATAACAAAAATCACAAATGAAAATAAGCCAAGCCAAAAATTGAAATTGGGAGCATTTTTAATCCAATTTACTCAATAATTGAATTCTTATTAAAAAAGAGAGAAAAGCAAAAATCATAAAAAAGGGGAAATGACAAGAATAAAAATTAAGATAAAAGACAAAAATTAAATCTTATGCCTAATTTTGAATCACTTAATCTTATTTTTGTTGATCCATAATTCATGAATTTAGTCAACAAATTTTAACTTAAACCCATCAACCTTTCTTTAAAATTTTATTTATTTATTTTATTTATGTTTTATTTTTATTTCATGTACTCACTCTCTAGAATCTTCACATATGCCAGCACAATATTTTTTTTTCTCTGTTTTTTAAGCCTCACACGGCCAGCTCAGTAAAAGGGGAGAGAGAATTTTTCTGTTACAGAAGGGTGAGAGGAGAGCATACAAAGGGGATTCGGTTACAGACCAAGGCAAGAAAGAAGAGTGAGGAGGAGGGAAGAAAAGTTGAGTGCAATGAAAAGGCATCTTGAAAAAATTACCATGGCCATGAAAACAGGAGGAGAAGGGAAGATTTTGGAGGCAGCGCCTGAGAAAGAAGAGGGAAAAATCTGGAAAAAGAAAGGAAAGAAAGGAAATGGTCTCCCTCAAGGTAACTCCTCCATAGCCAAACCACTGTGTTTTTAATCTTTATGCAGTACTCTGCACTCCTAGCACACACCACACAGCCAACACCTCACCTCAAGCACGATTGACTCTCCACACACGCTCTGTTCCGCGTCTCATCCTCACAGCTTCCCTCACAGCACAGCACCCACAATTCACAGTCTCTGTTCAAGGTCTCTCACCAGCACCGGCGAGCACCACCTCGCAGCACAATGCACCGACCACGGCCACACCTCACTCCCCCAACACAAGCACCCACGGCACCCACCTCGCAGCACACCTGCACTCCACACACGCACCTGCATCTGCACTTTTTCCACCGGACAAATCACCACACACAAACTGTCAAGCCCCTGTTCCCACACAAAAACAGAGCACCGGCAAGCACACACTCCACACTTTCCACCCCGCACCCATCTGCACTTCATTCCTGCACCATAGCCCATGTGTAGCCCCTGTTTTTTCCTCCCTAAAACAGAACAGCCGCACCGCACCAACATCCTTACAGTTCCCACATTCCACTCAGCCTGCACCTGTTCCCTGCTCTTCACTCACAGATTCCACTGCACGGAATACCTCCCACAGCACATCACCGTCCCACATCTCTTCTGCACACACTCACGGTTCAGCATCACCGGCACATCTCGCACACTCACCACCTCTGCTCACAATCACTCACCACCTCACGGTCAGCACTTCACTCCCACGGCACCTAGACACTGCTCTGCACTTCATCCACAATGGGGTCATGGCTCTGCAAACATCCTCACCTGCACACCGAGTTCGCCCACACTGTCACGGAAGCACCCTTCACCCGCACCACCTGCTCCACACTTAATCTCCCCTGTTTTCCAGCCACAGCACCACTCTTCTACAGCACCACCTCATGTTCAACACTCTGTTCCCACCGCACCAGCACACATGTTCTGCACCTCTCACAGCCCACAAAGCACTCACAGTCCAGCCACCGCACAGCATCTTCGCCGCTCCACCTCACGGCTCTTCACTCTGCACCACTTTCACCCTTGCACTCACGCACTACGCTACTCTTCACGCACACGCACGTTCTTGGTAGTTTTTCTTTTTTTTTTTTCTTTTTTTCTGTTTTTATTGTTTTACCATCTCGAATTTTATTTGTATATAATGTATTTGTTACTTGTTATTATCTGTGATTGATAGTTTGTTGGGATTTAGGGTTATCTAAGTTGTATTTTTGGGCCTGTTGATGTGTTCATTTTGGAAATAGTAATTTTGGAACTAACTGGTTATGTATAGTTTGGGTTTTGTTCATATAAAAATTAATTGGATTTAGTTGGTCAAAAGTTAATCTTTGAACTTAAGTTTTATTAGTTGACCAAAACAAAAGTGGATAAAAGATAAAATAAAAAATATAAATGATAGAAATAATAAAATAAAATAAAATAGATAATTTTAAGTAAATAATAATAAATATAATTAAATAATTAATCTAAATAATCTGAGTTGTAACAACTAGTTAATTTAGAAAATAATTTAATCAAGGCTCTATTGTTATAACAATATTTCGGTCTTGAAATTAAATTAAAAATTATTTAAAAACTTTTTAATCATTAATTTAAAATTATTAATTAATTATGAACGTTATTGCTGTGACAACTCTTCCGTTCTAAAAATATTTAAAGATTACTGAGGATTATTGTTGTCGTAACGACTCTTTGACTTAAAAGTTATATAGATTATTAATTAATTATTAATGACTTATTAAAAATTATTAATTCAAAATTATTAATCAATTAGGGACGATATTGTCGTAACAACTCTTCTGTCCCAATAATATTTTAAAATCACTAACAATCATTGTTGTCGTAACGACTCTTTAATTCATAGGTGATATATATTTTCATTAATAACTAATCATTTTAGAAATCACACAAAATTTTTAATTAATTTTAACTAATTACGTACGATGTTGTCGTGACGACTCTTCTGTTCCAAAAAATAATTAAAATTACTAGCAATCAACGTAGACGTGGTGCCTCTTTGATTTTTAGGTGATATAGCATTAATCATTTTATTTTAAAAATAATCAACTAATAGTTTCTTCTTGTTTAATCAATTATCATTATCATTTATTTTAATCAATCCTCACATAACATTTTTAATTTAATTAACATCATCAAAGCATTTTTAACGTAATCAATACACAAATCATTTTTACATTTAATCAATCCTTAATTTTGAATTAAAAGCCTACAACATACAATCATTTTATACAAGAACTACGTGACTTAGATTTCCAATTACACGTAGAGATACGTAAGCACACACAAAACTGTAAATATTTTTAATTAATTTTTTGTTTATTTTTATCATGCTTTATTATTTGCAATCTATAATTTTTGGGATAAATTAAATACATTTTGAGGTCATAATTATTTTTACATAATTAGCTTTAGAATGATCGTCTTATGGTAGATATATCAGGGTTGCATAAGATTAAGTTCCTACCTTTCTTATACATAATCTGACTCCCGAATCTGATTTCATTTTTCAAAAACCAATTTTCTTAATAAAAGGGTTTTTTCAATTATTTTTCATTAAATAAAAAATTAGTTGCAACTCTTAAATTTTTATAAATTTAGTTACCTCTCATCGCGACACTCTTCGGGGATATTGTGACAGTTACCTTTAATTCCCTAAGAGGATTTTAATTTGATTTGGGACAAAGCTCAAGTGGCTGTATATATACCTTATATTACCACTTCTTAGATTTTATAGGCGACATCACATAGATGTTTTCATCCGTTTTGGTTATGTTTGTTGTATTGTCTTTTTTTTTTTTTCAATCCTATTTTGGGTATCTCACACTTTTTATGTGTGGAATTAATCCTGTTTGGAGTATTGAAATTACTTTTATCAACAATGTGTTTATGTTGGCTTGAATTCTTAACATTATAGAGGTCTCCTCAATTGTTTAACTTTTTTGTATTGATATTACTTAATTAAGAATCTCCCAGGTTAGATTTGCTATGATTTCGCTAGCAATAGGATTGGTTTGTAATTGTAGGCTGGGCAATCCAGCTTTAACTTTACTTTGACTTTTGACCTAATTCTTTTCTATAGTTCAAACCAAGCTCATATTTTTGTTAACATTATTATTTTTTAAATTTATGTAAAACTACATTAATAATAATTTATATAAATTTACATATAATACAATAATTTTATATATAATGGTCAATAATTACTCATCTCACTCTCACAATAAACCACTCCTCTCACTTTATATCTATCGCCTATATGTAGAGATGGACTCTTTAATTTTCCATTAACATTTCCATATATCTATATCTATATACAATATATTAAATTTAGCTCTTTCAAGCTATAGAATACTATGTCATCATATTTGATGGTGTGGTATCTTTTAAATTATATAGCGCCACATCATATTATGTGATGACGTGACCTCATCAAAAAACTTGTCACGTCATCTTACGTATTGATATGACATACCAAAAACTAAAGTTGGCTCCTCCAATCTATAAAATATCATGTTATCATATTTGATTATATGTGTCAATGTCAAATCTCAATTTTAGAGAATATGATCGGCCAGGGATTAGGGATCCCTATCCCTAAAGCCTAATTATTACATATTAAACTTAATGTATTATAACAAAAACCATAATCACTTAAGCTTCACCATATATAATATATAAATATATTATCAAAATATCTTACATACACATAAACAGTTCAGATTTTATAATTATTATAACAAAAATAATGTATAAATTTCATTAAAATTTTTCTATGAATATTAATATATGAGTATATGAAGGTATTTAATCTATATATTAATCTAACATTACAAAAATATTTATAAATTATATTAAAAAAAATTAAATATAAATATTAATATGCAAGCACTTATAAAAATATACAAAATTATATTTAAAAAAATTATAAATATTAATATGCAAGCGCCTATGTATTGCGTGAGTTAATGGACTAGTCTTATAGTGTAGCTAAAACATACGGCAGAGGCAAGTCTAATGCTTTTTTCTTTTGTTTCTCCACACCTCTAAAAAATGTTTAGAAAGATGTCAATATAATCTTAACTAATCTTTGCAATTTTTTTTATTATCAATTTAAAGGGAACAATTAATAATGTGCAAATTGATGAAAATTATTATTTTTCTATAGATGAGATAATGTAACTATGAAATAATTGATTATTTTGTTTTGCTATATTCTTAATTAAAAACTTCATGAAAATATTTTGATAAACTGCAATTACTTGGAGTTGTTGTGAAACTGAATCATAACCGATGTACAGAAGTGGATTCAAGAAAAAAAGTTTTTCCTTTTCTTAATTTCATTCTCTTTAATTAGTTATTCACCTGCCTCTCCCTCTCAAAAGATAAATGAATGTTATTTAGTAAATTGAATGAAGGATACAAAAAGTTTATGAAATTGTTGAAATTAAATTATATGAGTTTTTATTCATGAGGTGTTGACATAGTAAAAATAAATTATGTTTTTAAGTATGAGAACTGTAGTTTGATTCCTGAAAATCTCATATCAAGAAAAGGTCACATCATTATCATTTCTAGTTTGACTTATAGAGTTATTCAAATTGATCGAATCTTATAGAAATACTCCTGTTTCACAATAGTTTGATTAATTTAACTTATATTAATTAAGAAATGACAGCAATGGTCTTATTGACAACTACTCCCTTTGTTCCTTTTTATTTGTTATTTTAGAGAAAAAAATTTCTTTCATTTTATCAATGGTTTTAGAAAATTAAGAAAGTATTAATTTTTTTTTAACTTTATCCTTTGAATTAATGAAGTGACAGAAGATAATTTGAGTAAATAATAGTGTTTTGAGTATCTTAATAAAAAAGTAATTTAGTCAAATGCAATTACTTTTTTTTATCAATGAAGTTATTTAATGATTCTCTTAACTTTTATGCAAATACTTTAAACGGTAAATAAAAAGATATTGAAAGAGTATTTATGTTGCAATAAATCTAGGAATATGTTTTTATGTATTTGACGAACTAAATGAATGATATAAGTTTTTGAAACTTTTAAGATTTAATTATACTTTTTTTGTGAAAAATGAGGAGGCCTCAATTTAAGTCATCAATTCATATGTTGAGAAAATGAGTTGAGGAGAAGCAATAATAATTAAAGAGATACAAAGGAGATGAAAAAAGACATCCAATCATGAAGTGTAAATCACTAAATCTTGACAATTTGCTGACATGACTAGAAAGTAGGGATGGAAGAAATTGACATGACCACTCTGCATTCTGCACTTCATAATTTATTTTTTTTAAATAGATAAAAATATATGCTTAGTCCAAAGCAAAGCCTCCATGGATTTCTGTTTGCAACTACAGTTCGAAAGTTTAGCTTTGGTGCTATCTTATGTGTCTGCAACTGTAGAATGAGAAATTAATAGAAGAGTAGGAGGCATGAAATTTATCAATGGAGAACTTTAATAAATAGTTTAAAAAATAATTTGACAACATGCGGTTCAGAAATTATATATATTATAAATAGATTGATATCAAATCAACTTCTTTGTAAACCGAAAAGTAAACAAGTGCTCCTGCTAACACAAATTAAGTTATGGAAATATTTAGTAAATGAAATATATTTCTTAAAGTGGGGGATGGTTCAGAAAACAATTTGATCATCATTTGATTGTCAGAATTTTGAGATCACACTCACTTACGCACATCTATGTCAAAAGCTTTAGGACATAAAATTAAGAGCATATATAATGCTTACCAAACTAATTGTTACATAGTTGAGAATTGATTATTTTTTGAAAAAATTACTTTTTTTGAAAGTTTTTTAATAAAATTTTAATTATAAATTATTTTAATTATAAAATAAATTAATACAAATTCACGCTTGTTCATCTGAATTTCAATGTGTTGGTTGGTTTGGCACTACCGACCAACTCAGCTAATGCTTTGTTTTATTTGGCCAATAATGATATCGCTTACAAAGCAGGGCAATAATTTATTAGAACTCCCACATTATCTTCCATTCTTTTATCAGTCAGTTAGCACTGAAATGATTTGGGATTTGTGAGCCAATTCAAGCAATGTTACTTTCACTTTCCTTTGAGCATGACCCACATCCTATTCCAGAACTATTTTTCTCCATTTAAGACAACTTTTTGACTAAATAAGGATAAGATTATATTCAGATGTGTTAGTACATTATAAGTAAGTTATATTATCAGGTATGAATATTATGATTTGATTTTAAAAAGTCTAGTTTAATTGAGCTAATACTTTTTGACTAATTAGGATGTTTGAAAAAGACTGAATTTTATGAAAATATTTTTGATTTATATAAAAAATAAAGATAGAATTATGTATATATCCATGGTCAACCAGTCAACCTTTGGATTATATGTCCTCTTGCTTTCCTTATTCAAAACAAGCTAACCACAGGCTTGGGTAGGCTTACATTGCCATCATCCTCACCATAATCCACCACCATATGTTTGTCTCAATCTTTGGAAGTTCATATAATCATTTAAAGATAGTTTTTCGATTTAATTATTTATTAATGATTTCTTTCTGGCAGAAGCTCTACTATTGAGGATTGGATTTACAGAATCACAATGATCGCACTTATTTTATCAAGGTGGTGGTTAGTGTTATGGACACAAATTAAGATCATTCTTAAACATATTTTATTAGTTTCTTGATAGTATTTTTTTTATTTCCTAAAATATCCTTCTATTTATTGAGTGAGAGACTAATATCTCGAAATACAATCAAGTTCCGAAATAGGGACCTTTCCTATGAATATTTACTCTATGCACTGATGTTGATCTTTGAAGAAATCTGAATTCTTTCTACTCAGACCAACACCCGTTGGTAGTTTCTTAATAGTATGATATTAAACATATATGACCTCGTGAAAAAAATTTGATATCCATTTTCCATATTTTGATATAAATTTAAATTTCAACAGAAAATAAATGCTTGTTAAAACCTTATTCATGGTGTAAACATAAAAAGGCATTTGGATATAGGAGTATACTAGAGATATATATCAACTTATTTTTAGGTTTTCTTCTAACTTGTTTAAGATTTTAGGTGAATTGATTTCTTGATATTTGGAACATTAGTTTCTATCATATATATAGCAGGTTTCATTAGACAAGTCAAGAAGACAATGTAAATCATCATAATGAAATTTTATTCCTAAATCAAGTATCAGAGATTCTACACTCACAAAATAGCTGGACACAATTGATTAATTTATCTTACACAAAAGTACAATGTCATAAAATTAAATAATAAACTTGCTTTCACTTACATTTCCTCGTATAGATTGGTGAGCAAAATTTTCGTAAAACTAAAAACTTGTACAAATATTTTTTGAATTTTATTTCGTTTTGAAATAATCACCTAACTATTTAATTTTGAGTAAGAAATTCTTAAATTTTTTGAAACTTGCTAAACAGAAATTGTTTATCTTGTGACTTGCACACGTTAACTATAAACACGTAGCAATCTCTGATTTTTTTTCACATAATTAATAAAACGCTATTTCCTCCTTTTTAATTTAATTCTTTGTTAAGTTAATTTTCATTTTTATTTTCTTAAAATATGATATTTTTCATTTCAAAAAAATGATGTGAATAAATATGAATTGTCGCATGTATTAATAAACACCTATAAGTTACATGATTAACTATTTTCATTAGTTCATTAAAGAATAGTCTATTTACAAGTTTTGAAACATTTAAGAAAATTTATTTGAATTTAAAAATTAAGATAATTATTTTAAAATAAAATAAATTTCAAGAGCTATCTATATATTTTTCCCAAACTAAAATAACATAAACTTTGATCAATAATCAACCGTGCCAATACATAGTGAAAATCTATTTTATATTATACACATAAATCCTTTCGAATTTGCACATTTAACATTAATCATTGACTATTGATTGCCTTCAAAAGGTCTCTCCAATCGTCCTGACTTACTCTGTATGGTGGGCCCAGGCAAGCTTGGATTAGTTGTTTCTCCATCTCTGTCCCTCAAGTCTGATCTCTCTTTGGGGTTCCTCTCTAAGCCCCAATTTTGTTTCTTTTTGTCTTTTATTCTTTTGATTTTGGTCTCTAATGAGTCTGAACTAAAGAGGCCATCATGTATTTAACTTTTAGCGTATATTTAATATGAGAATAAAAGTAAAAATAAATTTTTAAAAATAAAAATAAATTTTTATCGTCGTACCAAACATATCCTTAAGTACAATTAGTTGTTGAGTTATTGCTATTTTATGTGGAGGCCCAAATCCATTTATTATTAGGGTTCTTTTGGTTAGAGGGTGCCTGAGTTTTAGGAGGGCAGGAGAGATTTTGATATTCTAATTTTGTGACCTTGTTTCCTTTTATATTTACTTTTTATTGATATACTTGATAACTTCTCAATTGATTCTCACAAGCGGGGATAATTACCACTATTTCCCGTTAATAGGTCATTATTCAGAGAATTTTTCATTAATTTTGATTGGAACCTCATGATTGCTTTCCTCCACCTTTTTCTTGCACAAAGACTAGGAAAACATGTGCTTCTAGGTATGCTAATTGTGATATTTGAGTTTTAAGGTATAGGTTGTAGTTACGATTTTATATTTGTTCATGTTTCATCAGTCTTATAACCTGTAACTATATTACATGAAGAAATGTTTTAAGGGCTTCACATCCTTCAATTACTTGCACATGTAAAGGCTTTATTATTCAAAATGTCCCAAAAGATTATGCTTTTAATCATATGCATGATTTATGATCAATTTAAAATGCAAAATAAATACAAGAAAAAGTGATCCATTTGGAATATACACACACTCACAAAATTTTAAGCAATTACAAAGTTTTTCACTTCTTCGTATTTTAAATTAGGTTAAAATAAATAATTAGTCTTTATAATTTGATTCAATTTAGATTTTAATCCCTATAGTTTATTTTTTTGAATATCAATCATTATAATTTTACTTATTTAGACTTTGATCTTTAAATGATTAATATTTTAATAATTAAAAATTATAAAAACTAATCTTTCATGAAAAATAAAGACCAATACCTTAATGAATAGAAATTATAAAAATAAAAAACAAAATAAATAAAAAATATAAGGATTGAAATCTTAACGGTAGAAATCAATATTTAAATAAATAAAACTATAAAGACTGATATTTAAAAAAAAATTATAGAAATCAAAATATAAATTATGTAAAACTATAAAAATTAATTATTTATTTTAACCTTTAAATTACTAGTAGTGTCTAGTGGATTGAGATTGAGTGCAAGTGACCGAAGACAAATCTACCATCTCTCCCAAGTCACGGTTCATATTGGCTTTAATACACGATGGTCACTGCTTAAAACACTATTCAAATGTCTTAATAAATGGAGATTTAACAATAATTCAAAAATAAGTTTAATGCAAGTGAATTATATGGTAATCTAGACTCTAGAGAAGCAAATAGATGAAAAAACGTGACGAACCATGATCATATTAGGGGATAGGCCATTCCCTTCGAGAAAAGTATTTTAAGTTTGTGTTTGGAAATTTGAAAGGAACGAAAATGAAAGAGATTTAAAGAAAATAAAGAAAAAAAATGAAGAAAAATTGAAAGCTAATTAATAAATTCTCATTCTCTTATTTGGATGTTTTAAATCCTTAAATATTTCTCAAATTACAAGAACTTTAAGATATTTATAAAAATTAGTAAGAGAGGATTTTGAAAGATAACTTAAAAGGAAAATACTATAAAGTTAGAATTTTCTTATCAGAATTTTTGACATAATGATTTGACATGTTTTTTATCCTTGGATTGGTGAGTGGTCTCCATCACTTCATTCCATCAAACAACCCTCATTTATTTTACTTGAATTTTGTTTTGGCTGTTTTTTCTGAATGTGTAGCATTACTCAAC
The DNA here is from genome assembly GCA_019955255.1 of Castanospermum australe. NCBI lineage: Eukaryota > Viridiplantae > Streptophyta > Magnoliopsida > Fabales > Fabaceae > Castanospermum > Castanospermum australe. The sequence goes on from NSJW01000081.1 coordinate 321,517, forward strand.
TTAAAAATCCCCATTTTCTTTTTCTTCTTTTATAAAACTTTCAAATAAGGAAAATGCTTAATAAACCTATCTCTTTTCTCATTTTCCTTTCCTAATCTTACATCCAAACATAGCATAAATGTGCCCACAAAGTTAAGTTGCTACATCACAACCTATGACATATTATCATTAAAACAGTTAATAAAGCGGGTGAACTATCCAAGGAACAACACCTAATCATGTTTTTACGGAATTTTTTGTTTTAAAAAATAAAGCTGACTTACCAAAGAACTAAGACCTAGACATGTGCAACTGATAGGAATGGGTAGAATGGGAAGCTAATAACGCGTGATAAATTATAGATATTATTAAAAATTTTGTTATAAGTTTGTTATGGTGTATTATGTGAATCTTACATGCTAGAACCTTCTATATTAACCTATATATGTAAGTTGAAATGAATGAATGAAGCAAGCAAGAATTATTTCCCTCAATTTCTCTCTTAAATTTCTGGTGTTCCCTTGCCTCGAACGACAACTCATCCCCATCCCTAACAGCAATTAACACATATTAATTAAGGCATCTAGCCTTTGGTTTAAACATGCAAGGAAATTAGATTATCTAGGGCATGTTTCTAAAGAAAAGCCCAGAGTATATTGCTAGAACATGAAATATAAGGATAAAATATTTGCTTACTATTTTCTCTACCCAACCTTGGTTTTCATTAACTTTGTCTTCATGTCTACAAATCATTCAACAGCCTTCTGGTGTTATTCTAGTGTCAAAAGATCCTCCTCCTCCTCATTTATAGAGGAGTTAATAATTTTTTAGCCTAAAAAATAGGAATTAGATTAGACTTTATAGGGAGAAAATGGAACAAAATTAAGCCATTATTGGGCTTTTTTTCTATCCAAAATAACCAAAGGAGATTAGGGAAGCAACCATTTCGTACTTTTCACTTCAAGAAACATTTAAAATAGTTCTCGCAAGATCTAGAATTAAATTTCCATAAAAACTGGTAGAAAATTTGAAAAATTAAAATGATTATGTAAAGGACTTTGGTGCAGTGGATGGTAGGTTAGTTGAGGCCACTAGCCATCAAGATGAGCCTCATCGAAGGTGATCTTCTCATACTTTTTACAATGTTTATGGTTTTCTTTCCAATTCTAGCTCATTATTTCTTAGAATTTACACCAAAAGGAAGTTATTTAGTTGGAGAAGGGAAAATTAATTTATTGGATGTTTCTAGATGATTAGATTAGCGTGAGATCCACCCAAGTCCTATAATTGTGTAAAAAGACTAATTTTCTGTTTGTCTTTAATTTCTGCAGGAAATATATGCATTTAACACCTGAAGTGAGCTATGAAAATCTCAAAAACAGCCTCACCTTTCAGAACCATGGCATATGAGAACCACAAAGACAAAAGGAAAATAAAATTCGATTCCAATATTCTTTTTTTTTTGTATGAACTAGAAGTATTCCTATAGGATTCGACCCATTTGAACCACCCATTAGACCTAATCTCCCCGAGCTGAAAGTGATAATGTTATAACCCTCCCTATGAGATGCAGCTCCCAAAAATCTAATCTCAGTTCTTACCCCTCAGTCCTCATACATGGGGGTATAACTCGATTGCAATATACTTTGATTTGTAAGTTTTCAACTTAGGATTGTTATTTTATTGAAACATTTGATGATATTTTTTGGAATGATGTAAATATCCCATAGATATTATTTTTAGAGTAAACCTCTATTTTGACTCTCCAAATATATAAGTGTCATTATTTTAGTCCTCTAAATATTTTTATCATCAATTTAGTCACTGAATTTAAAAAGTATCATCATTTTGGTCTTTCAAAAAATATTAATCCCAATTTAGTCTTTCAATGGTGAAAAGATATCATCAATTCAGTCCCTCAATTATACAAAATTATCATTAAATTTAGTCTTTCAATCATTAAAATTTTATCAATTTAATCCCTGTCCGTACATAAAAAGATGATTTTGATGACACTTTTTAGATTTATGAATTAAATTGATAATAAAAATATTTAGAGAACAAAAATTATAACACTTGTATTTTTGAAAGATCAAAATGAGAGTTTACTCTTATTTTTATTTATATTGTATACATTTTTTATCATGATTTGATATTTTTATTTTTATTTTCTGTGCATATATTATATATATGTATACTTTTACACACACACACACACACACACACACACATATATATATATATATATAATTTATGTCTTGAATTATCATTTATTATTTTTATTATAAAAATCTTTGGTAGACAATTTTTTAGGATTTAAATAGAAAAGAAAATAATAAAATAAAATAAATTATCGACATATTACCAATGTTTTATATAAGCCAATATAGACCAGTGTTTTGAAAACCGGACCGGTCCCCTCACTGGTTCGGTCTTCTATTTTTCAGAACTGGTGAGGTCAAAAACCAGTGAACTGGTACTGATCCGTGCGGTTAACGGTTCAGACTTTTTTTTTTGAACTAATACTAAATAAAACGATGTCGTTTGGGTCACATTTTACAAAAAAAAAAAAAGGAAAAACGACTTCGTTTTGAGGGTTGACAAGTTGTTACAGAAAAATGAAAATATCGAGAGCAATATAAATTTATGAAGAGGGAGGGAGAAGAGATGGTGGTGCAAGTGTCAGGGAAAAGGACAAGGCATATGTGATGCATCATATCTGTCACGATCAATATAAATGTTTTAATATTAAATTAATGAAGAGGGAGGGAGAAGAGATGGTGTGTACGGCCAGAGTTCGGTGTATCTTTGTCACATATTGTATTTTGTTTATTTATATTTTAATGTTTTAATATTAAATAATATAAAACATATTTTTAATATAAATTTTATTATTCAATATTAATTTTTTTAATAAGTATATCATATATCATTAATTAAATTGTGAACTATGTAAATTATATTTATTTTAGTTAATTTACATGCTATATTGCTATATATCAATATTATATATATTTATATGAATGTGATATTTTTTTACTTTATGATTCTATTTTTTTTATGTTTCAAATAATTTTATTATTGATTTTGTATTCTATTTTTATTTTTTTATTAGTATATAAATAATATATATATTTAATTATATTTCGGTTCGACTACGGTTAAATCATTGAACCTTGAATCAGTACTTCGACCTGTTTAATAACCAGTTTTAGTTTTCAGAACCTTGATACAAACAAGTGTCAAGCTGTGTCCTAAATGAAAAGCCTTACTTCGATAAAAAAAGTTCAACAACTTCATTGGTCGAATTGTAACATTGTCGAGATTTATGGCCAAATGAGCACACAAATCCCTTCCCTTCCTCAAAACTTTAAAAAAAAGAAAAGAACTTTGAATGAACTGAAGAATGTGAAGAAGCCTTTTAATAGTTGAAGACATTTCTAGCCTCCATCCTTGGGCGACCCCACCCAAGGGAGACCCTTTATCTATATTTATCAGTAAATGAAGAGGCTATCAGCTCAATTCTAAACAAAGAGATAGAGAAGGCCAACAACCTATCTACTTCACTAGGGGCGTTTAAAACTAAACCAAACCGAAAAAACCAATCAAAAAATTGAAAACCGAGCAAAACCAAAGTTAATCAGTTTTGTTTAGTTCTTTTTATATAAATCAATTGGTTTGGTTCAGTTTTAAATTTTCATTTATGAAACTGAGTCAAACTAAATCAAAACCAAACTTATGTAATTATACAATATATATTTTTATAACTACTTACTAAAAGATTATTAGATTTAATTTTATTATTATTTCTATAGAAATGTTTAGGTCAATTTATTATTTACATCTATTTAATTATATTTTTATTAATATTTTTAGGTTAATTTATTGTTAATTAAGTTATAGAATGAAAAGAAAGTTTAGTTGGATATAATTTTTTTAAGAAAAAATGTACTTGAGTAAAAATCGATTGGACTAAACTGAACTAAATCAATTGAAAATGATTTGGTTTGATTTAATTTTTCAATTAAAATACAACCAATTAGTTTCTAATATAAGAAATCTAATTGGTTTGGTTCGAATGATTTTTTTTTTTTAAACTAAAAAAACAAACAAAGAACAGCCCAATACTTCACAAGTGTTGCAAGGTCCCAAGATAAGATATCAGAAGATTAAAAAGGTGGCATTCTCTTTACTCATCTTGGCCAGAAGGCTTCGATAGTACTTCCAACATTATCAAATTATAGTACGGACAGGCCAACTAATCAGGCAAGTACTCCATAAATCAGCTAACCTTTTAATTTATATTCGTCTTATGTTAATTGATCAGATACACCTTTTCAATTTGATGACCAAGTCTTAAGATTTTTAAATCAAGATAATGAGCTTATTTATCCTTTTATATTTATCTAATTATTTTTTGGGAATTTTTTATTATTTAATTTTTTGTATTTTTAACTCTAAATGAAATTAAAAATAACCACTTGAAATTAAATAATATTTTTATATTTTTTTCTTAATGATAATTTTAATATGTCTAGACAAAATTAGATGCTAACAATAATTGTCACTCATTTTTAACCATCAAAATCTTGTGACCTTCTTTAGTTTTCATCATTGAAATAGCTATATAAAGTTAACCATATTTGCACACTTGTGTTGGGAGATATAAACATACACCAGAAATAGTTTGTCTTTGACTTTTAATAACAGCCAAGAAAAAAAAGTTGCAAAAAAAAAAAATTGACATCTTTAAAAATTGATCGACACTTTATAATAAAAGAGAATCAATGTCATTTTTGAAATGAAGACTCTATTTCTATTTTTTTTTTCTTGAAAGTAGTTTAGCTTCAATAATTTGACGGTCAAGTCACTTTATTTGCAACCATAAACTATTACACTATTATTTAGATTGGCATATGTTTCTAAGTAGCATATTTGGTACTCATGAGTGAATTCTCATTATTTATACTAGTGTATTGAGACTCGCATTTTTTATTTTTTAGATGTAATTATAGTATGTATTAATATTTATATTGTAAATATCGTTTTTATTTCTCTTAATACAAACATTTTTGAAAATAGTAAAAATCAAAAAATGAAAATAAGTCAATCCAAAGACTGAAATTGGGAGCATTTTTAGTCTAATTTACTTAATAATTAAATTTTTATTAAAAAAAGAGAGAAAGACAAAAATCATTAGAATAAAAATTAAAATAAAAGATAAAAATTAAATTCTATACCTAATCTTGAGTCACTTGATCTTATTTTTGTTGATTCATAATTCGTAAAGTTTAACCCACGAATTGTAGCCCAAACCTGTTAACTCTTTTTCTTTTTTTATTTTTATTTTATTTTTTATTTCTATTATCATGATATTTGCTTACTCTCTAGAATAATCCTTATAGGTGACAGCACACCACAATTTGGGGATTCAGTTATGAGAGCATGTTTTGGGGGAGGGGTGTCACCGAAAAAAGGGATTTCGGTTACAAATATATATATATATATATTTAGGTTCTCACCTTCAGACACCCACCCAATTTTTCTCACCTCCTCACTCTCACACCCCCACCTTTTCAGAACACCCGCAGAAAAACAAAAGGTGCTAAGTTCACTAACTCCTGAATCAAGCAAATCTCACTTTCATCTTCCATGAATTTCTTAAGGCTTATTCCCTGGCTTGTTTCCCCTTTGATTCATTTTTTTCCTCCTCACAGATTTCACTCACAGCCATTCCATTTCCTCACTACACAGCACCTGTATCACAGCACCCAAGGTTCTCTGCATTCTCCCACACGCATCTGCACCTCTCCCACACTCTGTCTATGCACTCATAGGTTCCCCCTTCACATCACAAACCACCGTACCGCTCACTGCAGCATCCAACACCACCACCCAGCCTCACCACCAACACAAGCACACAGCTCACTTTCACCCAAGAAACTGCCCAAGCACAGCACCGTATCTCCCAGCACCCTCTGCAGCACATTTTCTGCACTTTTCCTCTTCCTCACCGTCAAGCCCCCTGTTCCCGCACAAAAACAGAGCATCGGCAAGCACACACTCCACACTTTCCACCCCAGCATCCACGGTTGACACACTCATAGTGCCTTGTACGCACAGCACTCACTCTGCACCAGAGCACTCCTTCACGGCAACACACACTCCTGCACATTCCCTTCACTATAACAGCAGCACCACACCACCTCTGCATCGTCCAAACACAATCACTTGTGATTTTCTTTCTTTTGTTTATTTGTTATTTCATTTGATTATTTATTTATTTCATTTTTATTTTTATTCTTTGGTCAGATCAAGTGTTGGGGCTTATTTGCTCTCATTATTGGTTGGGAAGTAAATTTAATTTAATCCTATGACGATTGTTATTGGTCCGAGTTTTAGTAGTGAACTGATATATTGGTATGTGAATATTTGGCTTGATTTAAGGGCTAAAGTTTTATTTATGGGTATCGGTTTCAATTTTAGGTTGAGTTAATAAAATTGAAATTGAACAAAATGGTAAATGTTTAGCTTGTATGTTTTGGTTTGTCATTTTTGTTCTAATTTTTATTTTATTTCAGTTTATACATTTTTTTTATCTCATTTGGTTATTCATTGTTTATTCATATTTTTATCTTTGATTTATTTATTTTATTTTATTAAAATATAATCTCAAATTTTAAAAAAAATTTATCTAAGTTATATGAGTTATGACTAGTCGTTGATTTGGAAATTGGAACCCTCTTGTCATGACGAAGTTTCAGTTCTGAAATTAATTAAAATTTATTTTAAAACTCTTTAATCATTAATTTAAAATTATTAATCAATCAGAGACATTGTTGTCGTGACGACTTTTTCGTCTCGACAATATTTTAGGATATTAACGATTATTATTGTCGTGACGACTCTTGGATTGTTAAGTGATATAGATTTTTAATTAATTATTAATTACTTATTAGAAATTATTAATTTGAAATTATTAATCAATTATAGACGTTATTGTCGTGATAACTCTTCTGTCTCGAAAATATTTTAAGATTATTAAGGATCATTGATGTCGTGATGACTTTTTGACTCGTAAGTGATATAAATTTTAATTTTTAATTAATCATCCTTTAGAAATCATAAAAATTTTTAATTAATTTTTAATTAACTAAGGACGTTATTGTCGTGACGATTCTTCCGTCATAAAAATAATTTAGGATCATCAATAATGATTGTTGTCATGCAGACTCTTCGACTTATAGGCGATATATATTTTAATTAGTAATTAATCATTTTAGAAATCATACAAATTTTTAATCAATTTTAAATAATCAGGGACAATGTTATTGTGACGACTCTTTCGTTTCAAAAATAATTAAAATCACAGCAGTCAACGTAGACGTGATGCCTCTTTAATTCGGGGTGATATAAATATTAATCATTTTCTTTAAAAAACAACCAACCAATAGTTTTTTTCTCATTTAATTAATTATCATTATTATTTTTATCAATCAATCCTCACATATCATTTTTAATTTAATTAACATCATCAAAACATTTTAAATTTAATCTATACACAAATCATATTTATATTTAATCAATCCTTAATTTTTAATTAAAATCCTACAACATACAAATATTTTTTATAAGAACTACGTGACTTTAATTTTTTATTGAATGTGGGGATGCATAAGCACCCAAGACAAGCTAAAATTATAAATATTTTCAATTAATTCTCTATTTATTTTTATCATTCTTTGTTATTTTCAATCTTTATTATTTGAGATAAATTAAATACATTTTGAGGTCATAATGATTTTTACACAATTAATTTTAGGGTAATCGTCTTATGACAGATGTATTAGGGATGCAGTAGAGTTAAGTTCCTGATCTTTCCTATGTATAATTAGACTCCCGAACCTGATTTTGATTTTAAAGACCAGTTTTCATTTAAAAAAGATTTTTTTATTTATTTTCTCATTAAATAAAAATTGACAACGACTCTTGAATTTTTCATAAATTTAGTTGCCTCTCGTTGTGATACCCTCTGAATACGTTGTGACATATATAAAAATATATGATATAAATTTGTAAATAAATGAAGCATTTATTGATAGACTATACGTAGCGTATTCACAGGCACATCCGTATTTTTTATTTTTTATTTATACAATTATATTATAAATTAAAATTAATATCTAAATTAGGTATCATAACAATAAATGTATTAACTTCTATTTAAAATAATTCATCTCATAAATAAAGAAATAAACATGCTAAGCTGTGCTTTACTTGTATTTAACTTACCTTTCCTCTCCATGCACTAAGTTTTAGATATGCTTTATAATTTAAAAAAAATGCTAAAATATATGCATATGATTAAGGTATCAACTATATGGTAAAAAAGGAACTTATATGTACATAAAAAGATTTTTAAAATAATAAAATAATTGTACCCCACGTTCATAAGTTGGCTGTGAGGCTTTCAATGCATAATCAAATTTTTGTTCTTCACCTTTCTGGGATTGCTTACACAATCAATTGTGAAATTTTTTGGGAGTATGGTTAAATGAAACAGCAATAATCATGATTCTTGCTTTCCATCCTAATATGCTATATGGGTTCATACATGGAGTATTTGTTTAGTGGCATATGCTAATTTATTTTTTATTTTCAGGAATTACTTAACTTAAAAAGTATATTTTGTTAAGCATAGTCAATCATTTTCAATTTTTTAATTATCAACTCTTTGAATATTTGTTGATATAGAACTTTATATTCTCCAACTAAAATCCATTACACACTATAAGCCAAACTACTAACAGCCCAAATTATTATATCGAAAGCTTCTAAGAAAAAGAAAAGAAAAGAAATTGATATCACATAGACCTACATATTTATCATATGATCTCTCCCTGTAGCAGTACAAAGAGTACACATCAAGTGATGCTCATTCTTCCATATATCTGTAAACAACTACATACTCATATTTAGGAAAAACTAATAATAGATACCATACAATTACCAAATGCGCCATATGGAACCAATTTTGGTCCATCCAAAATTTTCATGCCGTGTAGCAGACCATCCCTTTATGCCATAGATAACTTCCTTATGGTGCCCAATGTAGAGTTCTTCTCATGCGTGGTTCATCTGCAAGCAAAAACATTTGGAAAAAAGTACCAGATGAATTAGTAACTGAAAATCCTTCGAAGGAGTTCCACATATATATATACTTTGGACTCTGCAATCTTTCCAATCTTCTCTCAGTGAAATTTTTCCGATAAGGCTGTTCTTGAATCCCACAAACACTGGATAAATTGATGTAAGGCAACACATCCCCTGATCCCCCAGTTGCATTATAAACAGCAATTTCTGACATACATTACTCTGCATGTGACATCACCTTTGAAGAACTGAATAATTCAGAAGAAATGCCCAAAAAAGAAACACCAAAACCAAACACTGTCCCAGGAGTTAAATCAATGAAATTTTTCAAGAAAAATGAAATGGTAAAACGTGCGCTGACCAAATGAAAAAATTTGCACGATCTCACCAAAACAATGTACCGTTAGTTAGAATCAAAACTGTAACATTAAAAGAGAGAGAAAGTTGTGGGTATGAATTTATAATTTTGTCATTGATTTTATTTTTGTCTCTTTAACAAAAAATGACATTTTAGGAAACATAAAGTTGGATATTAAAAGGAGAAATCCCCTTTATATATAATGAGTGCATTGACGGTCAATTCACATTTTTTTAAAATTTTTTTTAAATATTTTATTTTAAAAATTAATTATATGTAAAAAAAATGAAAACTTTCAAGATAATTATTCTATATAAAAATATTTAACATAGAGTTTTAAGTAAAGATAAAGATGACAGTTATATTATATATAGAATTGTAACTGTAGTATAATGTAGATAATTTTAGTTTAACCCTTTTAAATTAGTTTTTATATAAATAATTATGTAACTAATAAAAAAAACATTTTAGATATAAAAAATGGAGACCAAAAGGAGTAATTCCCTTTATATATAGTATAAATAATATAGAATATAGATATAGATATATTTGCATTTATATATAAAATATATTATATGAATTTTCTATATATATATATATATAACATTTTTTTTAGTGTATTTATATAAACTAGCAAAATGAGAGGCACTTTAGTGCCTCTGAATTTGCGCTCTCTCTTTAAATTAGTATAATTACTTTTTGATAACTAATATAATTAATTTTTAAATTAATTAATTATTATTATTTTTTGTATTTATAAATTAATTATTTAAATAAAAATGAAAATAACTTCAAGTGTTTAAATTTTAAAAATAAATTCTTATAACTTTTTTTATAATTTTAGTTGGCATTTTTATTTTTATTTTAATTTGTAAAAAATTGAATAATAATAACGTTTGAAGAAGATACAAAATCAGATACCTAATAGGAGAATCTCCATCCAGACATAGTATAGATTATTCTTCTGTAATATATTTTTCGGGGGCATTGCTATATATCACAAAAAAATATCTACGAAAGTTTTTAGGAATAACCAGTAGTTGAATTAAGAAAAAAAACCCACTTTTAAGATACTGATACATGAGAGGAATTAACGGTGAAACGCAGTATTTTTTATTTCGTACGTCGTTTTACGAATAAGTTTTCGTGCAAATGCTTAGACATCATGATTTTAAGTGATTTTAAGGGAAAGAGAAAGACAAGGGCGTTGATATGTTGGAATCACACACTTAAAAAACTAGGTATTCCAAACGACGCCGTATTAGACTTTTCAACGCCCTTGTCTTTCTCTTTCCCTCGTCACTGTCTCCTTCACTTGCCACTCCCACCGCCACTGGTGCAGCTCGAGTGTGCACCAAACAATTGGCGCGCCCCGCACAAACCCAAACTCTGTCACAATGAATTGCTCCAGTAATTTCTCTTTCTCCCTCTACTTTCTGTGCTTCTCTTGTTCTCTGCTTGGCTTTTGCTTTGGTTCTCATTTATTTTATTTTATTTTATTTTTGTTGCTGATGTCGTTTCTTGTTGTTCTTCGCTGTCTGTGCAGTCTCCGGTGAGGTGTCAGAAGATCCGGTGGTGTCCATGAAATCTGGGCTTATCTTTGAGAGGCGTTTGATTGAGAGACACATATCGGTACCTTCATCTCTCTCTCTAGATCTCGATGGGGGAATAAAGAAAGTTTGGTTACGAAATTGAGCAACATAGCAAGTAAAAGTTTGAGCTGGTTTGTACTTTGTAGAGCCATTAAAGGATTGTGTTATTTGAGACTTGTGCTTAGCTAAGATTTGAAACCTTTTTTTTTTGGTTGAACTTTTATTATATGTTTGTTTGTTTGTGTTTTTGTCATTTCGCAAACCAATTTTTCATATGAACGAGAGTCACTGTTTTGGTGCATCATGTGGCAACCTATTGGAGATATTGGTCTTTTAGTTACGTGGAGATATCAAAGTTAATATGAGAAAATGGTTTCAAGATCTTCTTGTTTCCACCTTTTAGATTAACTGTTTCTGACAAGGGAGGAAACAGATTTGTAAGCAATGTAGCTTTTCTTTATTGCTTTCTCTTTGTCTATCTTCTCTCTATTGAAGAAGAAAAGAATGTGGGGGTATTTGTATGCAAATTTACTTATGTAACATGTTTGAAGTGGCTCTTTGTTCTATTATGTGTTTTTCTTATGCAATGGGTGTTCTTGTCACTCTTATTTTTAGTTTCTGTCTTGTTAAACTTATTCTGCCATTGAGGGGTCACTATAAAGGTCTTAATTTAGTTTTCTTTCTTATTGATGTTTTCTAAACTTGTAAATGCATATTATTTATCAGTATTTGACACTTCATTCAATTTTGTTAAAAATTTGTGCAGGATTATGGGAAATGTCCAATTACTGGAGAACCACTTACTTTGGATGATATTGTACCAATTAAAACAGGCAAGGTATGGTGGTAATGGTATCAGTTGTATGTTCTTCATATTGAGTGTGGAGTGTGTAATTAAACTAGGGCACCCATAATGTTGTGGCTCTTTTCGTTTCAAGAGTTTACATACAATATGCTAATGAAATTGGGATCATTTATGATGCAGATAGTGAAGCCCAGACCTGTACAGGCAGCAAGCATCCCTGGAATGCTTGGAATGTTCCAAAATGTATGGATTTTAGGCTATGAAGCTGACTTTACAATTTTTTGTTTATGATGACTTTGCTTAAAACTGTTTGCTGGAGAACCTTTTCAAATTTATTTGTTTATTTATGTGATTTCATCATTCTCTGTAATGAGACCTAAACTTTGTTACCTGTTTATGTGTTTAGAAGGTTTATGCACTTGGTGGATGACCTTTCTTTGCACATTAACAACTGTAGAGGCATTGGTTAAGCCTAGGGGATTTTTGTTCTTGACAATACATAACTATGTTGAAAGAAAATAGAGACTTAGGTCAGTCAAACTGTTATTGCATAATATCAGTATCCTTCCTCATTCTATAGGCAATATTAACCATTTTGTGTTATCTTCATGACTGGACTGGATATTGATTGGATAGTCTCATGAAGTAAAATCCTAGAGTTATCATTGTTAAGGATTAGGTGGAGAGAGATGAAATTGAGGGAAAGATCTGTTGATCATTGACAGCAAATGCCTTTCAGGATTGCCAAAGACTCAGAGTTCTAAATGAGTTTAGAATTTTTGGTTGAAGTGATACAATGAGATAGACTAGAATGAGCAGTATTTGTTGACCAAATAGGGGCTTTCATAGTGTGTGCATCTGAATGTACACTATCTTATGAACTTAGATAGGGTCTATATGATAAATAAATTTGATTTGTGTCCACTGTTGAATGAAACCTAGGGCCCTAGGCTAGATCTAAATGCTATGATTGGCCAAAGTTTTTACTTTAACAGTACCACCTCCCACTCTAAGATCTAGATAGATGATCATCAGCAGGCTTTCAAACCCAGTGTGTGCATCTGTGTGACTTTCAAATTTGCCTTAACCAGAGTCTAATACTTTTATTGTACAAGATGGTAAAATAATAAATCTCTGAAGAACATGGCTCTGAACACCCGATGTTGTCCAATCTTTTTAGTTTTTTCAATTTATTTCATTATCTGTAAAATAATAGAACAAAAAGGGGACATTGTAAAAATAATATATAGTAGATATCCTAAAAATATAATAAACAAGGGAGCACAAGAAAAAAGGAGAATACAGAAAAGAAAAAAACAAAAATGAGAAAACATGTAAACAAGCATTTAGTTCTGTGAAAACCAAAATTAATAATAAGTGCAAGACAAAACAAAGAGGGGATTGTTGTAAAAAGAATACGAAACAGAAGGCAAAGTATGCATGAAAGGAAGGGGTGAGACTGGAACAAGGAAAGCAAGCATTTAACTTTGCCTATAAGCTACTGGAAGCTGCACACTTTTCCTGCACGGACCAAGGCTCAAGAGAACATGAGTAGGGAAAGAAACAGATGTGCAGGAGAGGAGAAACAAGGAGGAAAAAATGGGGCCAAGAAAGGAAATGGGAAGAGAGCACAGGTCAAACCCACTTGCTGCAATCAAGCAAGGCAGCACTACCACAGAGCCACCCTAGTTTGACCATTTTTTTACATCCTCATCTCGGTCCATATGTAGCCCGAGGATAGTTGAGTTACAGTAGATTACGGAGAATAACTTTGAAAGGAGACAGTAGAGAGTTGAAGTAGCAGGCAAATTTGAAGAGGAAGAGAAGACTTCCTGGGACTCTTGATATTTCTTGAATAAGGTGAGTTTTCTTCATTCTTATTCCTGCTTTAACTTTCCTGCCTGTTTTAGTTCTGGAACTAGCCTCTTATATGAAATCTTTGAGTACAAATAACTGCCCTTGAGAAGCTATTTGTGTCCCTGCTGTGCCCTCCCAAAAACAAAGACCCAACACACATGAACCCAAAACAAGCTCCATCGCACAATATTCCTGTTCCTCTGAGGAACCCAGAGAAAACATAACATAATTTGTTGATATAATCACTTCTCCACTACTGATATCAGGGAGATATCAGTCTCAAATGGAGATTTGTACACAAACAGAGAAGGAAAGCTCTCAAAACAGAAAAGGGAAAAATGATAGAGACACTGCAAGCTCTTCGAGGGGCTTGCTTCCTCCCACCCAGACCTTCACTCAATTTCTGCTTCCCTCTCCCTTCTCTCTTCCCCTTTTATTTCTGTTTCTGCTACCCAAATCCCCTGCTTGGTCCACCTGCCTAAGCAGGTGGTTACATTGCAAAACCACACTCTACTCCTCACACTTTTCACACATGGCCTTCCTTAGCCCCTAATTCCTTGCTGCCTTTCCTATCCAGGATATTGTACACCTTAGAGATAGGTAGCTGCCTAGCAATACTCCCACTCTGGAATTTCACTTTGTCCTCAAGGTGAAACTCAGGAAACTGCTTGTGGATGGTGATGCAACTTCCCCAAGAATTCCTTGGGAGTTTGGACAGCCAACTTTGCAGTCTTTAATGTAAATATACAATCATCTGCATCCCCATACTGCTCCATCACAGCCTTCTGAATAGCAGTGCAGCTGTTAATAAACATCAAGGCTTCAGGATGATCAGCTTTAAAGACATCCCAAGCCTTCTCTTGATACTCAGTAGCCCATTTAGTTAGTGAAAGCCTGACTGCTGTATTCCTTCTAATAAACCTCCATAGCCTGTAAAAAAGTCCAAGGTTATTAAACGTTTCTCTTTGGATGTCTTCCTTTCCTCATTAGGTTCTGAAATGCTTTCTCCCCCACTACACTTTCCTCTTCTCTTTCTAGCTACCGTATCACCTGTGCATCCACTTTGGTATCTTACTTTAATATGAGCCAGCAACTTGAATGGGTACCGTTTGATAGGGTTATTAGAGTTGACATTGAACCAGAGCTCTGCCCAACCCCACCAACTCAGCCCCAACACAGCCTTGATTCCTCTCGGATCTAACATGAACCATGTTCAGATAAGCTTTAGTGAAATCAAACATGAAAAGCCATCACCGTCTACCTTCGAATCAGTGAGAAAATTGTTTAGGGCATTTACAACAGAAAATGATAGCTGCGGAGATGCCTCTAGGGCTGCAATTGCTTGTGCCTGAGCAATAACATATTTGTCCTTCCCTAGTTCATTAATCCACATCTGAACTGGTTGATTAAAATGAATCTCAGCAAGGTACTCCTTTTCAGGATCTATATCACCATTATCATTGGAGCCATCAAGCTTTAAACCTTTCTTAGGCTTGTGAAAGTGTCTAGCAGAAGGCTTTGAGTGCCATTGTATTTCCAATAGTTGCCATGCTTCTCCAGCCATTGGTAGAATTGGATGGTCATACATACGATCAAGTTCATATACCCTGATACTTATCATCCCGGGCCATCGAGTATCTCCATCTCAATTTTCAGTATTTGAATTAATATCAAGAACGAATTCAATTGAAGTCTGCGATGCTGCGTATCCCCGTAACACAGTCCATTCAACCGTAGTCTTCCTTTTATTGTAGGAAAACCCCATCCTTAAAACAGGACATCCACATGAACCAACCCACTGAGCGAAGAAATCTTTAACAAATAGATGTTCAAGATTTTCAGCCTTGTTAGCAAAATGTTGAAACTCCTTATTACTAAGAGTTTTCATGGAATGTGTTTTATCTTGGGCCAATGAAACTATAGTTTGCAAAATTTTACAGAAAGATTCAGTACCCATCTGCTTTTTCAACATCTGAAGAACCATTGCCATTGAAACAGAGTTGGCTTTCTTGGGGCTGGTATCAAACCTTTCATACCCAGGGCCAAGCTATTTTTAGTGCTCACATCAAGGGATATAGAACTCAGAGGGCTCCTCTGTTCTGACCCAATTCCTTCTCCACGCCATCTTCTATCCCATGCCATCTTTGACATCGCTCGAGTCCATATGGGTTGATTGAATGGCCATGATCCATCTTCGATCCTGTACAAAAACCCTCTACCTGAACCCTTTTAATGAATTTGCAGTCCTTCTGAACAATTTTATAAAAATCCTTAATTAAAATCAATGAACAAACAAATATTTTCTAGAAGAACTGCGTGACTTTTCACTTCCTCAATTTACGAATATGTAGACACTATAGGCAAGTCAAACTTGCAGAAATATTTATTTATTTTTTTCAGATTATTTCTTCTGTTGTTTCAATTTCATTTTTTATTTTTGGGGTAAATTAAATATTGTTCAAGTTCTTAATATTTTGCATGATTGACTTAGGGTAACCTTGTCTTAGGATGAATGTATGCGGGATGCAGTGGGATTAAGTTTTTATCCTTCCCCATGCTCTTAAACCTTATCTTGGTTTAATATACCATTTTTCTTTTTTCTTTAAAAGGTTTTTTACAATCATTTTTCTTGCCAAATAAAAATTGGAAGCGACTCTAATTTTCTCTTAAATTTCTCTCTCCATTTCATTTTGGCCTCCTCTGGAGATGGTCATGACATGACCATATTACTTAAATGGCAATAGTGCATCATTTTCTTGCAGGGCTAGTCTTATATAGAATATGTGGGCTATGATATTGGATTATTTGTTGTGCTCTTTTGGATGTACTTTTCTTGATAAAAAAGAAATTTTTTTTTCAAAGAGTATTATTTTTTATATTGTAGTGTGTTTGGATTTTTTTTTTTTTAGCTTAAGCACTAAAAGAAGCACTATTTTGTGCTTTTCTTTTTTCTAGCTAGATTTTTGTGTTTTTGAAGAAAGACCTTTTTTTTTAAGCTTGGAAAAGCTGTTCAAATATAAAAAAAAGTACTTCTTAAATACTACATCCAAACATAAAATAACTTTTACTTTTTATAAAAGATCTTTTAAAAAATGCTCATATAAAAAAAAAGACTTTTTTAAAAAGCTCATCCAAATGAGCCCTTTGTCTTTTTACAATAATCTTACTGGGTGTATGATTTTTACTGGATTGGATGAAATTGCATCCCCTCTTGGTATGCAATTTTTATTTGTATCTAGCAGCTGTTGTTTTTTCCATGATGACTCTAATTTTTATTAATGCAATCTATTTGTTCTTTGTTTCTTACATGCAGTGGATTCTTACAACTGAACATGGAAAGTTGTTGAAGCTATTTTATATGCTTTACATTATTGTATAATGATTAGTTCAACGGTGGTTTCTATTACAAGTCTTCCAAATAAATAATTAGTAATAACTTAAAAAAGTCAAGTGCATGCTTTATTATATAGTCTTCTTTCTATCAAAGAAACAAATTATGTAGTGTTCTGCTTATGATGATTGGGTTTTCCTAAATTATAGGAATGGGATGGCCTGATGCTATCTAATTTTGCTTTGGAACAACAATTGCATTCTGCTAGGCAAGAGCTAAGTCATGCTCTATATCAGGTAAGAGCACCATGGTGACTTCAAAAATCCTTGTCTTCTACCAATATGGGGATTTGTGGAAATTGACAGCCTGAAAAACATTTATACCAATATTTCCTAATTCAGTATGTTTAACTTTGGTGTTGGATTCTATTGATTAAGATTAATCTCTAACCAATTTATAAGCATAAGCGTTGTGATGCAGAATGGCGTTAATTAGGATTATTATTTTAATTTTTGGGTAATTAGGGATTTTACCTTATTTTTAATAAGGCATATATTTTGAGAATTATTAGTTAATCAGGGTTTGAATCTTTTTACTAGGGGTTTGACTACCCTTGGGTTATAAATACTCCTGTAAATGCCCTATGTTGTTTATACTTTGACATATTATTCAATTAAACAGATTATTGTGAGCTTCTGGTGAATCCCGAGGATTCTTGGTTCTTGGTTCTTCATCATGTCTTCTATTCTTGAATCGATTTTTGATTTGTTGTCTTGTTCTGGAATTCTGTCATAAAATCAAGATAAAATTTCTCTGGAGAACCTATCACCAAGAAGAATAATGGTTGGGTTGGAAAGTCAACCTTTGGCTTTTGAGATTTCCAAAATTTCTATGTCTATTTTTCCTGGCTTTGTAGGTTCTAATTTACATGATAAAACTTTTCCATTTGAGATTTTATATTCTATTTTTCTCAAATAGTGGATTTATCTTTTGTTAGCCAGAACTTCTGTATTTATGAAATTGGAAACTTTTGGTGTCTCAAAGAACATCACTTCATAAACAATTTTTAACTGCTGTAATTTCTTTTTCTCGTGGAACATTTGTAAATAATATTAATATTTTTATATCCCGTTTTAGTTATGGATGATTTGTTAATAATTAACTGTATTGAGTTGCTAGAGAGAAATACTGTTCAAGTTATAGTATTAATTTCTTTTGTCTGACTTTGTATTATGTATTACTATTTGTTCTTTATCCTTCAGCTTAATTGATCCTTTGTATGATATATATTTTTTTAAGATCCTTTTGTTACTATATTATTTGCTGCCAGAGTTACACTTATTTAGTTTATTTTTAATCTGTAGCATGATGCTGCTTGTCGCGTGACTGCAAGACTTAAAAAGGAACGAGATGAAGCATGGTCATTACTTGCACAAGCAGAAAGGCAGTTCCCCATTTCTGCACCAAATGCCATAACCGCAAATGCTTCTGTCTTGAGCAATGGGAAAAGAGGTTATTTATGTTCTACTTTTTGTTGGTTTTTCTATTTCCTTTTAGTTTCTTTATTATTTATTAAAGATGAGTTTGATATAATTTTCAGAAAAAGCTGCTTACCTTGTTACTGCTAGAGATGAAATTGTTTGTTCAAAAGCTTGGATTTGACACTTGGATGATTTTCCCCAGCTGTGATTATTTGTTTTCTGTTTTAATTGCCCTTTTGAATTATTTTTCTGCATATTAGCTGCTGAGGATGAGGAGCTGGCCTCTGGTGGGAAGAAAATACATCCTGGAATAACTTCTAGCATTATTTCTGAGCTAACTGACTGTAATGCTGCTCTCTCCCAGCAGAGGAAAAGGCGGCAGGTATTCTTCATCATAATGTATTCAAGACATTGAGCACTGCAATCCTAGTACTTACTCAGTCGTTACTGTCTTGCTTTCTTCTTTGTGGTCTCTGTTGCTCAAAACTTTTAACATCTGAATCTAATGACATTTCTAGAATTCCTTTTGACTTGTTTATTCAACTTAAGTGTATTCTATTTGTCTTGTCTAGTGAAATTGTTATATCTTTTACTTTTGTGGATTAATTCAAATATTGCTTTGACATTTCTGATTTTAAATTTGGGTGTTTGCATGTTCGTACATGTTTTTCTCTGGTTTCTTTTCAGATTCCTGCAACTTTGGCTCCTGTTGTTGCTCTAGAGGGATATACCCAAACATCTAGTCAACCCTTTCATAAAACAAGCAAACCAGGCATTGTATCTCTTGATATCCTTTATTCTAAGGTATGGCATTTAATCTCTATAAATTAGAAGTCTGTCCTACACCTCTTTGGCACTCTTTCAACAACACAACTAATGGGCTGATCAATGACCATCGCATTTCCTGGTTGACAGGACATAATTGCAACTGGAGGGATTGATACAAATGCTGTTATTTTTGATCGACCATCAGGACAGATATTATCCACACTCAGTGGTCACTCAAAAAAGGTTTTATTATTTGAATTGCTGGAGATACGTTTTCTTCAAAATCATTAAGCTGATTAAGCATTCTTTTGGTAGGTTACCAGTGTAAAGTTTGTAGCTCAGGGCAATTTGTTCTTAACTGGTTCAGCGGATAAGGTAAAGTATTAACCCTCTCTAGTTTTTAGATAATTGGGTTTCATTGCTTATAAAAATTTTATTTGCCCTTCCTTCTCAACCCAAGAGCAGAACCTTTAGAGCATGATGCTGATGTACATCCATGCATTGCCATGGCCCTTTTTTTCTGCAGACGCCTAACTATTAGTTTTCGCCCAATATGGCAAAATGTGTAAATTTTTGTGTGAATTCAGAAATCACTCTGCCCATTTTTCAGTCTCTTGCAATTTACATTTCTTTTGCATTTTATTCTCATATTGATATTTCCTCGACTGCCAGTCTTGGCCAACAGAAATGGGGTATATGATTTATAAATGTGAATTGAAAAGTAATCAGAAAAATATGGAATCAACTGTAAAGATGCAGTTTGGTGCTAAGTTAATAAAATATGGATACTTGCTGTTGTAGCCTTATCCAATTTAATTAAAGGTCTTGCACTGGTGTTTCTATTGGGCTTGGCAACCTTTTTGAGAAATATTTTGCTTGTCTGTGGCAGTCAGGATGTGTTTGGATTGAAGTTTACAAACTTGATTTTGAATCAATTTGATTTTGCAAACTTGATTTTGCTTAAAAGTGAGTTTGCATGACTATGATTTATGTTTGGAAACCTTTGTCTAAAAAGTGATTTTGATAGAATTAATGTTGTTTGGATATTGTTTATTAAAATCACTTTTGAATGTGTAATTACCAGAAAGAATATAAATTATATGTTACTTTATTAAAATTGTCCTTTATATTTTATTTCATTAATTTTAAATATATAATTTAATAAAAGATTGAATTTTGTTATAATAACTATTTTTACTTTTGATATTAATATTATATTAAAAATAAAAAATAGAGATAACTTACTGCACATAAATATGAGATAGGTGGATGCAACTTTGTTTAGTAATTATAGTGGCAAGCTATTTACGTAAAAGGCTGAGGAGAAAAATTGGAGACAAAGAGGTAGAGGGGGTAGTATAGGAAATATGATTGTTGAAGGTGCCATAAAGCTCAAACGCCACCAACGCCCAACAGAAAAGCAACTCAATGTTGCTTCAGGCCAAATTCAAGTTTAGAGGCAAAAGCAAGTTTGATTTATTGTTCCAACGTAAAACCAAACAAGTATTAAACATGGGAATAAGCCCCGTTTCATCATTTGAACGCCAGTAGCCCATCCAAACACACACTCAGTAGTCAGAATGCTTCTTTCAATTTGGTGTTGTCATACTCTCAGGCACTCTCTGAAATGAAGTGGTTAAATACAAGTTTTTCTAAAGTGTGCAATTCTTTTATTACAAGTTAGATATTTTCATTTTTCATCTTCCTGTGGTCAATATTTTTTTTACTTTATGTTGCAGACAGTTCGTTTGTGGCAAGGGTCAGATGATGGTAACTATAACTGCAGGCACATCATGAGAGATCATATGGCTGAGGTAAATGAATCTCATGTCACCAACTCACTGTCCATAAATAGTTACTATTTTGGACATTACCATCCTGATTTTCTTTTCTGCAGTGAAATTAATTGAGGCATGCCTAGGTTGTGCTTATCAATGAGTTTGTAGGTTAACTGACTTATGGCCAAGGAAGGGATGAGGGCGTGGTGTAGTACTTATACATTCTTACAGTAGCTTCATATTCATGATAAAAGCTGCTTGATCGGCATAGTTTTTATGCTTTTGTAAATAATTTAATGTTTTCATGTTTTCTTCTTCAAATTCATACTTTTCTCGTGTATTCTGCTAATAATTTTACTGGACTGGTATTAAATTTGACATGTGATTGATACCCTGCACCTTGCTGTGTGATAATGGTTTTAATGTACTTGCATGGCAAGCGGGATATTAGGGATAGGATTGGACAGGATTTTTTTTTTCATGAAATGAGATATTTTTGTTACGTTTGATGGTATGGCTGGATATGATGTTTTCTTTCTGGTTTTTCGATAAAAGAAGAAATATTATTGAAGAAAAGAGAAAAAACCAAGAAAGGAGAATGGAAGATAAAAGAAATTCTTCAAAGCCACAACTCCACCAAAGAAACCAAGCAAAAATAAGTGCTTGACTTTCTTCCAGTTCCCCAGGTACCCTAAACTTCTAACCTTACAGCTTATTAATTTAAAGACAAGTTGAAGGTTTGTAGGCCTCACAAGGCTCTCTCCTCTGACATGTGTGCTATGTGTGGTGCTTGTTCTGAGTTGGTTTCTCATCTATTCTTACATTGTTCTGATGCTGTCTCATTGTGGAATACTTTATTTGGCCTTTTTGGCGATTGGTGGGTGTCCTAGGTCCTTTGAACAAATTTTTGGTGAATAGCTTTAGTGGCTTTGGTCAAAGTAAAGGCGTTAAATACTTTTGGCAATTTGGAGCATTTGCTTGGATGTAACGCTCTTATTTTTAAGAAAGTCTCTTTGGCTTAGAAGTTAATTTGGGATAAGATTACACGATTAGCTTCTATCTGGTGTAAAAGCTTATGGTTTTTTTCAAGGAGTTTCCCTAACAGATATGCAGAGGGATTGGGTAGCTTTGCTCAATTGATGTTTTATATATTTTTTAGCTAGTTTATTTTTCCATTTATTTTTTTATTATAGAAGATTCCTTATCCTCCAAAATCCTTGTAATTTTCTTCTCTTCTTAATGAATTTCCTCTTTTATTAAAAAAAAAAACTTAATGACAACAGCTTATTCCTTACCTACCCTTCTGTGCTTCATAATTCACCATTGTTGCAAGTCTCTGCAATTCTCTCTTCAAACATTGTCTATGTTCATAATAAGAATTTGGAGATTCCACCAGTCACCTTCACGCCATCAGGATGGACAACATTAACAGTCATAGATTGAACCATTAATTGTCCTTCGCATCCGAAGCAGTTAGTGGCTAAACCATTTTCCTCTAACATGTGCCCATCGAGATGACTGACTCGCTCAGCAGAATAATCAATATTCTGACAGTGACAAACAGCTCTTGATAGATTAATTTTGCCCTGTCTGATCTCCTGCAGACTGACAGGAAACTGAAATTTCTTTAAGAAAATATGGAGATTAACTCCTTACAGCAGAGGATCACCTGTGTAATTCCTCCCCAAACAGAAAGAAAAAACCAGAACAGAAATGAAAAGGAAGATAGAAATGGTAGAAACACCTGCAGAACCTCGAGGGTCTGCACGCCCCCAGCCAAAAGGCCTCAATTTTCCCACTGAATGACTGCTACCCTCTCCCTCTCACCCTCTCTCCCCTTATATTCTAACGGATCCCATTTTCTTTCCTCCCCTCACCTGCCACGTTGGCAAGTTGTTACAAAATTCACCCCTTTTTTTTTTTCTCATTTCCCACGCCGCCCTCAGAAGGTGTAGCCCATTTTTATGCTGTCTATTCTTATATTTCTAGCATGCACCCGAGTGAGGATATCTAACAATACTTTCCCCCAAAAGATTCACCTTGTCCTCAAGGTGAGGGTTTGGGTAAGGGTCTTGTGCCAACTGAAAGAAACTTCCACCGGGGTCCCATTGTTTGAAACATAATGGTCTAGTTCCCAATTCCTTAGAAACCTCTTTTGCATTGCAAACAGCAGCAGGTCTTGCAACATCCACATAGGCCTGCCTAGTTCCAACATCCACATAAACTCAGCTGCATTTTAATCTTCTACCCATGGAACAGGACTCCATAAATTGGGAACTTCTGTTATAAAATGCTTTTACAATTGCTGTTCTCAAGTATCTGTGGCTTCTTTTAATCTAGGATGTTCCCCCCTTACCCCTCCCACCCCTAGTTGTACTTGATATTATGTACTTCATGTGGATTCAAGAATAATTTTCCTTTCCAAATTGTTCAGGTGCAAGCTGTCACTGTCCATGCCACCAAGTAAGTTACTTTGTGACTGCCTCACTTGACAGCACTTGGTGCTTTTATGAACTTTCTTCAGGGACATGTCTGACTCAGGTCTGATCTCTTGTTTTCTCTGTATGGTCACAGGCATTAATGCGAAGACATGCATCCACGTGAACCTTTCTTTTTGGTAGCATTTTTCTCTCTTACTAAGTTTTGAAGGTGGGACAAATTAGCAAGAGAATCACAGAAAACAATTATTTGCTTTTTATTCCGGATGCGAGGCTTTTAACATTCATATGAATGAGAAGTTCTGGACGGAACTGTTGGTTAGAGTAATGTGTAAGACAAGTCAGTATTTAGATCATTGTGAAAGTTCTCTAAGGAATAGTTTTGTTGAGGTGTATGAAGAATGTCGACATTTTTTTTCAATTTCTTTATTGATCTGTGATTTTTAGGAATGATAGGTTTTTAATCTGTACTTCAGTCATCCCTACATAAATTCTGAATCAGACCATTAATGATTTGAGTTTTGTAGGTTTCAGACTCTTCAGGCTCTTCTGAAGGCTATACATCTGCAGCATTTCATCCTGACGGTCTCATTCTTGGAACTGGCACCTCAGCAGCTCTTGTTAAGATATGGGATGTGAAGAGTCAGGTAGACAAGTTTTTTTTTTTTTTTCCTAATATGTTAATCTTAATATTCATTTTTGTTCCTGGTTGATGTGGTTGCAGGCAAATGTTGCAAGGTTTGATGGACATGTAGGGGCAGTAACTGCCATATCCTTTTCTGAGAATGGTTACTTCCTTGCGGTAGGTAATAAAATGCAAAAAGTAAAATCAGGATGGTTGTTTATACAGTATTCTTATCATACTCCTAAATCTGACAGACCGCAGCACATGATGGCATAAAGCTTTGGGATCTACGTAAATTAAAAAACTTCCGGAATTTTGCTCCGTATGACTCAGAAACTCCAACAAATTCAGGTATTCATTTTCACACCTTGTTCATGTGTGATGCGCTTATACACAGGGTAATTATGCCCATTTCAGAGGGTTGTCTTACAATTCTGTATCTTGCAGTGGAGTTCGATCACAGTGGGTCCTACCTTGCAATTGCAGGCTCTGATATAAGGTGAGTGACTACTGTCTTGTACTGGATTTGGTGAAGCCGTGAAGGCTTGAAGAATGTTAAATCAAAAATCTTCTCATATGGTAAAAATATAAGCAGTTAGGTTTCTGATGATATGAAGGAAATCACCAACTTTTCTTGCATTTACTGTTTCAATCACCAACTTTTCTTGCATTTACTGGTTCTGTGTGTGTACCAAACGAGCCAAAGGTTTGATCTGGAAGGGAGAGGAATAAAAATTGAATTATCCATTTAAACCACATTTGAAAAAACACACTGAAAGCCTTTAGGAGGAAACAGGTTCTGTCAGCTGCATCTGCTTTGAGCAGCAGAGCACCCAATCTCATATATAAATGGGTTCCCCCATGGTTGGTGTTGGTAATGAGGTTCCCACGTGGCATGAGTGGGGAACACGACCTAATATAAAAGCACAGCGTTGACAGGTAGAGGCAGGGTCTTTCAAGGGTTGCTTACAATTCCATTAGCAGAGTGTGCTTTTTTTTTTCTTTTTTGTTATTTTTAATAGAAGCATAGAATGTTGCTTCCAAGTTCATCTCACATGACAACATTGACATTGGTATGTGGCATTGTGCTATGCTTCTGTATCTCTCCACACAGATACATACACAAATGTGACAGTGTTCTATGAGTTGATTTTTATCCTTCATGGCTGGAAGATATGTTGCTTATTGGAAAACTGCTGTTACTAGTTCGGTTGGCTGCTGTTTCTGATTTGTCAGTCAATCTTCTTTAACTACCAAAACAGGAGTCCATCTGAGTCTATTATTAGCCAGTGTCCTTCATACAATGCTTACTCAAAATATTTTATGCTAGTATTTAAACTAATCCATTTATTATTGCCACACACTTGTAGTGCCTTCAATTTGTCTTTGGTTATGTGTCTTGGTTGTCATCTCCTTTCATTTATTTTTGGTCATGAAACTGATTTGCGGTGCCTGGTAATTTATGCAGGATTTACCAAGTTGCAAATGTGAAATCTGAATGGAACTGTATCAAAACTTTTCCTGATTTATCTGGAACAGGTTCCGGCGTTTTCTTTTTCTCGTCTATTATTCCTTCAGGCTTTCTGAGTGTTTCATGCTTGTACAATTACTAAGATGTAGTTGTACTTTTTCTTCACAGGGAAAGCCACCTGTATAAAATTTGGTCCAGATGCAAAATACATAGCAGCTGGATCAATGGACCGCAATCTTCGAATATTTGGCCTGCCTAATGAAGATGGTCCCACTGAATCATAAATTTCCTTGAAGTTGCAAAGGCTCATAAGCTTGACTCAAGCAACCGTTGCCGCCTGCTACCGGTGCTTGTCTAATTTCATGGATTGGAAAAAGTGAATGAAAGTTGTGGTTTCTTGATTATTCTGTCTTTGGTCCTTCATATACCACGGAGCAAGACTACTTTCAGGCTTTCTGCGGCAACATCACTATGCCTTGCCCTTGTCTACTAAGCTAAAGGACTGAAAAGAAGCTGTTGTATTTGCCTTGTCACCAAGAATTGAAGCATATATATTGAACATCTGTATCATTATTAGTAGATAACTCTGTAATTTGTTCCTTTCCTAGTGAGATATATTAGTCGGCCATTAACTTACACCATATAATTGCGATGGTTGTAAGCACATTTTTGGTTCAGCTTAATTTTTAAAAAAAAATTATTTTTTGTTGAAGAGTTTTTTCAATAAGATTTTAATTATTAACTGTTCTGAACGTAAAATAAGTTAATTTAAACATGCACTAATTCTTTCTAGTTTAAGCGTGTTTGGTTGATATATTAGACATTGTTGACGATTAGTGATCAGGTTTTGCAGTATTCATTTTCTTGTTTTGAGAAAATAAATTTATGTATTTTGTCACGACTCTAATTGGGGGTTTATGACCGGTGTATGATCAGGGTTTATTATAAGCTTGCTTAAGATATACAAGTCTCAAATTGTAACTGCAAATAGACAATAAAGAACAGCCACCACAGGGCCTTATAGATACTTTATTCGAGTATATATTTAAACATATAATATTTAACAGCTAAATTGCAATCAACAATTTATTACAAATAAAATACTATAAAATAGTTCAATCAGTGACTAATACATATGATACTGATATGAATTTTACTTGTAGAAATAATGGAGCACATATAAGAGTCAGCCTATGAGACTTCCAAATTCAAACCACACGAACAATGTGATGAGCTCATCAAATAATTGAGAACTCACTCGATCAAATCAGAGGAGTTATACTAGAATCGATCTCACTACCTGTATATGAAAAAATGTAATTTGGGTGAGTTTACAACTCAGTGAGTAGTCAATATCTATTACACTAGAAGCAAGACAAGCAAAGGCACGAGTTTTTCTAATAAAATAAATATTTAAAATAAATACTGAATGTATGTATAAGGAAAATTGATTAAGAATTAATAAATAACAAGATAACTTAAAAATAATATTTTATGAAAAAAAACAGTTCAAACCTATGATTATAATAATTTCTATCAAAAAGATTTTATAAAATAGTAAGTCAATAGACCAACATTTTCAATATCTAAAAATATGAATTAATCAATGAAAACGTAAACGATATGGAAGAATTCACCAGGCTGAACCAGACCAAACTAAGCACATAATTCGCAGGGTAAGCTAACCAAACTGATAAGCCCAAGACTTGATTTGAACAGACTGAGCACACAACTCGCGGGTAAATTAACCAAATTAACAAGCACACGGCTTTGAACTAAATCTGACAAGCGTACAGCTTGAACTGACGAGCATCATGCTCGAAAATGATATCTAACCCACGTGACCTACTGGACTAGTATCCCCCAGCTAGTTAGGATCTAATCCGATTATACAAGGTGCACCAGGCTAACATTCACTGCTGTTAGATATAGTGTCTGACAAGGATTTCTCCCAAAAAAATTATTTTCAAAAATAATTGTAATACATATAAAAAAATGATAAATATTCTTATGAATAGAAATAATATCAAATTTATAAACATAATTCAAGAAAATAATTTTTGACATTAGAAAACTCAAGCTTTATCATACTTTGAATTTTTCTTCTATTAACATAGTAGATGTCTATATCAATTTCCATCAATGGTCCAAAATCATTGTCCATATGAAGTCCATACATATGACAAATCTAAAATGTCGATATTTTCCATAATCACAAAATTTTCAATTCAATGATTTAAAACCATTCTGATAATTAGTCTAAACACGTGACAATTCAAAAATTAATATTTTCCTGATAGCAAAAATTTTCAATTCAATCTACGGTTTATCATAACCATGTTCACAAATCAGATATGAGTTTTATATAAGTTTGCTTGTCCCAAGAGTCCCTAAGGCTTTATTATATTCAAAATTCAATAGTAAAAATCTATTTTAAAATTTTTAAAGGAAATTTCAAATAGACGTATAGCAGATAGAAACCACTCACAGTACTAGCAATATCTAATTGGGTCTTCCTCCAACAATTCACCTTGGTAAATTGGAGGTTTCTTGTATTGTTTTATAACCATAGAAATACTAAAAATCCTTATATCAATCATAGGCAATTAAATTACCTAATTTAATTCCCAAATCCTAAATCATAATTCTAAATACCAATTCCAAAATTTACTACACAAAATAGCCCAAAAAAATTTAAAAAATGCTACTATGAAAAATATTCACTCACCTAACTTAAGATAGAATTGCAAAAACTCTAAATCGACGTCAGATTCTGCTCCCAAAATTTACTAGAACCTCTTACTCTTTTACAAAGGGCCTAGAGAGGAAAGGTAATTAAACTTGTTTACCTTTGAGTCTATATATAACCATTCTTAGGGGAAGGAATTTACTATTTTTCCAATACTTTGTTGAAATTATAGGGTTTAGGTTAAGAGTAGAAAGAAAAGAGAATGGAGATGAAATAATAGTATTGATTGATATGAGAAAGAAGTGATAGATGTTTGATATGTGTTATAAAAGACAAAGCACTAACCCCTATTTATATTGTAGTACGCTAATCAAATAAAGAAATAAATAGGAAACATAATGAAAATATGATACAACTCCTAAAATTACTTTTTCAATAAGAGGACTGATTGATTCTACAATATATACTAAAGATCTTGTAAAATATTCTAAAGATATTCTAAATATATACTAAAAGATCTTCTAAAATATTCTAAAGATTCCACAATATATACTAAAGATTTTCCACAATATATCTCAATCTTTCTCTTTCTCTTCATCTTTTTTCTCCTTTTTTTTTTCCAAATCGTCACATTCTCCCTATGTTAAAATAAATTCGTCCTTGAATTTAAAATTCCTACCAACATTGTTCATCGAATAGGTGTGGGTACTTCTGATGCATAGTTGCTTTAGGATCCTAAGTCATTCCTTCACTTGATGGTCCACGCCAAACAACTTTAACCGAAACGAATTTATAGAGCGTAAACGCTTCACTTATTTATCTACTATGGCCATGAATTACTCTAGTAGCAGAGACGTTCTAATTTGAGTATTCAACTAACGATCATGATCCAATCTAACTTTCTTATTGGCTATCTTGAATTAAATTTGACCCAAAAACTTAGACCCGCCGACCTTAACCAACCAATCGGTAATTAACGTTGTTTCTTATATAAGTCCTGATAATTGAATTTTATCACACTTAATTTTTGCATTTGATTAATGATTTTAGGGCTGTTTAGTGTGTAATTAATGATTTTTGGTCTAAATTGGGCTTTGGGCTTTTAATTGGATTTAATTCATTTTCGTGCTATTTTTCCAGATTTACACTGTTCCAGTATTTTGATCATAACTTTTGTTATACGTATCCGATTAACCTCATTCTTATTTCGTTTTGCAGATAACTCAAAGAGCTACAAATGGTATTAGAGGTTTGAATGCCAAATTCGGACAAGAAGGCAGTCAAAATTGGAGCCAAAGTCAGTCATGAAATTCTGGAGTTATGTTTAGTTAATTGGGCTTAACTTTGTAATTAGGAGTCCAAATTACATGGAGACCAAAGGCATTAGTTATGTTTTTTAATTTGGGCCCAGTTTTGGAGCCCTGACCCTGTTTAGTTTTAGGTTTAAATAGCATATTAGGGTAACATGAACAGCAGCTTTTGATTTTTGGAGAAATTTCAGATCTAACACCTCTTCTCTTTTCTCTCATCTTGTTCATCTTGTTCTTCTTTTTCTTTCCTTTTCGTTTTTATGTTTTTTTTCCCAGCCATGGTAGGCTAACTTTCCATTCAATCAACCCATGAGTTGAGGATTTTGCTGTTGAATCTAGAGGACCCGTGCTCCCCATGAATTGAATCCGTTTTTCTTCCCCCTTTACTCGAATTGAGCAACACGATTGTGTACGTTGAATCCGAGCGGATGAGGTTTATCCATGAGGTTTGTTTATGATTTCTGTATTTTGATCATCCAGGGGAAGGGATTAAATGTTAGATTTAATATTTAGGTTGATTAACCCAAGGGACTTAAAATCAAAACAGGTTAAAGTGAACACTGTGCGATGGCATGGGTGAACACGCCAAGAGTTTGATTAAATGGTAGGTGATTGTCTAGTAGAGAGGGTTCCTATATGAATGCAGGGATTCCAATTTGTTTAGGGTCAACCACGAGATTCAGTAATTCTTTGTCCAGTGACGGATGTCCTTGAAACCTCAATTCTGGGTTGGTTGATTGCTTTTAAATTGTTAATTTCGTTTTATCTCTTGCTTTAATTTTCTCTTGCTTTAATTTTAATCGAATTAAAACCCTCCCTGTTTATTGTTTTTGTTTTTAATTGAGTGATTTAGTTCTACGCAAAATTCCTTGGGAGACGATCCAGGTTGTCCTATATTACAAATTTCTTTATAATCCTGGTTAATTTGAGTGAGTTCGACAGTTCACGTCAAATTTTGGCGCCGTTGCCGGGGAATTTTTGCATTGTTCTTTTGATCTCAATTATTGCATATTAACAGCAGATTAGAGTAGAGTAGCTGCATTTCATTTTATTCCTTGTTCCACACTTGAGTAGAGTAGAGTAGCTTAGTTGTGTCGAAAGTGTCGCAAGTGTTGCATAATTAGACTAACCTGTGGAGTTAGGTGCTGAGGCTTGGTATTCAAAGTTTATCCACCATCCTGAGCAAAACTAACTCCGTTGGGGTTAATCTGGAGGTCAAAATCTCGAAATTCCTTCATCTGGTATGAGTTTTCTTGCTAAATTCCACCGTTTAGACCACTTTTTCAATTTTTTTTTATTTTTGTGATTTTTAAAAATCGTCAAAAAATTATAGAAAATCAAAAAATACATTTTAGAATTTTACTGTGGTGGTCCCATAATTTTTAAAATTCATTTGATAGTATTTCTGATTTTATTTTGGCTAATTTCTTAGTGTAGTTTACATATTTTGTATGCTGTTAGTGTTTTTGCTTGTTATGCCTTATGCTGTATGACTAGAAGTAGTAGCAATGCACATGACCTATTTGCTTTTGATCCTGAGATAGAGAGAACATTGCATGTTACTAGAAGGGCTTCTAGGCTAAGTCATAGGATTGTTACTGAACTTGATCCTGAGTCTGAGCATATTCAGCATATTGAGCATTCTGATTCTGTTCCATCTGTTAATTTTCCTAGTTCTTCTAATAGTGTAGATTTTACTTATTCTAGTAATAGTTTCATTAATTCTGAGAGCATGGATAACAGAACTTTAAAGGAATTGGCTGCACCTGACGTTAACTATCAACCCTTGTGCATCCAATATCCTGATCTTGATGCTGACTTTGAGCTTAAATCTGGTCTTATCCATTTGCTTCCCAAGTTTCATGGTCTTGCAGGTGAGGATCCAGATAAGCATTTGAAGGAGTTTCATGTGGTTTGCAGCACAATGAAACCACAAGGAATTGATGAGGAGCAGATTAAATTGAGAGCTTTTCCTTTCTCTCTTGATGGAGGAGCTAAGGATTGGCTGTACTACCTTCAACCCTCATCCATTGGAAGCTGGAATGACATGAAGAGATTATTTTTGGAGAAGTTTTTCCCAGCCTCAAGAGCCACTGCAATCAGAAAGGAGATATGTGGCATAAGGCAAGCAAATGGAGAGAATTTGCATGAATACTGGGAGAGGTTCAAGAGGCTATGTGCAAGCTGTCCACACCACCAGATATCTGATCAGTTGCTGATAGTATACTTCTATGAAGGCTTGTTACCCATGGACAGAAAATATGGTGGATGCAGCCAGTGGTGGAGCTTTAGTTGATAAGACACCTGCTGCGGCCAGAGAATTGATAGCAAACATGGCAGCTAATTCCCAACAATTCAGCACTAGAGCAACCTAGCAGTGGGGTGTTCTCAATTCAAGCACCCCCAGTCCAATATCACAGTGCCCAGAAACCAGCAGTAGTGTCCAGTGCATACCACCAAAGACTTGAAAATAGACTAGACGAATTGACCTCATTAGTAAGGCAATTGGCAGTGACACAAACAGTGCATTCTCCTACTCCACAGATAAGCAAACCATGTGGTATCTGTTCTGATCCACTCCACCCCACTGATGCTTGCCCAACTCTGCAAGAGGGCACCTCTCCAGACCAATCAGTAGCTGCAGCAGGAGTCTTTCCTGAAAAGCCACAGTATCAACAGCAACATAATCCATTTTCAAACACTTATAATTCTGGATGGAGAGATCATCCAAACTTAAGGTGGAACCAGAACCAGAACCAGAACCAGCAGAATTTTTCACAATACCAAACATAGGCAGTTTCCACAGCACAAACAGAATTTCCAACAATCTATACCTCCACAGCCAGTGCAACAGCAGCCACCAGGCCAACAGCAGACCAATAGTGGTCCTTCACTGGAACATTTGGTGAAGCAGCTTGCAACAAACAATTTGCAATTCCAGCAGAGAACTGAATCTTCCATTCAGAATTTGTAAACTCAGATTGGGCAGTTAGCAACATCACTGAACCAGCTCCAACCCCAGGGATCTAACAAGTCTCTTCCTTCACAGACAATTCCTAATCCAAAGGGGAATGTCAGTGCTATATCCCTAAGGTCTGGCAAGCAACTAGAAGAGCCCAAGCAAGCTGTAGTTGAGGCTGAACCAACCCTAGAAAAGGAGAAGACTGATGCTAAGAAAAGTGAAACATTGAAGCAAGGCAATGATGAGTCTGAAACTCCCATCCCTCTACCTTTCCCTCAGAGAGCCCTTCAATCCAAAAAGCTGGCAGAGAAAGCACAAGAGAATGAGATCCTAGAGATGTTCAGAAAAGTTGAAATTAAACATCCCTCTCTTAGACGCGATCAAGCAGATTCCCAAATATGCCAAATTTCTAAAGGAGTTATGTACCAACAAGAGGCGACTGAAGGGGAATGAGCGAGTGAGCTTGAGCTAGAATGTGTCAGCACTCATCCAGCCCATGCCTAAGAAGTGCAAAGATCCAGGGACGTTTACTATTCCTTGCATAATTGGAAATTGTAAATTTGATGATTGCATGTTAGACTTAGGTGCTTCCATAAATATCATGCCTGAATCTGTTTATAATTCTCTTGGCCTCGGTCCTTTGCGTGCTACTGGTGTTGTTATTCAGTTAGCTAATAGGAGTAATGCTCACCCTGCTGGTCTGATTGAGGATGTTTTAGTTAGAGTAAATGAATTAATATTCCCTGCTGATTTTTACATTTTAGAGATGGAGGGTGAGTCCCCTAGCAGTGGACCCCCGATTATTCTCGGGAGGCCTTTCTTGAAAACAGCTAAGACTAAGATAGATGTGCATTCTGGTACTCTTTCCATGGAATTTGGTGATAGTATTGTGTATTTTAATATCTTTGATGCCATGAAACATCCTAGGGAAGAGCATTCAGTTTTGTGTATTGATGTGATTGATGATGTGGTTGATGATGTTTATGCTGAATTGTGTGTTGATTAATCCAGATTTTGCATCTGTTAATGACGCTGTTGTTTGTGGTTGTACTGATAATGAATGGTGCCCTGTTTGCACTGAATTTTCATGCTTTTCTAGTTTTTGCGATGCACTAGATAGTGATGGTGATTCTGATTTAAGTGGTGATTCTGACTTGCTTGGGGATGTTAATTCTGATATGAACATTGTGCAGTCCGGGCAAAGTTCTGCTTCCTTAAATTTATTTTCAGGCACTACAGGTTCAACTGATGTACATGCTGCAGAATTGGTGCAACCCACCAAGCTTCTTTCCCTCTACTGAGCAGCAGCCTAAGTTGGAGCTGAAATCTCTACCTGATCACTTAAAATATGCCTTCCTGGAGGAGAATGAGCAGCTGCCAGTCATTGTGGCAAGAAACCTTCTACCTGATCAAGAGGAGCAGCTGATGAGATTATTGAAGGAAAATAAGAAGGCGATTGGGTGGACTTTAGCTGATATTGTTGGCATTAGCCCTTCCATGTGCATGCATCGAATTTCATTGGAAGAGGGTGCTAAGCCAGTGAGGCAACCTCAGAGGCGCCTGAATCCCCTTATTCTAGATGTGGTGAAGAATGAAGTGACTAAGCTCCTGCAAGCTGACATTATCTACCCCATCTCTGACAACCAGTGGGTCAGCCCAGTTCAGGTAGTCCCAAAAAGTCTGGAGTGACTGTAGTGGCCAACCAGAAAATGAGCTAATTCCCACAAGAGCTCAGAACAGCTGGAGAGTCTGCATAGACTACCGAAAGCTCAACCAGGCCACCTACAAGGATCACTATCCTTTACCCTTTATTGATCAGATGTTGGAGCGATTGGCTGGCAAGTCTCACTATTGTTTCTTGGATGGCTACTCAGGCTACTTCCAAATCCATATTGCACCAGAAGATCAAGAGAAGACTACCTTCACATGCCCCTTTGGAACATTTGCTTACAGAAGGATGCCCTTTTGGACTCTGCAATGCGCCTGGAACCTTTCAGCGGTGCATGGTAAGCATCTTTTCTGAATTTTTTAGAGGATTGCATGGAAGTATTTATGGATGATTTTACTGTGTATGGGTCTTCTTTTGATGCATGCTTGGGTAGTTTGGCTAGAGTCTTGAATAAATGCATTGAGACCATCTTGTGTTGAACTTTGAGATATGTCATTTCATGGTTGAGTCAGGGATAGTTTTAGGACACGTAGTGTCTAGAAAGGGTATTGAGGTAGATCCTGCTAAGATAGATGTTATTTCTGCTTTACCTTACCCCGCGTCTGTGCGGGAAGTACGTTCTTTTCTTGGTCATGCAGGATTCTACCGGCGCTTCATCTAGAACTTTAGCAAGATTGCCCGGCCCCTGTCCAACCTTTTGCAGCACGACACAAATTTTGTGTTTGATGATGAGTGTAAGTCAACCTTTAATCATTTGAAGCGCTGCTTGACCACAACTCCTGTGATCCAGCCACCAGATTGGTCTCTTCCATTTGAGCTGATGTGCGATGCCTCCAACTATGCTGTTGGTGCAGTTCTTGCTCAGCGGGTCAATAAGGCTCCTCATGTCATTGCCTATGCCTCCAAGACTTTGGATTCTGCCCAGTCTAATTACACAACCACTGAGAAAGAACTTTTGGCTGTAGTTTTTGCACTTGATAAGTTTAGGTCATATCTGCTAGATACTAGGGTGATTGTCTTTTCTGACCATGCAGCCTTGAAGTTTCTTTTGAAAAAGGCAGATGCTAAGCCTCGACTTATTCGGTGGATGTTGTTGCTCCAAGAATTCGACATTGAGATTAAGGATAGAAGTGGAGCAGAGAACTGGGTAGCTGATCACTTGAGTCGGATCACTCACCATCCTTCTGACCTCTATCCCATTCGGGATGATTTTCCTGATGAGCAGCTTTTACAGCTGCAAGGTAAGCTTCCATGGTATGCTGACTTGGTAAATTATTTGGTTGCTGGTGTTTTACCTGCTGATTCCACTAGGGCCAGACTCTGAATTGAAAAGTGAATCTAAATACTATGTTTGGGATGACCCTTATTTGTGGAGATTCTGTAATGACCAAGTAATTAGGAGATGTGTGCCTGATAATTAGTTTCATTTCATTTTACATTTTTGCCATGCTTCTGCCTGTGGTGGTCACTTTGGACCCCAAAGAACTGCTAGGAAAGTGTTAGATTCTGGTTTATTTTGGCCTTCCTTGTTTCACGATTCATATCTGTTTTGCAAGTCATGTGAGAACTGTCAGAGGGCAGGGAGTATTTCCTGTAGGCATGAGATGCCCCAGCAACCTATACTGTTTTGTGAAGTTTTTGATGTTTGGGTATTGATTTTATGGGTCCATTTCCTGTTTCCCATGGTTTTACTTACATATTGCTGGCTGTTGATTATGTCTCAAAATGGGTTGAGGCGAAAGCCACCCGGACTGATGATTCTGTTGTGGTTGTAGATTTTTGTCAGGTCTCACATTTTTTGCAGGTTTGGTGTTCCTAGAGCTATTATCAGTGAGCAGGGCTCTCATTTTTGTAACCGAAGCATGGATGCTTTATTACGGAAGTATGGAGTGATTCACAAGGTTGCCACAGCATACCACCCACAGACCAATGGCCAAGCTGAAATCTCGAACAGAGAGATTAAGCAAATCCTTCAAAAGACTGTTAACTCTAACCGGAAAGATTGGAGCAAGAGGCTAGATGACGCTTTGTGGGCATATCGGACTGCCTACAAGACTTCGATTGGGATGTCTCCCTATCGGCTTGTCTTTTGGTAAGGCATGTCATTCTTCGGTAGAGGTTAGAGCATCAGTGCATTACTTTGGTCCATTAAGCAGTGCAACATGGATTTACCCAGTCGGGGGTGGAGAGGAACTGCAATTGCAAGAGCTGGAAGAGCCTTTGGATGCCTATGAGAGTTCAGCGTTTATACAAGGAAAAGACAAAGGCATTCCATGATAAGCAAATCTGAGAAAAGAGTTTGTTGTGGGCCAGAAAGTCCTCTTATTTAACTCTCGTCTCAAATTAGCCTGGTAAACTTAGATCTAGATAGGATGGTCCTTTTTGTGATTACCTAATGTTTTTCCTTTTTGGTGCAGTAGAACTGTGTGATGAGCGAGACCAGGAGTACTTTTACAGTGAATGGACATCGCCTTAAGCATTTTATGAGGGACCCAGCAGCAGCCAGTGGAGAGCAGAGAT
This sequence comes from Castanospermum australe, assembly GCA_019955255.1. Lineage (NCBI taxonomy): Eukaryota > Viridiplantae > Streptophyta > Magnoliopsida > Fabales > Fabaceae > Castanospermum > Castanospermum australe. Next base: position 358,303 of record NSJW01000081.1, read on the forward strand.
TAGGGTCACTGATCCACGTACCCTCTCCTCAGGAGGATAGGGAGTCTTCTTCCTCTTTTCTCTATTTTCTCTTTCTTTGCATTTTTTAATTTCAACTTGATTGTTAATAACAGGATTTTGCGAATAATACAGTCTGAACCCTCCTTGAGATAATTGTTGAGATGTACATAGTTTTACTTGGATATTTAGTTTTTGATGGATCATTCTGGTTGGACTGAATTTCTCAACTCTTAGATTTCTGACTTGGTAGTTGATTTTGTGATGCTGATTTGTCGTGCTGGGTATTGACCCTTGTCAGTTTTTGGCCGTTGTGAATGGAATTTATTTTCTGCCATTCTTCTTTCTTATGTGTTCTGCTCATGATTTTGTTCTCTAGAACTTTGCCCTTTTCTTTTGAAACTGCATTTTTTCACTGACATGCCATAAATATGATAGAGGCCTTCTTTCTTTATTTACCACTTTGGCAGATAGCATCCTTGCATTATATTCCCGTTGGTTACCCCTTCGTGCCTTTTGTATCATCCTTGTCTTAGCCACATTACAAGCCTAAGCGTAAAACCATTTTTATTCCGCACCTTGGAAATTTATTAAGCATTAGGTTTCACCTATGTTTTAGTGTGAGGTCGTGTGATTTTAAGTGTGGGGGAGGTATCTCGATGCTAATTGTTCATTGACTTGTTGGCATTACAGTTTGGTCATTGTGCTTGTGTAGAGTAATTGTGAATTTTTCTCAAAAAAAAAAAAAAACAAAATCTGAAAAAAAATTATATATATTAAAAAAAAGTCAATTTGAGAAAAATTTGGTGTAATAATGAGTTTTGGGGAAGGAAAAGAGTTTTGTTGAAAAAGGCGACTTGTTTGTAAAAGTGGCATTTCATTTAGTTGGTTTGAGCAAATCTTTGGTGTTTCTTGACTTAATGCTCTTTTAAATTTCTTGCGGTGCTTAGCCTTTCATTTTCAAACTTGGTCCATGCCTTCACCATGCCCCATTACAACCTTGAATAATAAGTCCTCTGATTTTGTGCATGTGTTTGTTTGAGTAGTGGAGAAGTAGAATTTGAGCATTAAGTCTGGGGCATTTATCGGTGGATGTTGTTGCTCCAAGAATTCGACATTGAGATTAAGGATAGAAGTGGAGCAGAGACGGGAGTGACATTGAGTCGGATCACTCACCATCCTTCTGACCTCTCTTCCATTCGGGATGATTTTCCTGATGAGCAGCTTTTACAGCTGCAAGGTAAGCTTCCATGGTATGCTGACTTGGTAAATTATTTGGTTGCTGGTGTTTTACCTGCTGATTCCACTAGGGCCCAGACTCTGAAATTGAAAAGTGAATCTAAATACTATGTTTGGGATGACCCTTATTTGTGGAGATTCTGTAATGACCAAGTAATTAGGAGATGTGTGCCTGATAATGAGTTTCATTCCATTTTACATTTTTTGCCATGCTTCTGCCTGTGGTGGTCACTTTGGACCCCAAAGAACTGCTAGGAAAGTGTTAGATTCTGGTTTATTTTGGCCTTCCTTGTTTCATGATTCATATCTGTTTTGCAAGTCATGTGAGAACTGTCAGAGGGCAGGGAGTATTTCCCGTAGGCATGAGATGCCCCAGCAACCTATACTGTTTTGTGAAGTTTTGATGTTTGGGGTATTGATTTTATGGGTCCATTTCCTGTTTCCCATGGTTTTACTTACATATTGCTGGCTATTGATTATGTCTCAAAATGGGTTGAGGCGAAAGCCACCCGAACTGATGACTCTAACCGAAAAGATTGGAGCAAGAGGCTAGATGACGCTTTGTGGGTATATCGGACTGCCTACAAGACTCCGATTGGGATGTCTCCCTATCGGCTTGTCTTTGGTAAGGCATGTCATCTTCTGGTAGAGTTGGAGCATCAGGCATATTGGGCCATTAAGCAGTGCAACAATGGATTTGGACCCAGTCGGGGGTGGAGAGGAAGCTGCAATTGCAAAAGCTGGAAGAGCTTAGATTGGGATGCCTATGAGAGTTCGTTTATACAAGGAAAAGACAAAGGCATTCCATGATAAGCAAATCTGAGAAAAAGAGTTTGTTGTGGGCTAGAAAGTCCTCTTATTTAACTCTCGTCTCAAATTTATGCCTGGTAAACTTAGATCTAGGTGGGATGGTCCTTTTGTGATTACTAATTTTTTTCCTTTTGATGCAGTAGAACTGTGTGATGAGCGGACCAGGAGTACTTTCACAGTGAATGGACATCGCCTTAAGCATTTTTTTTGAGGGACCCCAGCAGCAGCCAGCGGAGGCAGAGATTAGGCTCACTGATGCCACGTACCCTCCCTCAGGAGGATAGGGAGTCTTCTTCCTCTTTTCTCTATTTTTCTTTTCTTTGCATTTTTAATTTCAACTTTGATTGTTAATAACAGGATTTTGCGAATAATACAGTCTGAACCCTCCTTGAGATAATTGTTGAGATGTACATAGTTTTTCAACTTGGATATTTTGTTTTTGATGGATCATTCTAGTTGGACTGAATTTCTCAACTCTTAGATTATCTGACTTGGTAGTTGATTTTGTGATGCTGATTGTGTGCTGGTATTGACCCTTGTCAGATTTTGGGCCTGTGTGAATGGAATTTATTTTCTGCCATTCTTTCTTTCTTGTGTGTTTCTGCTCATGATTTTGTTATCTAGAACTTGCCCTTTTTCTTTTTGAAACTGCATTTTTCACTGGCATGCATAAATATGGTAGAGGCCTTCTTTCTTTTATTTACCACTTTGGCCAGATAGCCATCCCTTGCATTATATTCCCGTTGGTTACCCCCTTCGTGCCTTTTTGTATCATCCTTGTCTTAGCCACATTACAAGCCTAAGCGTAAAAACATTTTATTCCGCACCTTGGAAATTTATTAAGCATTAGTTTCACCTTAGTGTTATGTTTAAGTGTGGGGGTTGTCCAGGGCGTGCAACATTTTAAGTGTGGGGGGAGGTATCCGATGCTAATTGTCATTTGGCATTAGTTTGGTCATTGTGCTTGTGTAAGTAATTGTGAAATTTTTCTCAAAAAAAAAAAGAAAAAAAATCTGAAATATATATATATATATGAAAAAAAAAAGTCAATTTGAGAAAAATTTGGTGTAATAATGAGTTTTGGGGGAAGGAAAAGAATTTTGTTGAAAAAGGCGACTTGTTTGTAAATGTGCATTTCATTTAGTTGGTTTTGAGCAAACCTTTGTGTTTCTTGACTAATGCTCTTTTTAAATTTCTTGGGTGCTTAGCCTTTCATTTCCAAACTTGTCCATGCCTTCACCATAGCCTCATTACAACCTTTAATAATAAGTCCTTTTGATTTGTGCATGCATATGTTTTGAGTAGTGGAGAAGTAGAATTTGAGCAAGCTTATGGTAGGGCAATTTTCTTGAGTGGAATTTGAGGGATACACTTGCTACCCTATACACTTGAGAGATTGATTGAGAACATACCTTGAGAGGCCATTTTGCGTGATTAGCATCATCAATTGAGATTGCCATATTTTATAATTTGAGATGAAGAAAATTCTGTCATGATTGGTTGATCTTTTAAAATTTTGTATTCCTTGTTCAAGTTTTGCATTCTTGACAACTGTTAGAAAGGAGAGGTTTATCTTTTAGTCTTTTTCTTTTGTTTTATCATTTCTTTTGTTTTGTTTTGAGTTTTTAATTTTGCCCAGGAGTGCAAAAGGATAAGTGTGGGGGCATTTGATAATTGAATTTTATTTTATCACACTTAATTGTTGCATTTGATTAATGATTTTAGGGCTGCTTAGTGTGTAATTAATGATTTTTAATCTAAATTGGGCTTTGGGCTTTTCATTGAATTTAATTCATTTTCGTGCTATTTTTTCCAGATTTACACTGTTCCAGTATTTTGATCATAACTTTTGTTCTAGGTATCCGATTAATCTCATTCTTGTTTTGCAGATAACTCAAAGAGCTACAAATGGTATTAGAGACTTGAAGGCCAAATTCGGACAAGAAGGCAGTCAAAATTGGAGCCAAAATTAGTCACGAAATTTTGGAGCTATGTTTAGTTAATTAGGCTTAACTTTGTAATTAGGAGTCCAAATTACCTATGACCAAAGCCATTAGTTATGTTTTTAATTTGGGCCAGTTTTGGAGCTCTGACTCAGTTTAGTTTTAGGTTTAAATAGCATATTAGGGCAAACATGAACAGCAACTTTTGATTTTGGAGAAATTTCATATTTACACCTCTTCTTTTTTTCTCTCATCTTGTTCTTCTTTTTCTTTCCTTTTCGTTTTCTGTTTTTTCCCAGCCATGGTAGGCTAGCTTTCCATTCAATCAACCCATGAGTTGAGGGTTTTGCTGTTGAATCCAGAGGACCCGTGCTCTCCATGAACTGAATCTGTTTTTCTTCCCCCTTTACTCGAATTGAGCAACACGATTGTGTACGTTGAATCTGAGCGGATGAGGTTTGTCCATGAGGTTTGTTTTATGATTTCTGTATTTTGATCATCCAGGGGAAGGGATTAAATGTTAGATTTGATATTTAGGTTGATTAACCCAAGGGATTTAAAATCAAAACAGGTTGAAGTGAACACTGTGCGATGGCATGAGTGAACGCACCAAGGGTTTGATTAAAATGCTAGGTGATTGTCTAGTAGAGAGGGTTCCTATATGAATGCAGAGATTCCGATTTGTTTAGGGTCAACCACAAAATTCAGTAATTCTTTGTCCAGTGACGGATGTCCTTGAAACCTTAATTCTGGGTTGGTTGATTGCTTTTAAATTGTTAATTTCATTTTATCTCTTGCTTTAATTTTCTCTTGCTTTAATTTTAATCGAATTAAAATCGCCCCTATTTATTGTTCTGTTTTTTCAATTGAGTGATTTAGTCCTATGCAAAATTCTTTGGGAGACGATCCAGGTTGTCCTATATTTACAAATTTCTTTATAAGTCTGGTTAATTTGAGTGAGTTCGACAGTTCACGTCACACCTCCCCCATAAGGATCATATCTCAAAATCATTTAGATCACCTCATTTGAGAATCATTTCTAGCTATTTTTAATAAATCATAACCTTATTGAATTTCATAGTCTATGGTCTTAAACATCAAAATGAGAGTTTCAAGTGTCATAAACATGAGAAGTAAAAAAGAGTAAAGTAGCATATCATGAGCCATGAAAACAATTAATAGCAAATCCATCAAATAATTAAAGTACATGAACTAGAAACATAATCAACAACAGTAAAAGAGAGAAGATTATTATTCCCTATTTTGAACTGGCTAGATTTTGTTAGTGTTTCTCTTGATTGACCCACGAGCAAATTGGTCTCTAGTTAATTAGGTAGAGTTTTGGTTCTTAGATTGTGTGCGTGTGCATGGGGAGCATGTGAGTGAAGTATTTCTAGGTCAAGGGAAGTATGAATGGCTTTGTGCATGGGAGGGGGAGTGAGTGTGTGGTTTCCATCCCTTAGCTAGCAAGTTTAGTCATAATGACTAGCTTTTGAGTTAGCTCACTTAAGAGTCATCCAAGTGGCTTGTCATAATAACCTAATTTACTTAAGTAACTAAGTCATTCTAGATGATGCACGGCCGCAAGTGTTTGTGGGTCTTGTCCAAGGAGACTACTTGATTAAGGCCATGTGCTTATATCCATTAATGTATGTCTTTAACTACGGTGATGCCACATTGCTCTTATCTACTTAGGCATTGATTTTCTAGTTTAGTTAGAGTAACTAAATTACTCAATTTAGTCCTCTAAGGTACATAGTCATGCAACCAAGGTAGTTTTTGTAACAATTCTTGGTTTTTATTGTGGAAAAATCTCTTTTCTCATGATTACTTGGAATTTTTGGTGACATAAGTTAACTTTTTCAACACTCACATGTGTATGTGGGTCTTGGAAGACCACTTACGCTTCTCACATGAATTATCCACATGTTTAGACTATTTAGTCTCCTAATAATTACTTTGCTTTTCTTCTAACTAATGAGATGTCTCCAAATGGCTCCTTATCTCTAAACTTATGTGGGTCTTGAGAAGTAACTAAGTTTGCTTAGTTTGGTTACTTTCTAATTAGATTCCCTCCATGGACTCATGGTTGATTTGGTTACTTTCTTACATTTCTATTGTTTTCTAAATAGATTTCTGACTTTCTAGTTAGTCGAATCATCATTACAACCTAATAATGAGCCTTATCCTTGACTTAAGGTTAACTTGGAAGATTAAAGCTCTTCCTTTAGCCCTCCATGTGAATGGCTTGCTCTTGCAAAACATTCCTTTTTGTCTTTTTGTTAATTAATGTATAGTTTCTTGACTAAGTTGTCTAGGTTGCTTGGAGATCTCTCTTTGTTGGCTTTTTCCTAGTAATTTCCTAATTAATATCTCTTGCCCATCATGTATGCTTCTTGTCTTTACAAGATAAGCTTTTGTCTCATATGTTTAAATGCTTAGGGATTATGCCTTAGGAATATTCTTGTCTTTAGGAAGTAACCCAGCTTTTTCTTCTCTTCCTTTCTTTTTCTACCTCACGTGAACTATACCTTGGAAGGCCAGTTGTTTGTCTTCCTTTAGGTTGCTTCTTAGACTTAGGTCTTGGGGTTTGATTATTTGGGTTAAGCTGGATGGGCTTTACTTATGTTGGGCTAGGTCTAGTTTTCTAGGATTTTAAGCTCTTTGGGTTAATCTTTAGGTTTTAAAAATTCAAGATTATTAAGCTAAATCTTAATTATGGTTTAGATTTATCATCCTATCCTAACTTGTTTTATATGACTTGAATCATTTCTAAAATTGTAATAGCTATAAACACATCAAACAATACATACATAGAGATAATTATACATATACATATACCTACATACATACATACATACATATATATATATATATATATATATATATATATATATATATATTCAAAGTTTAGGGAATGTTACAAATACCACCTATATCAAAGAAGGGATGAAGATTCCAAAACAAGGATCACGCTTAAACGAGGATTTGAGCACAATAATGGATTGGGGAAGAATCACCAGGAGATCCCAAAATTGCTATAGCGTGAAGAAAATCAAAAAAGATTTGGATTTAGGTATAAACCCATGAAAGTTGACAAAAGAAATGGATCATGGATGAGAAAAAAGCAAAAAAAAAAAAAAGGCTAGCTCGAGTAGAAAATTGAGAACAAAACATTGAAGAGATATCCATTTGTGAGACAAGACAAAGCTTCCAAAGTGTAGGATAGGAATAGCATTTTTAATCAAGTGTTTGCAATCAAAGATGACCAAGCAACTGATCTTACTAGTGACTTGGTTTGCCTTTGTCCTCCAGTTGTAGAGCTCAACGTTTGATAAATCATTAATTTCCCTATATTCTTAGAGTTTTTTTCAGAGTAATTCTGTAACACTAATCCCATGGCTTGGCCAAAGGCTTTAGGATGATATTTGCAATGTGCCCATTTGTTTTCATTTTAGTATAATTATTAATAAAGTGCATTTTTAATAATCTTTTAGAGACATTTTCTAAATTATCCTTCATCTTAGTCATAACTTTCATTCATTCCCTTTTTAACTCCAAATAATGTATATCAGAAAACGATCATCTTAAGGAAGATAATGCTACAACCCCTAGTCATAATTTTGATTATCCTATTAATTGTATTGATGAAAATGATCAACAAAATTCGGAACCCTCCCTTGAATTGTTAAGGTTGATAGAGGAAGAAATCAAAGACAATGAACCTCATGAAGAGCTAACAAAAATAATTAATTTAGGGACCAAAGATGATAGAAAAGAAATCAAGATTGGTATGTTAATGAAAGACAATGAAAGAAGAAAGCTTATCAAACTCCTTCACAATTATAAGGATGTGATTGCATGGTCACATGAAGATGTGCCTTGGCTAGATATTGACATAATTGTCCAGAAATTGCCATTTAAACCCAAGTGCTTGCCAATCAAGTAATTGAGTGGAATGAAGATTGTCAAACAGATTTTGAAAAAAAAAAATTAAGCAATATTTGCTTGCACCTCAAGTTCTCATACCCTTAATATTTGCTTGTACTTAACATACCTTGAAGAATCCATTGGTTGTATATTGGGGCAACATGATTAGTCTAGGAGAAAAGGGCATGCCATTTATTACTTGATTAAGAACTTTACTAGTTGTGAGGCTAATTACTCCTTGATAGAATGCACTTGTTGTGCTTCAGCATGGGTACTTCTTCAATTGAGATAATGTATGATGAGTTATACAAACTGGTTAGTATCCAAATGGACCCAATTAAATACATTTTCAAAAATCCAGCATTTATTAGAATGCTCGCACTACAGCAAGTTCTTTTATTAGGATATAACATAGTTATGTCACCCAAAAGGCTGTGAAAGGTAGCGCTCTTGCAGGGTACCTAGCCAATTAACCTATAGAAAATTATAGGTCAATCCAGTGTGAATTCCTAGATGAAGATATAGTGTCCTTATTTCAAGATTAAAAAACATCAAAATGTGAAAGGTGGATCATGTTATTTGATGTAGCCTCTAATGCAGTTGGGCATGGAATTGGGACAATATTAGTTTCTCTTTTACTGCACAAATAACATAGCGAAATATAAAGCAAGTACTATAGGGATCCAAGCCATCATTGAATCAAAAGCAAAGAAGTAGAAGGTTTATGAAGATTCAGCATTGGTTATTCATCAATTAAATGGAGAATAGGAGACTCAATTAATTCCTTATCACAACTATATAAAGGAGTTATATGAGCAAATTGATGAAAACACTTTTTATCACTTTTCTAGAGAAAATATCCAATTGGCGATTGCCTTAGCCACCTTATCCTCAATATTTGAGATAAATTTGACGAGGAAGTTCCACTTATAAAGATTGAAAGCCGTTATCACATAGCATATTGCTTTACTAATGAGCAAGGTAGAATATCCCTCAGGGGCATAAAGAATGTTAAAAAGACTTTGAGAAGGTTAACAATGGCTTTCTTTTTAACTGAAGAAATTCTTTATAAAAAGAGAATTATGATGTAGTACTTTTAAGATGGATCAATGCAGCAGGAGTGAAGAAATTTATTAAAGATATATATACATGAAGGAACTTACAGAACTTATTGAAATGGGCATGCAATGACAAAAAAATCTTAAGGGCTGATTACTATTAGTTAACTATGGAGACAGATTGCTTCAACCATGCAAGGAATTGTCATAAATGTCAGACATATGCTACTAGGATTCATCTATATCCAACATGTTTGAATGTCCTGACAACACCATGGCCATGTTCAATGTGGGGGATGGATGTCAATGGTCCCATTGAACCCAAAACCTAAAATGGACATCGTTTCATTCTTGTTGCAATTTACTATTTTACAAAATGAGTTGAAGCCGCTTCTTATGTTCATATAATGAAAAGAGTGGTACTCTAATTCATCAAGAAGGATTTGATTTGTCGTTTTGGTCTGCTGAATAGAATAATCATGAAGCGACCAATTTGAATAATAAAATGATGGCATAATTGTGTGGAAAGTTCAAGATAAGACACCACAATTGTCATGACCCGAACAGGGGGTCCATGACTGATGTATGACAAGGCCATGCCATAGGCTCATCCAAGCCACACAAGCCTAAAACTTAAAATTCAGAACAAATAATCTGAAACAACCACCACAAAGCCTCAGAAAATACTTTTATTCTAGTACATATTCAGACTTGTAATATCTAACAGATAAATTTCAACCACCAACAATTTATTGCAAATAAAATACCATAAAATGGTCCAATCGGTAACTAACTTATAATAAACTAACATGGATTCTAAGAATGTCAGCCTACAAAGCTTTCAAATCCAAATAAACTAAGATAAATGTCAAGACTTGCCCATACAAACAATGTGTGGGGCTCATCATGAACAATTGAAAACTCCTTAAATCACACTGGAGGAGCCGAAATAGAAACAACCTCTTTTCCCTTATATGCAAAGATATGACAATGATTTGGATGAGTTTACAACTCAGTGAGTAGTTAATACCTACTATATTAGAAACGGAATAAGCGGGGGCTTAAGTTTTTTATGAGTAATAACAAAATAATTTCTAAAATAATATACAACAATTAAAACTAAATAAAAATACCTGAAAAAAATATAACAAGCATATACAATTCTTTTTAAAATATAAGAGTTCTAAATCAGTCATTATAAATTTAATTATATATATATATATATATATATATATATATATATAACAAAGCATTAAAGTCAATAAACAATTTCATCAACAAATCTCAAACATTAAGAAAATTAATTAGATTAAAATTCAAAAGGAATAATTCACCAAGCATAACCAAAACAAACCGAACACATAGCTTATGGGATAAGCTAACCAATCTAATAAGTCTAAGGCTTGAATTGAATAAGCCCATAACACAGCTCGTGGGTAAATTATCCAATCTAACAAGCACACAGCTTGAATTAATGAGCATCACGCTCAAAACCATAACAAACTCAGGTGTATTAACTTAATACAGAGTTAACATCTTCTCTGCAAAGTCTTATCCTAGGTGCACTAAGGCTAACATTTATTGCTGTTAGATACAGTATTCTGACATGATTTTCTCCTAAGAAAATAATTTACAAAATATCATATTTCATAAGAAAATAAATTTTTCAAGTGAAAATAAACATTCTAATTTATTAAAACCAATATTATTTCAAAGAGAGCATTTCCTGATATTAGAAAACTTTCTCAAAAATATTTATCATATTTGCTTTTCATAAGCAACCAAAGCTGAAAATAATTATCAATATAGCGTCAATTCATATTCTAAAATAATTGCCAATAATGGTCCAAAAACTATTGCTATAACAATGACCATCATTGGTTCAAAATCGATGTATGAGACAATTCATAATTGTATAGAAAAAATATATTTTCTATCAATAAAAATTATCAATTCATCTATCATTTCATTATAACCATGTTTATAAGTCAAATGTAAGTTTTTCAAAATTTTGCTTATCTTAAGAGTACCTAAGGCTCTAATATATTCAAAATAAAATTGTAAAATTCATTTAAAATTTAAAAATCACAAATAGACTTGTAGCAGATAATAACCACTCACTATACTTAGTGATTTCCAATTGGGTCATCCTCCAACAATTTGCCTTGATGAAATAGAGGTTTCCTATACCCTTGTAATCACAGAAAAATACCAATACCAACCATAGACAATTGATATCCCAATTGAATCCCTAAATCTTAAATATTTCTATATTCCAAAGCCTAAATTCACTATCCAAAATTTCTCAATAAAAAAATAACACAAAAATAAAATAAAATGAAACATAAAAAAAAAGTCTAGAGAGGAAAGGTTTGACCTCAGCAGTTCCAAGAAGGAGATTTGGTACTTAAAAAGATCCTACCTATTCATAAAAACTATCATGAAAAATGGACACCAAATTATGAGGGACCCTATGTTGTAAAAAAAGCTTTTCTGGAGGGACTTTGATTCTCACAAAAATCAATAATGAAGAATTACCTCTTCTTGTAAACTTAGATGCAGTCAAACAATACTATACCTGGAGAATGAGATCTTCATCAGCTCACTGAAATGAAAATCTATCAACGAAGAAGAAGAAGAAGAAGAAGAAGAAGAATTCACAAGATTGGAAAACTGTAAAAGACAACCTAGGCTTAAAATATAGTAAAAAAAAAGAATAACTCAATGGGTTGAAAACCTGTAAAAGTTAACCTAGGCAAAAATTAGAGTTAAAATATGTTATAAAAACAAAAGAAAAAAATGAGATGAATAAATGAACTGGTAGAATCAAAATCAAATCAGTAACCTATGTAAAAGTTAAGGTCAAAGAATACAGCTATGAATGAGTTCCCATCTCAAGATGATAATTTGAAGGCATTCAACATCGCCAAAGCATTGAAATTATGGCAATCCAAGTTAAGAGGGCTAATTATAAGATTTTCAGAAACTTCAAGATTGGGGCAATACAAGCTCATAGGAGTCAATTACAAGATGCTCATGATCATGCACAAGGATGACTAGCATTAATCATCCTACATAACTTCTCTGAATGATCTATGACCCAATTTTTGTTTCTTCTTCTTCTTGTAAACCCTTCAAACTTGAAAGACAAATTTCTATTATAATATTCTCTTCTGTACAATATTTGCAATAATCACATTCCTATTCACAACTATTGCTGAATTAAATATGCACTTTATGGTAAATATATACTGATATGTGAAATTCGTGTCAATATTACAAAATATGTTCAAAATTATTTTGTCCTATCTTGAAGAGTCAAGGGAGCTCATTGAATTCCTATAGGTTCTCACGCTTAATAACAAAACATAACTAGACCACTATATATGAGGGGTGTCCATCATCAAAATAATGCACTTTGGTAGTTATTCCACGCAAGTGTAGAACAAAGAATTTGACTAGACAATTTACACACCGATCTACAAGTTTTGCTCTAACCAAAATTGAGTTTCTAAATCTTGAGTACTTGAGGTCTCACTTACATTTTCTCTTCACACATTTAGGTCAAACTCATTGCATCTCCTTTTTTGGGACCCTTTATCCATCCAATTTAATTTTCTGGGTCCCTATGTCTATCTATCCTACTTTTCCTGATTCTCGTACTTATCATATTCACTTCTTTGGGTTCTTATACCCATAGCCTTTACTTTCCAGGTCTCTATACCCATTGCACTTATTTTCTGAGCTCCCTTCCCCTTCGCTTTTGATATTCCATGTTTCTGTACCCATCTAATTTACTTTCAATGTCCCCATACCCATCATATTTACTTTTCGGGTATCCGTGCCCATCTAATTTACTTTTCCAAGTCCTTACCCATTGCATTTACTTTTTCGAGCCATTGTTTTTACATTTCCAAGTCCATGTATCCATCACATTACTTTTATGGGTCTCTGTACCTATTTCATTTAACTTTTCGTATCTCTGTACCCATCAAATTTGCCTTTATGGGTTCCTATACCCATTGCAGTTACTTTTTCAAGTCCCCATACCTATCGTATCCACCTTTCCAGGTCCTCGTACTCATTGCATTTACCTTTCTATGTCCTTATAATCATAGTATTTACCTTTTGTAGTCCTCATACCCATCGCATTTATTTTGAGTCCCCGTATACTCATCAAATTTGTTTTTTGAATCTCCATATCCATTTCATTCTTTAAATTGCCATGATTTTTTGTTTCCTACAGTCTTGTTACGCATTGTCATGTATGCTTAATTTGCCATTCTTAGTATAGGCAAAATATAGGTTTTATCTTGACTTAATCCTTACATCGGTAAAATGAGAAGCTATTATTTCTTTAGTAAAGAGCAAGTAAAAAGGGACAATTGTAAATACCATATTTTGTCCAAGTCCTATTATTTTACTTTGTTTTAATAAAAGAAAAGAAAAATGAAATTCTAATTTTTGTCTTGATAGTTAATAGGAATTAATAATATATTATTCGACTTTCTTAAAGATAATATATTCTATTATATAAAAGGGACTCCAAATTTTGGTAATGACTTGTTATTGCCCAAAAGACTTCTCATGTCATGATTTATTAACAATAAATAATGGAGGATAATTTTTTAAAACTGAAATCCATGACACAGCAATTTCATGAATTGTCATCAATGACTTCTCCCTCTTATAAAGTTAAGTTTTTTGGGCTTTGGCTCCTTTTTGTAATTCAAAAAGAGTGCAATTTTACTTAGAGTAATCTTTCTTTTCTAACAATTAAACACTTTTCATCTTTCACATATAAAATTGATTTTATATTACAATTTAAAATTGATGTATTCTTTAAACTTGATAAAACAAATATTGTCATACTTTAAAAAAGAAAATAATTTTTTCTCTAAAATCGTCATGTTGTGATGTATTTATTTATTTAATCAATACTATTCTAAAACACCATCAATGCACACATTTTCATAAATGTTAAAAAAAATATGGATTGGCATGCACGTTTGTACCCGTCAATGTCCTAATAACAATAAAAAGAATAGAAAAGGCCTAATTCAAATCAAAGATCCTATCAATATAAGAGTTTATTAGGAAGAGGTAATTTTGATGAGGGGAGGTTGAGTTGTAGATAATGTAAGCTCCAAAGCCCTTTTAAATAAGTTCTTTCCATTTGGTTTTGATGATTAACAACTATGTTGAAAATATAAAGTTACTGTTCTAATACTCTTTGAGGGGATTAACGTGTTCTTGTGAGTTTTCTTCTAAGCTTTGATATGCAGACCTTAAGAATACAGATGAGAAAGATCATAAGATGGTTGAAAGATCACCAAAACTTAATGAGAAGAGTCGGTGTTGAAAGTTGATCAAAGAAGCCAGCATCCAAGACTTGAGAAGCTCATGGCAATTTTTGATAAAGATTGAAAATCTCATGAAGATAAGATTATAAGTATGAAAGATGATTTAAGAATAAGATTTCTCTACATTCATGTCTAGTAAACATCAACCAAGCCAAGTGAAATCAACCTAAGAAGAGTCAAGACTTGATAAAGTTAGTTGATAAAATTGATAAAGTTAGAATTCAGAAGAGTCATGAAAAACCTTCTCAAGTTACTAAAGGACAAATTGTACTTTCATGCTGAGTCATCTAAAAGAGTTGTTACAATGGCTAATGCTTGTTCAGTGGATAACAGAATATCCCAAGGCACCAACATCTACTTTTTGAAGAATATATAAAGATATCAACTCAAAGATTTAGAGGTTGAAAAGGTTAGAAGGCTGAACAATAATATGATAGTGAATCACACTGAACACTCTTCTTATCTATTTTCTAGCTACCTACTTATCTGAATCTTAGCTAAAATATTTTCATAATTATTTGTATTGCTCATAAACTTGTGTATATCCACTCCTTGAGTGTTTTAGAGAGTAACTCATTACCAAAACACTTATCTTTACCCAGATCTTGTGAGATTGAAAGGTGAGCTAGTGGGTTGTGCTTGTCACTTGTATTTTTTGTGTTAGCTTAAAGAGGTTGTGTGTCAAAGTATAATTATAGTTTAGTTAAAGAGGCTGGATGGCAAAGAATACTTGTAAAATTAGTTTGGAGAGACTGCGACTCAAAGAATGCTCAGATTTGTAGTGGAAAATCTTAGTGAGGAGCTAGGGACTAAATGTAAGCCATGTGGTTTGATCCCTAAATGTAAGCCATGTGGTTTTGGATCAACCAGTATAAATATATGGTATTGAGTTCTCTTTTCCTTTATCTTGAACTCTAGTTTCAATTTTGTGATTATTTCGAGCTCATTGCACTATTTTGTTAAAGTTAAAATTCATATCTTTCATTAATATCAATTCAACTAGCATGAGCTTTTGAAACTTAAGCTTCCTCAAGTTAAATATGTTTAAAATCAACCTTGAAGTCTTGTTTCTAGTTTATAAGTTACAAAACTGAGCTTGAAATATATTTGGTATCAAGTTTTGACATAACAATGTCTTTGACATTGTTTGACATAGTTGAGAAAGTTGATCCTTCCTGACTTTAACTTGTGTAACCTTTCAACTTTCTCAACTCCAAGTCTAAAGACTTGAGAAAGGTTTAAGAAAGGTGGCTGTATTTACAAAAAAAATTCAAAGTTTGAAAAGCACAATTGAAACCCCATTCTTGTACTTTTGCTAACTTCAGATAAGATTTGATTCTATGTAGATAGTTTGGAATCTAGCTCAATTTAAACGGGGCAGATCAAGAGATTAGGCACAATGCAAATATCACATTAATGGAGTAAACAACTTACTAAGCCCACGTACTTCATTAATGAATGATACGAGTGATGAGAAAAAATATACTTCCTTTGTGTCCTAATTAGGAATATCCTAAGTTATGGGACTTTTACCCTAAAGATCTATGGTTCTTTCTACTTTATGAAGACTTCTACCATGCAGGTCATTGGATTGGTCTAAGCATTTAGGATTACTCTTTTTGGATCTTCATCAAGCTAAAATTGGCGTTCTAAATTTTCAAGTTATCATCACAATCCTAATAGAGTTCATGTTGTTAAGGTTTGGCTTGTATATGCCACCTTAAATTGTTGAGAGAGAAGTAGTATTGTGGTTTATAGGACATTACTACATCGACAATCATGAAACAAAAGGTAAATAATAAGTACCTTCCAACCTATTATAAGAGTGAATTAATGAAGAAATGGCAAAATCTTAGGCAATCAACAAGTTTTGCATTTGACTATACCTCCCATTTTAATGACTTGTGAAATAAATGTGATTTTAGGGAAGATGATTGAATTATTATCACTAGTTTTGTTAATGCGTGCATCATGAGATTCAAAGAGAAGTTATCTTCAGCTTCTACAACTGCATGTGTAGGAACCTAAATGAACGCTGGTAAAGCGAAGAAATTCCCTAGGACAGTGGATCAACCTCTAGAGTATTAAGTCGATTGTAATCAACCTTTTGGTAGGTCTAATGGTGTACCCTACTACCCGAAGTTTTTAACTCTAGGAATTCTTCCCATCCTAACCCTAATTCTACTATAAGACTTGTCTCTTATATGAGGTCAATGTGTCTAAGGATAAAGAATTTATATCATGTCATTATTATCATGTTAAGATTCACACAACTGCCAATTGCCCACGTAGTTCTCTTCATATTAATATAGCTCCTATAGAGTCTATAGATCCTAAATATGTTGATGACATAGTCGATCCTTTTTATTGCCCTTCAAACATTGATGAGGATAATGTGTTTGGTCATAGATCCTTTCCACCCTTATTAAGTCTAATGTTGTGTTAGTTATTATCACTAAGGCTAAGGTTAACCTCCCCAATTCTCCTACTAGTGAAACTTTTCTCGAGGTTAACAAATTGTTGGTGACAAATTCAACATATTAATTTTGACACCATTTGCACATTGGTTTTGACACCATTGAAATTCACTAAGGATTGGATTGTCAAAGAGATGGAGTTGGTTGAAAGAAAAAGCTTGACAACATCGACATTCCCCAAGCTTATTAAAAGGATAAAGCTATCTTGAAGGGAGTCTATAGGAAGTTCGACAAAGCCAAAGATAAGGCAGTTACTAGAGGGCATTTAACGAAAGGTCAATTTAGAAATCAAATTCAAATGTTTGGATTTTGAATAGGTAGGTAAGATTTATTAGAATAAGCCTTAGAAGTAAGAAATCTATCCAGAACGTGTCAAAATCTCAACAATTTGGCAATTAGGAAATTTTTCTATAAATACTAGTTCTGTGATTATAATGGTTTTTGGATTTTTGAAAACACATCCTAGTATCCATAGTCCTAGAGACGCTCAAGGATCAAGAGGATTGGTTTAAGTATGCCTCCCACTTTCATTTCTTTGTAATTTGAATGCAATGCAATTAATGCATTGTTCTTTTTCTAACATGCTTATGCTTCAAGTTTTGTGGTCCTTTACTTTTATGCATTTTATTCGTCTACACCTTTTAGTTTTCTTTGAGTTTTTATTGTTTGTTAGTTTATGTTTAGACCTCATATTTATATGTTTTACTTTCATTTATGAACTTTAATATCCCTGTCTCTACTTTAATTTGTTGTTAATTTCTCAATTAAGGTGTGCGTCAAATTCATTGCACTTTTGACACTATAAACTTGAGAATTCACATTGGATGAGATTTCCTTCACAGTGTAATAACTGAAATCAATATCTTATCTTTAGACAAGTCTAAAGGGTTCCTTTGTCGAAACCTTTGACAAATTTCCTTGTAAACACAAACTTTTAAAGTGCACAAATAAGTATTAAGATTATCCATGGATTGTCTCCCTACAACCCCATTGATTTGCTAACCATATTCATGATTTGCATGCCAACATTAGAAGCAAACTCACATTTGGTAGTGAAAATTATCAACTTGATGTTGATGTGCTTTAATTTGTAGGGATTATAATTTTACTGTGAAAGCTTATGTTGTGATTCATATTAGACTTGAAATATATCCTACAAATTCTTTCAAAAAGTTGCATGATAGAACCGCATGCTGTAACATCCGCTCTCTAACTTAGAACAAATTATATAGTCCTAATTGTTCCAATAGTTTATTATAACAATTATTATTATTTTCCACCTTGTCTAATTTTTATTATTATTATATAGCTGCTTAAATTGAAGAGCGCACTGAAAATTATTTAGTAGTAATAAGAATTAGTTGAAATATTTAATAGAATAATAAAAACCAAACAGTACCAATTTGATAATTTTGGGTATGTGAATAGGAGCATTTTTGTTCAGTAAAAATATAAAAATTAGTAATTAGCAAAATTAGTGCTTTAATCTTCTAGCTAACTCCTAATAAGCTTTTAACTAGATTAGGTGACAATAGCATAAATTAATTACCAAGAAACTAACATAAAGAATTGTCACATGTGTAGGCTCTTAATTGGTTCAAGAAAGGACCAATAAAAGTATAACACTTATAAACTCTTTACAATATTTCCCTAAACATGTATCAGCCTGTTTGGTTTAAATTAAAACCAATGCTAATGCATGTTCAAGTAAAGGAAGTTTCATTCAGCTTTTGTCTAACTCCTTGTAAAACATCCGATGGCATTGAAAGGAATTCAAACCAAACAAGCTTTATATAGGTGTAATATTAATTTATGAAGGAGTGTTAGAACCCAAAAGATTAGAAAGGATTCAAGCTATATAAAGGTGGTTCAAGCCAAGTACGACTTAAAACCCTAGTTGAAGTAAGCTCAATAGAAGTTCAAGTCTAATCCTTAATTAGTCAAACCCATAAAACCTAGCTTAAGAGGTAAGAAAAAGAAAAAATTATTCCCTTTAGATAACTTCCAGAAGTAAGAATTAAATTTACTTGCCCATATAGAAATGAAATATTCATAGAATATACTTCAAGAAGTTTACTTAGTCTTAAAGAATAAAATACAAATCTCTCAGATAACTTAAGCTACAATTAACAAGTAGACAAATTCCTTGAAGCATCTAGGATTGACGACCAAATGAAGAAGAAAAGAGAAAGAAGAAATCTACTTGCTTTGATATTATTGGTTAGCAAGTAAAGACAAATCAATGAGATAACGTAAATTAATATAAGTGATCTAACTTCTAAGCCACCCTCAGTCTCACGGCCAACTAAGGAATGGAATGAAAGGAACAGACAAAATGGGAAGACTTGAACAAGGAGCACGTGAGACACTCTAGGGGAGAAGAGAAGTCTTGCAAGCAAACTTAGTCAAGGATTATCTAGATCTAAGAGCATGCAATTATGAAGAAATAATCAAGAAGTAAGGAATCTAGCTAGAAACCAAGAATTTAGTTAGAAAGTAACTAAGTTAATCCTAAGACAAAATAAATATCTAATTCAAGTAACTAAACTAAGTAAGTTTGGTTACTTTAAGTAACTAGGTCATCATTACCAAATAAATAAGGTTCTTATTGACTAATAGCTTCTTGACACTTGAAACCTTGTGATTGGTTAGAAATAAATAATCATGACTTGGTTCAAGTAAGCAAACTAGATACTATTTAATTAGACTATTCTAGTTCCATTCCAACTAAGTCATCATGAATATAATGATTAACTAAGACACATGTTTAATTCTCATTGGATTGCCTAATAAAGACAAAAGCATAGGATTGGGTAAGAGTTAGCCAATAAGATAGTGACATGTGTAAGCTTATGATTGGCTAAGAAGATTAACCAATGATGTTTTGATACTTGGAACCTTGTGATTGGTTAGACATGAGTAATCATGACTTAGTCAAAGAAACTAAACTAGATACTATTCAATTACTTCCATTTAGTTTCATTTGAAGCAAGTTACTTCTAATCTAACTAGAAGCCATCATGAAAGAGATAAGCTAAGACTAGAAGACCAATGTCTATTGGTTGCCTAATAAGAACAAAAATGAAATAAGACAACATAAACAATAAAATAACAAAACAAGTAATGCCCATACTATCCAAAACTCACGGTTATGAGAAAAAGGAAAGAGACAGAAAAGAAAAGAAAGAGAGTGGAAGAAGAAAGGTGAAGGTCATGACCAAGCAAGGGGAAAGAGGAAGAAGGAAAGGAAAAAAGAAGAAAATGAAGAAAAAGCTAAAAATCAAGGGAGAAAGCTTGTATTCAAGAGGTATGGGTTTAAACTTGAGTTTTTCCCATTTTAAATCTCAGTTTTCGTGGTTGATTCTATGACTTTTCATGGTTTAAACTTGGGTTATGATTTATAAAACCTCTCTTGTCTAAGTATGACTCAAGTTGTGATTTTAAGATGAGTTATAATTTTAAGCATTTATCTCAATGATGTATAGCCATTGAATGAAAGTATGATATTAAAGCCTTGAGCTTGATGATATGTGCCCAATGAAAGTAAGTCAATAATGTATAGTCATTGAATGAAATTATGATAGTAAAGCATTATGCTTGATGAATGTCTTATGAATATGTAAGTGCCTTGAAATCACACTTATATTAATTGCATGCTCACTATAAGTAAACTGAAAGAAATATTCTAAGCTTGGAAATAATCCTCAAGAAAAGAAAAATGAAAAAGAGGTAATCCAGAAAGATTAGAAAAGAAAGGATAAAGAAAACACCATGAAGATGACCCAAAGGCACATGATTCATGAAAGTCTTACATGTGTTTAATGTCTACTTTGTGGATGGTCCACCCTGAGCGTGAACAAGAGGAGTGGAATCTACCGGTAAAGGGTGGAATGGCCACTTAAGTTTTTAAGGGACGCCATGTGTCAAGGGAAAGCTCTCACTTATGATAATGATTATTAATGATGATTATGATAGTTTAAGGGTCCTATGCCCCAAGATATGAGGCCATGTAAGCAAAGATAATTTAAAAGGGTTGTTTAAATTATAGGGTTTAGGTTAAGAGAAGGAAGAAAGTAGAATGAAGATTAATCAATAATATGCGATAGATGTGTTTGATGTGATTGATGTATTACAAAAGACAAAGCATTAATCTCTATTTATATTCTAGTAACCATAATCAAATAAGAAAATAAATCAGGAAATATACTAAAATTATGATATGACTCCTAAATTGCTTCATTAATTAGAGCACTAATTGATTACATAATATATTCTAAAGACCTTCTAAAAATATTTTAAATATATTCTAACACTCCCCTTTAAGCTAAAGCTTACTAAGCTTTAAGCTTGTTACATATAAATACTTTAATTAAAGAGCATAAATATAAAGTGGACTTCATGACTGAAACACAACTTAGGATGTTGGGGATGCCAGAAA
Organism: Castanospermum australe; assembly: GCA_019955255.1. Classification (NCBI taxonomy): domain Eukaryota; kingdom Viridiplantae; phylum Streptophyta; class Magnoliopsida; order Fabales; family Fabaceae; genus Castanospermum; species Castanospermum australe. The sequence continues at coordinate 379,558 of NSJW01000081.1, forward strand.
GATAAACATTACTAGAAAGATAACTCAATAAGAAATGATCATCAGCCTACGTGAGAAGAAATGATTCTAAGGTTCTGCTTGACCAAATGGCAGACTAAAAAAACTTGAGAATTCTAGGGTTCTGCTTGACTGGACAACAGACCAAAACGACTTGAGAGATTCCAAGGATTTGCTTGACCAAATGGGAGATCTAAACAACTTGAGTAGAAATACTACTAGTATGATTCATCAGTAAGAAAGAAATAACCATCGAAATAATCGTCGATGAGAAGAGAATAATATCACAATTTAAGATATGTCACTACTAATATGAATCATAAGTGGAAAAGAAATCACTATTGAAATGATCGTCGATGGCAAGAAAATAACATGACAAACATTAGTATTAAAGAGATGTCACTACTAGTATGACTCATCAGTGGGAAAAACGTTACTATCGGAATGATCATTGATAGGAAGAGAACAACATCACGAACACTAGTATTGAAAAGTCAACACTAATATGACTCATCAGTGGGAAAGAAATTACTATCAAAATGATCTTCGATGGGAAGAGAATAACATGACAAACACTAGCATTAAAGAGATGTCACCACTGGTATGATTCATCAGTGAGAAAGAAATCACCATCAGAATGATCATCGATGGAAAGATAACATCATGAACACTAATATTGAAAAGTCACCACTATCATTATCACTCCTCCTCAATGCTATGCTAATATTAGAAAGAGTCAAACAGTAAAAAAGTAAAGAAAATAGATGAGAGAATGGGTTCAGAAAATAATAAAGGAGAAGTTATAAAGGGGTTCTATATAACTCGACACAACAAAAAGCATGGACACCCTTAAGGGGAATGGTACCGCTCTGATACCATGTTGAAATTATAGGGCTTAGGTAGAGAGAATGAAGAAAGTAGAATGAAAATTAATCAATAATATGTGATAGATATGTTTGATGTGATTGATGTATTACAAAAGACAAAGTATTAACCTCTATTTATATTCTAGTAACCCTAATCAAATAAGGAAATAAATTAAGAAATATAATAAAATTATGATATGACTCCTAAATTGCTTCATCAATTAGAATAGTAATTGATTCCACAATATATTCGAAATATCTTCTAAAGATATTCTAAATATATTCTAACAATGGTTAAATCTCTATGTTATTAAGATATATGAACATGTAATTGATAAGAAATCTAGTACTTGCTAAGTTAAGATAAAAAACCTAGAATTAATCAAGTGATTAACAACAAGTTTAAAGTATGGTAATTGTTATGGATTATTCATATTCTACTGATTAACATTGACCATGAAATAATTTTCTATATGATATACAGTTGGAAGCACTATAATTTTCTTAGTTATTTTTATATGGTTCAAAGTCCTACTGAGAATGTATAATTCTCACCCCTTCAAATACGGTGTTTCTAGAGTTTACAGGATTTGAGTAAAAGTATATGCTTCTATGATGATTGCAGTGAAAGCAAATTAGTTGCTACAAAAGATAATGTTTTAATTTAGTAGTGTTTAGAAGTAATCCGTTTGATATAATATTATGTAGCAAAATGATGTATATAAGTTACTGTTTATGATTAGTAGTTGATAAAGAATGTTATGCATAAGTACCTTAGTATGTGTTTTAAATATGTCACTTAATAAAAAGTATTTAAAGTTATAATGGGATAATTTAGTAAATCACTTAAGTCAAAGAAAAGAAATAGTAAATAAAGAAATAAATATATGTAAATTATAAGTCACATAAATAAAATTGGTAAGAAAATGTAATTAAGAATATAATCACGTAATCAATAGTTTAATTTATTATTATGCGTATTTTTACATTTGTCACGTAACCATGATGTCCCATTAAAGTATTTAATTTAATTAGTTATGTGATCATTAAATTTTAATTATTAGACATATTTTAGTATTTTTAATATACACGTAATCAAATAGTCGTATAATTGAATATTCGTATTTATTATTAAAAATGAATTAAGTAAAAAGGTTTAAGATTTAAATTTATTTACTTCAATTATAAATTTTACTTTTAAATTTTAGTACGTGATACTGTACTATATAGGTAAGGTGTTACACTTGCCATCTTTATATCTAGCTCAAGCTTGGGAGTAATGCACATTTACTTGACTTACGATATGAATATTAGCCTTGTTTTCAATATTGAGGATTTGTTTCCTTAGAAAGATAAACTTTTGAGCTTTAATTGTTGTCCCCAGTTGTTTCAATAAGCTACACTACTTCCTATGTCTCTGAAGTTTCACTAGCTCCACCACCACAATTTTCGGACTAGATTAATTGCTCATAATCTCTTGGAACAAGAGATTTTTATTTCTCCATAATCGAGTTCTTCCAAAAAGGGGCAATCAAGCATAGTAAATAAGAGTTATAACATAAGATTAGTCGTGATCAAAACCCTAGTCAAAGGCTTATCAAATAATAATATCCAAAATAAAAAAACTTCAAAAAAAGAAGGTAAAATCCGTAAATTATCAGAGAAAACAAGTTATCCCTAAAAGTCATAGTTAAGTCCAGAGACCGGATTCGAAATCGTGCCTTTGAGGCTGGCGTCCAAGCTGATGTACCACTAGACCACAAACAGAAACTCTTGAGATGGGTTTCGATTTGTTTTTATATTGTATAACAGCAGGGTTGCCTAAAGGATCGAAGCTTGCCACTTTGTTGTTGAGATCTTATATAATTATATTGAATTGTATTTTTTATTTTATATATATGTATATATTTGGGTTAAAAAATAAGTAAATTATTTTACGTATTGATAAACTTATATACACCAGTATTTCATCAAATTAAAAAATATTTTAATATATTAAATATAAATAAGTAAATTTAGGTAAAAAAAATATACTTATCAAGAAACTACAATTTTAATATTTGATAAATATTTAAGCCATTGAGAGAATAAAAATAAACTAAATGTTGAAAATGAATCAAGTATTAAGTATGATACAAATAGTAAATGTATAATATATTTATAGAAATATAAATAGAGATACTTATAGAAATGAAAATTTATACATTCTAAATTTTTAATATATTTAAATATAAATACATATTTAAATATAAACAAGTTCGCGGTGAACCATTAAATCATGAATCAATCTTTTTATCAATTCAATAATTGGTACAGTTTTTATAACCTTTGTGAGTTTTGTGTGTGTCTGTGATTCTTGTCACTTAAAGTTACATCAAACCTATCAATTCTATCATTTTTACACACACAAAAATTCAACACCAACACAAAGCGAACCGTATTGAGGATCTAATTAAAATTATAAGCTCTTAGGACAATTACTGTATAAGTTTACATGTTATTATATTCTTTATTTTCATCCTACTAAATTTGGATCTCATTGTTTTAGCTTATCATTTTGAGATAGAAATGGACACAAGATTCTTTGCATATAGATATATTGAAAAAATCAATTATGAGAGCATTATCCTTATGAATAAAAAACAAGAATGAATCTTTCTTTAAATTTTGAATATTATTGATTCTCATATTATTTAATATCACCATATAAAAATCACTCATTATCATTAAATGACATTAATTTTATTATGCCAATTAAATTACTATTTGTCCCTACAATATCGCTCAAGGCATGGTTAAACCATAAAAATAATTTTTTTTCTTATTTGCAGTTGGCTTACAAGAATGTTTGAATCTTTATAAATTTTAAGTGATACAAGTTATATATTGTCATTTTTCATTAAATTTCTTTTAAAATATACTGGATCATATTCTCATCAAATTAAAAAGAAACTCTAAATTCACTATCCAAACTAATGAGATGAAGTTGGGTTAAGTTTAATCGAAATTAGCTTGGTCACTCAATTTAACTTGTAGTTTTATATAGGGTGTTCATGGGTCAAGTTGTATTGGATTTGATCTACTAGTTTGAACCCTACTCAAAATTTTGACTGAGCCAAGAAAATTGGTTCTTGTCCAACCTTAAACCTGAATAGACTTGATCATGCTCAAGTATGATTATGCTCAAATATATGTGTGGCCTGAATAGGACCATCGGGACCAAATTGGCTCTAAATTTGAACATAATTTATAATTAAATATGTTTAACTAATAAATTAAATCATAAAACTTTAGTATTTAAAAGTATGAAATTTATAATACTTTTTTTCAAAATTTAAGTAATAATATGATAATGTTTGCATTAATCTTAAGAATAAATAGAAGATGATATTGTAAAAAAATAAATATTATGTAATTTCAAGTTAAGTTAAGCCAATTCAAAAGGTGATTTGGTCCCAAATAAAAAATGTATTAGATCTAATTTTTTAAACCTGAGCCTGAATCGAATTTTCATTGAAACTTCATGTGTCAAATTTGAATCACCCTTTTCTTTTTAAATATTATAATAGATAATAAATTTTTATTTAAGATTTTACACAAAAAATTATTTTTATATCAATTTTTTAAATAATTATATTATTTTTATACATTAATCATACACCTCCTTTATATACTTATTTTCTATGATAAAAAAATTAAATTTATCTCTTTTATTATCATTTAAAATAGACATATTAAAAAATTAAGATTAAAATGTAGAAACAAAATTTTTATTTTTTAAATTGACAAAAGTGCACCAAAGAACAAAACCATTGAAATTAGAGAAGTACGGCATCAGACATGCACTTTCAATTATTATTGTTATATATTTATTTTTCCAATACCCACCATTGAACTGCACCAAGTGAAAAAGTGAATCTCGTTTGAATAGATTGTGCTATCTATGATGAATGCCAACTACATCTAAAGAATGGAGAAAATAATTCAGAAATAATTGACAAACAGCAGAGGCCATCTCCGTATCACACACGTGCACCTTCGTTCAGCATCATTTCTCTTCCATCAGTATCCATTTGCTTCTTAATTACTTTCCCAACACTATCTCTACTCCTCGGATCCAAATCCTCCATTCTTCATTCTTCTATTTTCTATTCTATTCAAATTGAAGAAAAACAGGGACAAAAACAAAAAGATTGTGTGGTATGGCCCTTGCCTGTAATTAACATAGCATTACTTCATCATCCTCTCCTCCTCTTTGAAACTAATGCTATGCTAAGATACAAATGCAAACGCAGGGTTACCGAGTCCAGAAATAGTAGTTTGTAAGTGAGATGAGAATTCAATATGGCAATAACTACATGATCCCTACTGTATATTTGCCCGTGGCTGTGAGTGTGACCTTGAAATCCAAGCCAACCACCTCGAAACCACTCCCCGCTGTCTCTGCTGTTGTTCTTCGTCGTCATCGCGACGACGACGTTCTCGCCCTCTATTTCTGTTGTTATTGCTGATGAACCTTCTCAGCCCCGTGATTTCCGACACGCTTCTCGAACTTATTACGCCGCTGCCACCGCCATCGCCACCATCACTGCGGTTGCTCTGGTGCACGGCTCTTCTTCCTTCGCGCGTGCTCGAGTGCAGCGGCAGCCGCATATTACGCTGCTGCTGCCGCGAGGAAGAGTCGCTGATTATCATCTCGGATGTTAGGTACAGCAGATCAGACGGTTGCACTTCGCTCCATCTTTGGTGGTGGAGCGTGTGGGATTTCGGGGAGGTGGAGACAATGATCCGGTGCTCCAACCTGTGCTCCCCGCATGTCCTGTCTCTGTCTCTGTCTGTGTCTCTGTCCGTGCTGTCTTTTCTAGTACGGACAAAGCATCCCGCGCCCGCGTTATCGCTCTTTTTCGTTGAGGACGTGGCAGCAGCGGCATTGGCACTGTCCAGAGACCTCCTAAACGACGTCGTCGGAGGTGTGTTATGCTCACATTCATTGTCATTTGCTGGCTGCAAAACAATCTGTAAGAATCCACCGTCCCTTTCTCCCACCGATGAATGACTCCCAGAGACTTCCCCAGAACCCAGATTCGGATTTCGCGGCTCTGCTTGCGGTGTGCTTCTTCCACTTTCGATGTCCAAGGATTCCTCCCCGTCGTTCTGTTGCGGTAGCGGTGGTGGCGGAATCGGTTGGTTTTGGCGCAGGGTCTTTGTGTCCTCCCCCAGAACAATGTCTTCCGGGTCAACCCGGTAGCGGCAAAGCGGGCAAGTGGAATGTGCGTCGAGCCATGTGTCGACGCATTCGACATGGAAGGCGTGCTTGCACTTTGGGAGTAACCGAAGAACCTCGGGGGCCTCGAACTTGGTGAGGCAAACGGCGCAATCAAGCCCATCTTTTTGGCCCCTCAGCGATCCGAATCTGAAAATGGGTAAGGACTCCACCACGGCCCGGTCAATGCCGGAATTCTTCCTTCCGTCGGAAGTTGGGTTCCCTCGTGAATTTGGGTTCCTGGAGATTTCGACATTCCCACCATTACAGTGCTTGATATAGAGGAGGAGGAGAAAGGTAAGAGAAAACATGGTGGCTAAAACACCTACTATAACGGCTGTGCTTGGCTTGAAGGGGGAGGATTTCCCTCTGTCACTAGAGTTCCCAGATGCAAACGGGGGTGGAGGAGGAGGGTTTCCAATGGCAATGCCACCGGCACTTCCATCATCGATATTGGAACTTCGACGAGAGGTTTCTCCGGCATCATCATCAGGCTCTGCAACAATCCAGGGGCCAACTAGAACGACGCTGATCAGGAAGATGGGAAATTTGAAGTTGAATGGCTTGAAAGAAGCTGCACCACCCATGTGAGAGCGAGAGTGATGCTGTTAACATTAAGTGAGTGATAAATAAAGGAGGCATAGTTATTGTGAACACCATTTTTGATTATGTGGAGGAAGGACAACGACAGAACTCGGAAGCTATTTTGGGAGAGATTCTATGGCAAAGGATTCCCGTGAAAAACATACATACAGAGAGACAAAGACAAACACCCATCAGGCTATAACTGCTAAACTATAATTAATTAATTATTATGGAAAAAATTATTGTTTGAAGGTAATAAATAATTATTTTGCTTTATAATATCTTTAATGACATTGTAACATAATAATTATAGTATTTTTTCTTTATTAAAATACTTACATATAAGTTAAGTTTAAATGATTTTAATTATATTTAAAATATTATAATAATTTTTATTTATAATTATAATTTTTAAACAAACAACATAAAATCTTAAATATTTTACTCTAAATTTGATAAAAAAATTCTAAATATAATAATTATATTTACATTTTACTAAAAAAATATAAATATATAAGCGTCTTAGAGATTAATTGATTTAAATATTTAAAATTAAATGAGATATCATTTCAAATTTAATAATGAACTAGCAAATTAAGAGATACTATCAATTTGCATTTTTATTTTTATTTATATAATTATTCTTTGATATTAATATAATTAATTTTTAATTTGTTGTATTTATAAATTAATTATTTAAATAAAAGTGAAAATAACTTCCGATAATCTTGAAACACGTTTAAATTTTAAATATAATTTTTCATAACTTCTTTTATAATTTTATTTGATATTTTTATCCTTATTTTAATTTTTAAAATATTATATAATAGAAAATCAGATACAAAAAGATGAAATCCTTTTATATATGTACAGATAAACACGTAACACATGAGGAAGACACCACCAACCTTGGAAACTAATCGAACAACATCACCGGAGATAAAAGGCGACAAAAGGAGAAAGGGAGTGGTTATTTAATTTCTTTTATGGGTTGGATGGATTTAAGTATCTAACTGCCTCAACTCATCAGATTCATCTTTCACCAGAAGAGCCTCTCCATTGTTTTATTTAGGAAAGAGTTTAAAATGAAAGAAAAGGGAAAAGAAAGAGCATGAGAATTGAGAAGCAAAAAGTTTCCTCCACTTATTTGAATGTTTGAGATTCTCTAAATTAGAGGAAATAGTTTAAAATATTCATAAAAATTAATAATTGTTGATTTTAAAAAATAATTTAAAAATCTCCATTCATTTTCTCTTCTTTTATAAAATTTTCAAACAATGGAGAAGTATATAATCCTTTGGTATTTAAAGTGCTACCACTTTGCTGAGGCCATAAGGATAGTATACTAATATGGATTTCATAGATGGTTTCTATTTTTAAGGACATTTTATTTTGGATTTTCTTAGTGATGTGTTGTTTACATATAGAGTTTCATACAACTTATAAATCCTTCTATATTTGAACATATCTCTTAATTTAACTACAGACTGGACATCTAGCTTCTTATTATAAGCTACCTCTTAACCATGTGCTTGTGGGACTTTTGTTCCTTACACGGTACGTTCTTTAGTTAATCCATTTTGTATTGGTTGTAGTTCCACAGTGACATAAATTAAGCCACAAAGGTATAATATTATAGAATGGATGTGAAGACCATTTGATGTTATCTGCATAACTTGTTTGATGATCGATGGTAGCTTACTTTTTAACATAGGCCAATCGCTGCCCTTTTACGAGTTAATCACCTATAGAGTCATTGTAGTGTTTACAAGTTAGATTATATAATTCTAAATTTTTCTAATGTATTCTTAAATAGCAAACAATACACATGGAGTGACATATGAAACAAAATTTTCCTAGTTGTTAAAACTACTAGTTAGTAACCCGTGCATTACTCAGTATATAATCCCATTGCTTACCAAACAAAATGAAATATCAACTCCTCAACAAGTTACTTTAAAACTATCAGTTAAAGCACTAGTGATATGTGTACAATTTTGAAAAAGAAAGTAAAAGTCTGTTGGAAAAAATAATTTCAATACCAGAAAATTAATTACTACTAATTGAATATTGTAAATAACAAAATTGGCAAACAACAAACGAATAATAAATTGGGGAGAAAAAGAATTAAGGAATGAGATGTTATCATAAATCGTGCAGAGCGCTGTCCTGAAAGGTTTATCTCCGCCTTATTTGGAGCTTTGCTTGGTTGACGAGGCATCGACGGGAAAAACCTGCAAGATAAGATGTGGATATGCTAGTGAACTCACCCACACGATGAACCCAACCATCTCCAAACATATCCATTGAACATTTCACATATCACTAATGTAACTAAATTCATTGCAATCATCCTTAGGCCTATCTTAGCCTTCAATACAGAACCATAGATTAATATAACTTCATAATAAAAATTTATCTCAAATTTTTCAAATAGGACATAGTCTAGTTTCTTAAATATCAACCATCATTTTACTGAAAATCCATTAAATATCTCTTAAATGTTCATCAACATAACTGAACTATAATTTAAATTCTTAACATACGATATTATTAGCCTAAGAGCTATTAGTGCATATCTACCGATTTTTTCCTCCAGTATCAATATACTTTTTCTCTATCGTCAACAATAGTAGCTTTCATAAAACTTCCATGTAATAGTACCGATTGAGAATTAATCTCCCTCCAAATCATTGCTAAAAGTCTATTTGACTTCTAGAAACCCCATCTAGTTATTCATTACTACATTTGCTTGAATTTTAGTACTAATATGTCAGTACCCACTTCTTATAATAATATATTTTTCTCAAGCTAGGTCTTTATCAATCTTAGGTCAACTTTGCACTTTCATACTCATGTTGTATTCCGAATTCATACGTCAATAAGTTCTATAACAATATATCTCTTTATTCATACACTTATATCTTCTATATCTCCAAAAGCTTTCGTATTAAAACCTTATTTCAATCAGATTAACTAGAACAAACAATCAAAACCACATCTTGAACAACTTCTTGTGTTCATATGTCTTGATAATAACCAATAAATCCCAACTTCTTGTGTTCATATGTCCTGATAATAACCAATAAATCCCTTAAACAAAGGTATGTATTCTGACAATCTATCCCTTTCAATATAACCTAATTTATTAATCAATAAATAAGATTGAACCACCTTAACTGTCAATCACATTTCCTACTAACTTAGGCCATAAATTTACTTTTGAGCAATGCCATTAGTAGGATCATCAAAACAGACAATATTGATCATGATATCAAAACGGAGTGAACAAGATTAACTAATCACCAATGAGGGAAAGAATATTCTAATAGGCCTTTTACAGTGCCTCAATCATGAAAATGATCGGCTTCATAATCACAATCTTGACTCTACTAAAGGACACTTGCTTCATTATCTACAAGGACAACCTAAAGTTCTTATACTAACTTTGCCACGACTTGAACTGGGGGTCCATGACTAGCATATGGCAAAGTCTTACAATAAGCTCACCCAAGCCATACAAGCCTCATAATTTGTAATTCCAAACTGATAATCTAAATAGCCACCATAGGGCATCAGAAAATACTTTATTTCAGTATAAATTCAAACTTATAATATCTGATAAGTGAATCTCAATCACCATCAATTTATTACAAAATAAAAATACTATAATGTAGTCTAATCGGTGACTACATTAACAGATTGACAAGATCCTACTTGTAAAGATAATGGAGCATATCTGAGAGCATTAGCCAACAAGGCTTTCAGATCCAATGTAAATAAATAAAAATAAAAAAAATGGTTCAGACTTGCCTACACGAATAGTGTGTAGGGCTCACAAAAAATAATTGAACACTCTTTCGAACAAACCAAAGGAGTCAAATCAGAAACAATTTTTTCCCTTATCTGAAAAATATATAATAATGATGGGTGAATTTATAACTCAGTGAGCAGTCAATACCTACTACACTAGAAATGGGATAAGTGGGGAAACAAGTTTTTAGGAGTAATAACAAAATAATTTGTGAAATACTAAATTGCAAATAAAACTAAATAAAAATACTTAAGAAAAATATAATAAGCATACACAATTCTTTCTAAAATATAAGAGTTTTAAATCAGTCATTATAAATTTTATTAAAAAATATATACATTATAAAGCACTAAAGTCAATAAATAATTTCTAGTAACAAATCTCAAACATTGAGCAAATCAATTAGAACAAAATTCAAACGGAATAATTCACTAAGCAGAATCAGAACAAACCGAGCACACAGCCTGCCGAGGTAAGCTAACCAATTTGACAAGCCCAATGCTTGAACTAAACAAACCAAGCACACAACTCGCAGATAAACTAACCATTCTGACAAGCCCAAGCCTTGAACTAATGAGCATCACTCTCCAAATCCATAACCAATCCATGTGTACTAACTTAACACAAAGTTAGCATCTCCTCTACAGAGTCTAATCTTAGGTACATCAAGGCTAACATTTACTGCTGTTAGATACAGCGTTTTGACATGGTTTCCTCTGAAAAAGAAAAAGCAATTTAAAAAAATATCATATTTCGTAAGAAAATAAATTTTTCAAGTGAAAATAAAAAAATTTATTAAAATCAATCTTATTTTAAACAGAAAATTTCTTGACATTAGAAAACTCACTCAAAAATATTTTTAGATATGCTTTTCTTAAGCAACCAATGCCGATAATAATTATCAATATAACATTAATCCATATTCTGAAATAATTTTCATTAATGATCTAAAACTATTGTTTATAACAATGACCATCATTGGCCCAAAACTGATATATGAAATAATTGTCGTAATTGTTCCAAAACCATTATCAATATATTAACCATCAACAAAAATTATCAATTCATTCATTATTTCATAATAACCATACTTAAAAGTCAAATGTGAGTTTTTTCAAAATTTTGCTTATCCCAAAAGCATCTACGGTTCTAATATACTCAAAATAAAAATTTCTAAAATTCTTTAAAAATTTAAAAATGACAAATAAACATGTAGCAGATAATAACCACTCACAGTATTTAGCGATTTTCAATTAGGTCCTCTTCCGTCGATTTGCCTTGGTGATATGGAGGTTCCCTATACTGTTTTATAACTATAGAAAAATACCAATATCAATCGTAGACAATTAATATTCCTAATTGAATCCCTAAATTCTAAAAATTTCTATATCCCAAAGCCTAAATCCACTACCCAAAATTTGCCCAATGAATAACATAAAATAAAAATTAAATAAAAATAAAAATGAAATAAAATAAAATAACAACATTAAATAACAACATAAAAAAATGCCTCTAATTAAAATATCTACTTACCTAACTTAAGACAGGATAACGCAAAATCTGAATCAACGTCAGATCTTGCTCTCAAAATTTACTAGAGCCTCTTACTCCTTTTACAAAGAGCCTAGAGTGGAAAGACAATTAAATTTCTTTACCTTAGAGTCTATATATTACCATTCCGATAAGGAATGAATTTACTACTTTTTTTATATAGGACTTAAAACTAAAATAATATAAAAAAAAAATTTCCTCCAATGTGAGACTTAAATAATAACTCCTTTATCTTTCTTCTTTTTTTTTTAACTTATCCTCATTTTGTTATGATTATCTTCTCACATGATTTATTTAAATTCAATATACTATACAAATTAATTAATATGAGATAAATTTTGAGTTAGTTAAATGATTATCAATAACATTTATAAAGATTAAAAGGGTAGATATCATTTCAAAAGAACATATACATATATATATATATATATATATATACACACACACTCAATATAATATCGTTTACATTAAAAATATATATAAAAATCAAGTGATCAAATTAATTAATGGGTTGGGTTGAGTTAAGATAATACTATAATCCAACCCAATTCAACCCATGATATATTTAAATCCAATATAAATATATATAAATGAATTAATAATGAGATAAATTTTGAGTTAGTTAAATGATTATCAATAACATTTATATAGATTAAAAGGATATATATTATTTCAAAAAAATATAAATTTCTATATAATTATCACAATATTACCATTGTGGAAAATTGCAAATCTCTAGATAGCAAGTATAGAAATAGACCTAGGATTAGATTTTCAAGACCCTGGTGGTTTTCGAATGGGCTTCAAGTTTGAAGGCACCGATCAAGAACTTATCAGATTCTATTTTGTGGTAACAGGCAACCCCGATGATGACATTATTCTGGAAATTTAGTGAAGGAGCGCAGAGGCAGAGGCAGAGGCCACTTGGGTTTAAAAAAGATTCCGTTTTGAGATGAGTGTCAAATAACTCAAGTTGCCTCTTCCTCTGCCTTTGCGCTCCGTTATCACTGGATACAGGCACATGTTGGTTCGTTTTCTTTAGCTTAGTGAACATCTCGGTTGCAAACTTCTCCCACATTTGCATTGGATTGTCGTCAAGTCAGATTCAAGAACGGTGGCATCATTAGGCAAAGGTTCCCCATTCGTGAGCTCATCATCTACGGACTTAAAGACGGGCTGTGATTGTGAGCCATCATAGAGCTATCATTTTTTTTTTTACAATGGTGGTACAGAGGTTTGAACTTATGACTTTCTGCAAATTATTCAAACCCCTCACCACTAACCCACTTTTAGTTGCTTATCATAAAGGTATCATTATCATTTGTCTCCTTGTGTTTTTCATGGGATGATCACAACTTAAAATGCTTTTTCGGCAGTACTATCCCATACTACATGAAATATTAAGAGGAGCCTCCATTCAAAAATTCATGCTAATTAATGAACCATTATTAGTTTCCTTTTGCAATATCTCGAGATATTCTTAAACTCCAGTTGATTGTAGGAAAACATCTCTCTTAGATATATTAATTAAAAGAATCTGTTTAAGTTGGATACAACCAAAGTTGTATTGTCGCTTTGAAGAATAGATCAAGGCAAGAAAATTCAAGAACTAGCAGCAACTGAATTTGTTGGCCAGTATGATTAATATCATGAACACCAACTCTGTAACATCACCTTGGACTGTATTTGCATTTTTTTTTCTTTTTCTTTCATTGCATTTATTGCACTTTCTTTCTCATGGGTTTATTACGAATTTTGATTATTTCAAGTTATTAATTCTTCATTGAGCAGATTTCCATTTTATTCTCTTTGCTAATACATACATTGACTCTAATTAAGACCTTATTACTTTTCTTAATTTATCACTTGATAATTCAAATTGTGTGATAATAATGTAAGATGTTTAATTCAAATGAGTCATATAGGTAAAACAAACTTTATTATCTCAATATTGATATTTTAGATCCTGTATCTTGATAGTTGATACTGTTTTTCAGCGTTTGAATTTTATTGCCGCATAGTGTTCCTAATGCAGACGGCTTAAATAGCAATTCCAGTGTGATGGATGTGGAATTTGCAGGATCCATACATTCACCGTTTTGAGGGTCATTAATTTGTCACACTTTTTAACAATAATAGCACCATTCAAATTCCATCTATTTTTTTATTCACTTCTGACTCTGTAAGAAGGTGGGGCCTAACTTTTCTTCCCGCAAGTTCGGTAGAAAGTGAAATGTCCTTTGTTGCCTATTGGACCCAAATCCTTTGCCTCTGTTCTTCTCTTGTTATCTTTCATCACTTTTGTATTTTGGTGGTTGGCTGCTTGCATTCCAACAACAACTTAACAAGCTTCTCACCAAATCATTAGAAGTACACCTTTCAATTATCCTTTTTTTTTAAATTTCTTTTGCGATAAACCTCCTTTTTTAGGGATATAATCACAAGATTAGGCACGCTTATGCAAAATGGTCAAATCTCTTACCATAAGAAGCTAGTAATTAATACAAGACTAGTTTTTCACACGTGCAATGCACAATATAAAAACCTTATCATATAAACATTAAATGCATATAAATTAAAAAAATTAAAAATAATAAGTTTATTATGAATTTATGTATGATGTATGAAAAATAATATTCAGAGACAAAAATAACTTACATATGAATATATATAAATATATGTGTTTAAAATTGTCAGCATCCAATTTTGTTTGGACCACTAAATTAGAAAAATATAAAAAAATAAAACAGAAAAAATAAAAAATTAACTTAGTCCCATAGTCCAATACTTTAAAAGACCAAAATGACCTAATCTCATTTTTTTCAAGTAGCCTAACAAGTCCAATCCAATAAAGTCTAAACCCAAATCTCTTTTGAAAAGAGTAAAAGGAAAAATTTTAAACTATCTAAATCAATTTTGAAATTTAAATTTAAAATTGAATTATGAAGAGTTAATATTGATTGATTTTGTGAATTTAATGTTAATTGATTGTGGGTATTAATTTTGATTAAAACTAATAAAAAGAAAATCAGATCAGATTGAAAATTTAGTTGAAAAAATTAAATGAGCCTAAGTCTATAAATAAAGGAACAAATTAAAGAAACGGGTGGGAAATAAAAAAGAGGCTAGGAGAAAGAGGAGGTCTGAACGACGAGAAGTTTTGGGGCGGAAGACAAGTCCAACACTCGGATCTGATCAAATTTGACTGGTATTTCTAATTTGATTTGAGCTTCTAATTAATCTCATACTTTCTCATTGAGCATGCTGGGCTGTGAAATTCTATCTTGCAGATCTGACTGTTGCAATGTAGTCTAAGAGTGATATTTACGATTATGATTGTTCTGGCTTTTGGTTTGAATTGTTTAATAGTGCTGATGCCTTTTTTTCAGTTCTTTGTTTTGTGATTTTAATCTTTTTTTTTCCTATTAATTTGCAAGCATTGGGTACTATTTGCAGTATACATTTTTTTTTGTTAAAAAAAAAAAAACCAGCATGTCCCTGTTTTGCATTGTGTGTCTTTTTTAATGCGTAAGTTAATTGGTGCTTCTTTGTGCCGTGAAGTCTTTACTTTTCTGCCCATAGGCTCTACTGGAACAAATCTTTCATATGTGTGTTTTGTGGCTAAGTAGACTAGGTATACGGTTCATGTGTCAAGTTTTTTTTATTGCTCATGTTGATAATAATAAGGAGGATAATGAAAAAAATATAAAGAAAATGTTTACGGAAATGGAGAGTAAAATAATAGAAATATATGGTCTTCTCTCGTTGATATTCAGAATGTTATACTGGATGCAATATTTTGATATTTTGGTTTTATTTCATTTACTTTTTTTTTGTATATACTTTGCAGATTTGGTTTCATTTAATTTGGAATGTTTGTTTCATTTTTATTTATATGTTTTCTTGTTTGCTGTTATATACATTGTTATTATGTTTTTGTTTTACACAAATGCACACGATAAGATTACTTTTTATGCTCATCAAGTTTTTCTATTAGAATATTGGCATTATTTTGGATCTTGATTAAAATTTAGTTGCATTGGAATTTATTTTATTTACTTGTCAATCTTTAAAAATAAATACAATAATAATTGAATGAGTATGTTATGGGTTTTGAGGAATAAATCTCCTTAGCCTCTGTGGGGTTTTCAGGAGTAAGTCTTCCTGACCTACATTGGGAGCTTTGAGAAGTAAGTTTTCCTAACCCGTATTTAGAGATTTTGATGAATAAATCTCCCTGACCTATTTTCAGGATAGTTCTATAAGTTAATTTATGACTTAATCTTATAGGATTCACTATTAATCAGTTAATTAATCAAACATTTTCATTTTATCAAGCAAGCATTTTATTTTATTTAATAAAGAATTTTTTAATTTAATCATTCTTAATTTTTTATTAAAATCTTTTAATACACAATTATTTTTTAGACGAAGTACGGACTTTGATTCCTCAATGTAGATACTTTTCGACAAGCCAACCTTATAAATATTTTCATTTAGTTCATTGTTTGTTATTTTGTAAGTATTTTAATTTAATTCATTGATAGTTTTTTATTTTTTTATTTAATTTCATGGGGTAAAATAAATATTTAGAGGCTACTAATTTTGCACAATTAGTTTTAGGGTAACCATTTTGGAACGGATATATAAGGGGTGCAATGAGATTAAGTTTTTATCATTCCCTATGCATAAGTTAACTCTCAAACCTGACTTTATTTCGTAAACCAATCTTAATTTTTTAAAAGGATTTTGTTAATTATTTTATTTAATTAAATAAAAATTAATGACGACTCTATAAAAATATTTCTATAAAATTTATTTTAACAAATTTTATTTGCCTCCCTCGTTGCAGCGCCTTCCAGGTATGTTGTGACAAGAATATTATTATAAAGGATAATATGATACGAATAACTAGTTTATTTAGTTAGTTAAAAGTAACTACATGTGTAAATAGGAAGATGATGAAAAAGATTATATCATTAGTTCATTTTGAGATAAATGTTAAGGTTAGAAAAAAGTTATCTAAAATAAGGTCATTCTTTCTAGTATGATTCATATCAATTGGTCCTTTCATATACTTGAAATTCATCAATGGAAGATGAGACAAAACTAGATCGAATGGAGGAGTTAACGGAGTTTATGGATACTCAATTGCTAAGAGTTAAGAAAATATTGAAGAAGATATACAAAAAATTAAAGCATTTAGGAATCAAAGAAAATCTGATATTGGGCCTAGTCAAGTGCTACATCTTCCTGCATCAAAACTAACAGATCCAAAGGGAATTGGAGATTTTGCAACTGCACCAGAAATGCAAGGTCTGACGGGTAATCAAGATTCTGCAAGAAAGGATAATCAGGTTCAAGAAACACAAGGTTCGGTTGAAATTGCCACTCAAGAAACCGAAATTTCCAGCCATGACGGAGGAGAAGACAATTCTATGTAGAAGATAGAGGTGTTGACCACTGTAAAAGAACATTCAGTCCAAAACACAGTAATCGAGCTGCCTGCAACTCAGAGCAAGAAAGCCAGAAAATGGAGCTTGGGAGTGCAGCACACGAACCAAATCTAAGACCAGATGTGACTGTGGTGAGTGCCAAAAATGATGCCACTGACCATCGATTGAAGAGAGTGGGGCGCCACTGTCGAAGAAATAGTGTTGGTCTCAAGATGCAAGCGGTTAGTTGAGTAATAGTGGCCATGGCAGAACAGGAACCAAATGGGTTTCGATCAAAGATTCAAGAATCCTCCAAAATCTAAATTTTATGATATTTTCCACACCAGGCTAGAACTGAAGCCTCCAGATTGGCAAGGTTTTGTGATACTTAACTATGTAGTTCCAACCAAACCCGGAGATGAGAGAATCAAGATACAAGCGAAAATAGTTCCGCATGACGGTGTATTGGTTTGGTCCCGCATACCCTTTGCCGTCATCAAACCTGTTTGTAACTTTCGAGGAGTGAATGGCAATACTCACTTCGCTCAATTTCTTCTTATTTCCATTGTCAATTACAGTGCAAGAGAAATTGCAATGGAAGTACATGATCAACAACCAAGGAAGCAAATTCCTACAAAATATGGAGAAATCATAGGGCCAAAAAACAGGACCAATAAGTATAAGGGTTGTTATGTTCCAAGGCCATGGCAGAATCATAAAACAATGGATGCTGGCCGAGCCATTTTGAAGAACCCCACTCTCTGAAATAGTGTTGTAATTGGAAGCCTTGCTACGTAACTTATTAGTCGAGCAAGGCCTAGAGATGCTGCTGTTGTTCAACCACAAGCATCTGCTCCGCATTTGAGTGTTAAAGGCAAGGTTATGAAAATCGAACCGGTCATTGAACCGGTCGAGGTACTGATTTAAGGTTCAATAGTCGAACCGTGGTCGAATCGGAGTATAATTAAATATATATTTATATATATATTTATATATTTATATATAAATATATATAATTATTTATATAGTACTAAAATAAATAAAAATTATAAAAATACAATATAAATCAATAATAAAATTATTTGAAACACAAAAAAATAATATCATAGATCAAAAAAAAATATTGCATTCATATAATCAACACAACAAAAAAATGTCATAAAATAAAAAAATATTACATTTATATAAATAACATAAGTTCAACAATATTTCATCAAAAGTAATCATAAAAAATTTCATAAATTATACAGGATCATCATAATTAGCATTAAGTTATTGAACATTTTCATTAAAAAAGATCTTATTCATCTCCACCATCATGATCATCATCAATAAAGGAAACAATTACAATCACTCAAGGAGCTAATCACTGGCTAATTGACAGCAATCAAATAAAAAACAATTGACTATAATACAAATCTTCTATCACTTCTCATCAAGCTAAAGGTTACAAGCTCTTGGTTTGTTACAAACAAGTAAGAAAATAAATTAAAAATATGATGGGCATAATAAACTGGCTGGAGAGACAACACAGACACTGCTGGAGAGACAACACAGCAAAATGATGGCTGGAATGATGAAAAATCAGAAAAGCAGTGGATGACTGCTGAAATGGTGCACAGCCAGGTGAGCAGTAGATGGCTAGAATGATGCACAACGAGAACACAATGACTCACAGCTCTGCTGAAATGGAAAAAAAAAAGTCAAAAACGCAAAACAGAGGTGTTTTCCTTGCTTGTGCTGGATTTTGAAATATTTTTTGGATTTTATCTATTTTACATCTTTAACTAGTAAATAAAAAAATCAAACAAACGAGGAAAACAAACAAAAGAAGCTCCATAAGTTCAAAAGAAAAAAAAAGACCAAATCATCAACGGAAACGGAAAGAGAGGGATTCGAACCCTCGGTACAAAAATTCGTACAACGGATTAGCAATCCGACGCTTTAGTCCGGTGCGGTGGCGCTGCTGGCTGGGCTACACCGGAGTTGCGGTGTGGAGACGAAGCTGACAGTGCTGGCTGGCTGCGGTGCGAGACGGAAGCTGCTGCGGCTGGGGTTTCGATCGCGAAGGAAGGAAGGGGTTTCGATCGCGGAGAGACGGATCTGTTGCGGCTGGGGTTTCGATCGCTGAGGGAGGAAGGGGTTTCGATCGCGGAGGGAGGAAGGGGTTTCGATCGCGGAGAGACGGAAGCTGCTGCGGCTGGGTTGCGGAGAGACGAAAGCTGGGTTTTCAAACTTTCGATCGTCGCGGACGGAAGCTGCTGCTGCGGCTGGGTTACGGAGAGACGAAAGCTGGGTTTCGAACTTTCGATCGTCGCGGACGGAAGCTGGTGCACGGACGGAAGCTGCTGCGCGGACGGAAGCTGCTGCTGCGCGGACGGAAGCTGCTGTGCGAACCGGTAATTGTACGGACCGGTACCGGTTTGACACCGGTTCTCCGGTTCTTGACCGGTTTTTGACCCTCCTGGTTCTGGGACACAGCCCGAACCGGAGAGGGAACCGGTTCCCGGTCCGACCAGTCGAACCGGCCGGTCCGGTCCGGTTTTCAGAACATTGGTTAAAGGTGGCCATATTTCATGGAATGGGAAGAAGAAACCGAATAGGTATGGACAGAGGTGAGAAAGCTTGGGGAGCTTTAGGAAAAAAAAAAAAAAAAAAAAAGAAGCCCCACGCCTTTTGACATTTGACCATAAAAGCACACATTAAATATTGGGCTGCAACTTTTCAATCCATGGCAGCGTCCATATTGGGGATATGCTTTGATGTTCACACCCATTCTAGTGACAAACATGTGGACGAAATATGGTTGAGTATGAGCCCATGCTTTAGCTTCATTTTCAATTAGAACTTAGATGAATTTGGGTCTATGTCAAATTACTACTATTCTCAATTCATTGTGAAGTGGCTCGAAGAAAAAAAAAAATAGTTCGTATCGGATATGTTTTTCAATTGGTTGCACCCATATTAACCTTGGAGATAAGGTTATTTTTGATAGGGTAGATATTGATAGGAATAGTTAATTTAGTTCGTTAATTAGTAATAACTACAAGTATAAACTAAAAAAAGATAAAAAGAATTATATCATTAATTCATTTAAAAAAAAAGTTAAAGTTAGAGAAAGATTCTCTATATTAAAGCTATTATTTCTAGTATGATTCATATCTTAACATGTATGGAACCTAACATCATATATATAGAAAAAATATCTTACATAAAACCTGATAAAGTAAAATAGATATGAAAAACACAATAATCAATCATATAAAAAATTTAAAATTTTCAGTTAAATAAAATAATTAATTAATTTATATAAAAATATGTATGAATTTATGAATCTACGCATTTTTAGGTTTTTGGTTTGTAAAGTGTTGGTCATGAGTAGTGTACCAAAAGAAAAGTCTTATTCATGAATTTCATATATCTTCTTCGGCTTGCTTGTAATTGGGGGTATCACAAGTTGATTTAATTTGGGTTCAAGAAAAAATTAATTCAAATTGTTAGGTTGGTTTGAAATTTTGTCAAAGTTTTTCTTTAACTCGAATCAAACCAAACTGATTATTGTTGGATTAATTTTAATCGACTAATGAAGTTATATATATATATATATATATATATATATATACACACACTCAATATGATATCGTTTTACATTAAAAATATATATAAAATCAAGTGATCGAATTAATTTGAATTCACCGGTTTGAAAAAAATAAAAATATCTAATATTGAAATGAATGGGTTGGGTTGAGTTAAGATAATACCATAATCCAACCAAATTCAACCCATGATATATTTAAATCCAATATAAATATATAAATGAATTAATATGAGATAAATTTTGAATTAGTTAAATGATTACCAATAACATTTATATAGATTAAAATGATATATATTATTTCAAAAAAATATAAATTTCTATATAATTATCACAATATTACTATTGCGGAAAATTGCAAATCTCTAGATAGCAAGTATAGAAATAAATAGACCTAGGATTAGAGTTTAAAGACCCTGGTGGTTTTCGAATGGGCTTCAAGTTTGAAGGCTCCGATCAAGAACTTATCAGATTCTATTTTGTGGTAACAAGCAACCCCGATGATGACATTATTCTGGAAATTTAGTGAAGGAGCACAGAGGCAGAGGCAGAGGCCACTTGGGTTTAAAAAAGATTCCGTTTTGAGAGGAGTGTGAAATAACTCAAGTTGCCTCTTCCTCTGCCTTTGCGCTCCGTTATCACTGGATATAGGCACATGGAGGCTCGTTTTCTTTAGCTTAGTGAACATCTCGGTTGCAAATTTCTCCCAGATTTGCATTGGATTCTTGTCGCCATTCAAGTCAGATTCAAGAACAGTGGCATCGTTAGGCAAAGGTTCCCATTCATGAGCTCATCATCTGTGGGCTTGAAATCATGTCTCGAAGACGGACTGTGATTGTGAGCCATCACAGAGGTATCATTTTTTATTTTTACAATGTTGACACGGAGGTTTTAACTTATGACTTTCTGTTAATTATTTAAACTCTTTATCACTAGCCCACTTTTAATTGCTTATCATAGAGGTATTATTATCATTTATCCCCATGTGGTTTTCATGAGACCATCACAACTAAAATGTTTTCCGGTGGTACAATCCCAAACTACATGACATATTAAGAGGAGCCTCCATTCAAAGCTTCATACTAATTAATGAACCATTATTTGTTTCCTTTTGCAATATCTCGAGATAGTCTTAAACTCCCGTTGATTGTGGGAAAAAATCTCTTTTAGATATATTAATTAAAAGAATCTGTTTAATTTGGATACAACCTAAGTTGTATTGTCGCTTTGAAGAATAGACCAACGCAACAAAATTCAAGAACTAGTAGCATCTGAATTTGTCGGCCAGTATGATTAATTTCATGAACACCACCACTGCAACACCACCTTGGACTGTATTTACATTTTTTTTTCTTTTTCTTTCATTACATTTATTGCATTTTCTTTCTCATGGGTTTATTACGGATTTCGATTATTTCAAGTTATTAATTCTTCACTGAGCAGATTTCCTTTTTATTCTCTTTGCTGATACATCCATTGACTCTAATTAAGACCATATTACTTTTTTTAATTTATCACTTGACAATTCAAATTATGTGATAATAATGTAAGACGTTTAACTCAAATGAGTCATCTAGGTAAAATGAACTTTATTATCTCAATATTGATATTTGAGATCCTGTGTCTTGATAGTTGATACTGTTTTTCAGCGTTTGAATTTTATTGCCACATAGTGTTCCTAATGCAGACAGCTTAAATAGTAGTTCCAGTCTGATGGATGTGGAATTGGCAGGATCCATACATTCACCGTTTTGAGGATCATTAATTTGTCACACTTTTTTACAATAATAAGACCATGCAAATTCCATCTTTTTGTTGATTCACTTCTGACTCTGTAAGAAGGTGGGCCTAACTTTTCTTCCATCAAGTTTGGTAGAAAAATGAAATGTCCTTTGTTGCCTATTGGACCCATCCATTGCCTCAGTTCTTCTCTTGTTATCTTTAATCACTTTTGTATTTTGGTGGTTGGCTACTTGCATTCCAACAAGAACTTAACAAGCCCCTCACCAAATCCTTTTGAAGTACACCTTTCAATTATTTTTTTTTTAATTTCTTTTGTGATAGACTTCATTTTTTAGAGATATAATCACAAGATTAGGCACCGCTTCTTCAAAATGGTCAAATCTCTTACCGTAAGAAGCTAGTAATTAATACAAGACTAGTTCTTCACACTGAAATGCATGGTGTAAAAACCTTAACATATAAATATTAAATGCATATAAATTAAAAAAATTAAAAATAATAAGTCTATTATGAATTTATGTATAATACACGAAAAATAATATTTGTAGAGATAAAAATTATTTACATATGAATATATATATATATATATATATATATATATATATATATATATTTAAAATATCATTATAAAGGATAATATGATAGGAATAGCTAGTTTAGTTACTTAGTTAGTAGTAACTACATATATAAATTGAAAGAGGATGAAAAAAAATTGTGTTATTAATTCATTTTGAGAGAAATATTAAAGTTAGATAAAAGTTCTTTAAAGTAAGATTATTCTTTCTAATGTGATTCATATCAATTAATACTTTTATTTTCTTGAAATTTATCAAAAGAGGATAAAGCATGACTGGATCGAACAGAGAAACCAACGGATTTCATGAAAACTCGATTGACAAGAATCAAAGAAAATATTGGAGAAGATATATAAGAGATTAAAGCATTTAGAAATCAAGGAAAATCTATTATTGGGACTACTCAAGTGCTAGAGCTTCCTGCATCAAAAATAACATATCCAAAGGGTAATGGAGATTCTGCAACTGCACCAGAAGTGCATGGTTTGAAGGGTAATCAAGATTCTACAAGAAAGGATAGCCAGGTTCAAGAAACACAGTTCGGTTGAAATTGCCACACAAGAAACTGAAATTTCCAACCATGACGGAGGAGAAGACAATTCTATGCAGAAGATAGAGGTGTTGACCATTGTAAAAGAACATTCTGTCCGAACATAGAAATCGAGCTGCCTGCAACTCAGAGCAAGAAAGCCAGAAAATGGAGCTTGGGATTGCAGCACACGAACCAAATGTAGGACCAGATGTGACTGCGGCAGGTGCCAAAAATGGTGCCATTGACCATCGATTCAAGAGAGTGGGGCACCACCGTCGAAGAAATAGTGTTGGTCTCAAGATGCAAGCTGTTAGGCTGGTAATAGTGGCTATGGCAGAACAGGAACCAAATGGGTTTCTATCAAAGATTCTGGAATTATCAAGATTTTTAACTTTCTGATATTTTCCACACCAGGCCAAAACTGAAGCCTCCAGATTGGCAAGCTTTTGTGGTACGTGACTACGTAGTTCCAACCAAACCCAGAGATGAGAAAATCAAGATACAAGCGAAAATAGTTTCGCGCGACAGTGTATTGGTCTGGTCCCGCATGCCCTTCGCCGGCATCAAACTTGTCAGCAGCTTTCGAGGAGTGAATGGCAATATGACAGTGCAAGAGAAATTGCAATGGAAGTACATGATCGACAACCAAGGAAGCAGATTCCTAAAAAATATGGAGAAATCATACGGCCAAGAAACAGGACCGATAAGTATAAGGGTTGTTCTATTTCAAGACCATTGCAGAATCATAAAAGAATGGATGCTAGCCAAGCCACTTTGAAGAACCCCTCTCTCCCGAAATGGTGTTGTAATTGGAAGCCTTGCTACGCAACTCATTAGCCGAGCAAGGCCTAGAGATGATGCTGTTGTTCAACCACAAGCATCTGCTCTGCATTTGAGTGTTGAAGGTGACCATGTTTCATGGAATGGGACGAAGAAACCGAATGGGTATGGACAGAGGTGAGAAAGCTTGGGGCGCTTTAGGAAAAAAAAAAAGTAAAAAAGTCCCACACCTTTTGACATTTGACCATAAAAGCACGCATTAAATATTGGGCTGCAATTTTTCAATCCATGGCAGCGTCCATATTGGGATATGCTTTGATGTTCACACCACATTCTAGTAACAAACGTGGACGAAACATGGTTGAGTATGAGCCTATGCTTTAGCTTCATTTTCAATTAGAACTTAGATGAATTTGGGTCTACGTTTGATTACTACTATTCTCAATTCATTGTATAGTGGCTTGAAGAAAAAAAAAATTAGTTGGTATGTGATATGTTTTTCAATTGTTTACACTCATATCAATCTCGAGAATAATATTATTTTTAATGGAATAGATATGGATAGAAATAGTTTAGTTAGTTAGTAGTAACTATGTGCATAAATAAAAAAAGGATGAAAAGAATTATATCATTAGTTCATTTTAAGAGAAATGTTAAGGTCAGAGAAACATTCTCTAAAATATGGCCATTATTTCTAGTGTGATACATATCATAATATGTATAGAACCTAACATTATATATATATAAATATATATATATATATATATATATATATATATATATATATTTTACTTAAAACTTGATAAATTTGCTAACTAGACCTTTAGTCTATTGATGGTTTTGTAATGAAATATCATTTATATTTTTATTTAGTTTTATATGTAAAAAAAAAAGAATATATTCATTTAATATATGTTGAATTTTAATGTTTAGAATTTTGAGTATTAAAATAAACTATTAATTTTGCTTTATTAAATGAATGTGTTTTCTTATTTTTCTCCATATATAAATTTGAATAAAGATATAAATAATTTGTCATCATAATATATTTATGAGCTAACTGTAACATCGTCTTTTATATTTATAGGTGACACGTAAATTATAAATCGATATTTGCATTTATTTGCCATGAAACCTAGGAGATAGAATTATTTAATTGTTATTTATTTATTTATTATTTAAATTTTAAAAGATAAAAATTTATTTAGCCAAGCCAATTGTAAAAATTTTATCTTACCAATAATAATAAACATATGATTAGAAAGTTTAGAATTAAAAAGGGAAGAATTAAATAATTAAAATAAATACCAAGAAGTACCCTATTTACTTGACTCACAAGTAACTTTAGGATAAAAAGATTTGTGGATGGAAAATTTTCAAAATATGATCTTAATTTGATTAACCATAATTAGTTAATAAAGGTCGTAATTTAATCTGGTATAAATATTTTATATAGTAGAACTTAATTTCTTCTATTGAATGGAAAAAGCAAACCACAATAAGAAAGGGAGCGTGAAAATTTTACATGTAACAAAATTGGAAGAAAAATCCACTTTACTTAAATCCCATTAGCTAATAAAAATGTCATTCTATAATCTATTAAAATAATTATGAGGAGAAACTAATTTAAGTTAGATTGAAATTTAACTAACAAATATATAAATCAAGCCTAATCACCCCTTTGGCCATGGTAATAACTAATCTCTGGTAACGGCACCAAAAACTTGTTGATCTAAAAGTATATTTACACAAATGCACAGGTCAAATAAGTAAAAAAGTGAAAAGATATCGATCCCTCGAGGATTTGTATCTATACTAATGCTAAATATGAAAATTAAATATTCCTAACCTTATCTAAACAAACACTAAGATAAGCTAAATTTCAAAATTCTTGTCACAACCTGAATTAGGAGTCCATGACCGACATATGACAAGGGCTTACCATAGGCTCACCTAAGCCACACAAGTCCCAAAACTATAACTTTAAACATATAATTCAAAATAACTACCACATGGCATCAAAAATACTTTATTCCAAAAATTTATACTTTATAAGTTCTGATTTACAAAATATCAGATAAATGAATTATGATCACCAGCAATTCACTCAAAAACAAATGTAAATTCAATCTCTAATTGACATGGTTCTTTCTTATAAAAATAATAGAGCACTTCTAAGAGTCAGCCAATTAGGCTTCCAAATTCAAATATAAATATAAAAGACAAATGTTTAAACTTACCCATACGAACAATGTGATGAGCTCACTAAATAACTAAGAACTCTATCAATTAAATCAAAGAAGTTAAAGTAAAATCAATCTCATTACCTATATTTAAAAAACATGTAATTTGGGTGAGTTTATAACTCAACAAGTAGTTAATACCTATTACACTGAAAACGATACAAGTGAAGGCACGAGTTTTTCTATAAAATAAATACAGAATATGTATGTATACAAGAAATCAATTAAGAATTAATAGAGAAAAAAATAACTTAACAAAATAATATTTTCTAAAATAAAATAGTTCAAACTTGTGATCATAATAATTACTTTCAAAAAATTTCATAAAATAGTAAGTCAATAGACCAATATTTTCAATATATCAAAATCTGAAGTAATTAATTAAAATGTAATTGGTATGGGAGAATTCATTAGGCAGAACTAAAACAAATCAAGCACACAGCTTGCGGGTAAACTAACCAAACTATCAAGTTCAAGGCTTAAACTGAACAGACAAAGCACACAGCTCATGGGTAAACTAACCAAACTGACAAGCACAATGTCTGAACTAAATCCGATAAGCTTACAGCTTAAACTGACGAGCGTCATGTTCGAAAAAGATATTTAACTCACGTGACCCACTGTGCTAGTCTCCCCCAACCATCTAGAATCTAATCTGATTATATAAGATGCAACAGGCTAACATTCACTGCTGCTAGATATAGTGTCTAACAAGAATTTCTCCTAAAAAAATTATTTTAAAAAATAATTGTAATACATATAAAAAATAAATTTTCTTATGAATATCAATAATATCAAATTTATAAACTTAATTCAAGAAAATGATTTCTGACAATAGAAAACTCAAACTTTATCATATTTTGAATTTTTCTTTTGCTAACATAACAGATGTTCGTATCAATTTCTATCAATGGTCCAAAACTATTCTAATAATTAGTTTAAACACATGACAATTCAAAACTCAATATTTTTCCTAATAGCAAAAATTGTTAATTCAATCTATGGTTTATCATAACCATGTTCACAAATCAAGTATGAGTTTTTCAAAAGTTTACTTGTCCTAAGAGTCGCTAAAGCTCTACTATATTCAAAATTTAATAGTAACAATCTATTTCAAAATTTTCAAAAGAAATTTCAAATAGACATATAGCAGATAGAAACCACTCACAGCACTAGTAATATCCAATCGGATCTTCCTCTAATAACTTGTCTTGGTGAACTGGAGGTTCTTAGTATCGTTCTAGCTTAAGCCAAAATGGCCTGAACTTTAAATCAACGTCAGATACTGTTCCTAAAATTTACTAGAACCTATTAATCTTTTACAAAGAGCCTAGAGAGGAAAGACAATTAAACTTGTTTATCTTATGATCTATATATAAACATTTATAGGAGAAGTGGTTTACTATTTTTCTAATGTGAAATTTACAAGTACAACAACATTAGACTTTGTTAAAATTATAGGGTTTATGTAGAGTGAAGAAAGAAAAGATGATGGAGATTAAACAATAGTATTAGATTGATATAAGAAAGATGTGGCAGATGTATTATATGTGTTATAAAAGATAAAACATTAATCTCTATTTATATTATAGTATCCTAATCAAATAAGGAAATAAATAGGAAACATAATGAAATTAGGATACAACTTCTAAAATTACTTCCTCAATTAGAGGACTAATTGATTTCGCAATATATTCTAAAGATTTTCTAAAATATTATAAAGATATTGTAAATATTCTAAAGATATTTTAAATAATTTAAAGATATTTTAAATGTATTCTAACAGACTTCTTTCTCAAATGCGAAACATAAATTACAAACCTCTTTCTCTTTTTTTGTAATACTTATCTCAATCCTTTTTTTTTTTTTATATACATATCATTTAAGTACTTGATCATGGATCAATAGAAGTATATTCTATATTTTAGAGAGTTAAAATCTTAATTTAGTTAATAAATTAAAATTAAAATATAAATATATATTTATTTTTCTTTAATTCAGCTGTTCAAATGTAAAATATAACTATTTATCTTCATAAATTTTTAACATTATTTATTAAGTGTTACGTGATAACAAAAACAACTCTAGAAAAATAATGGAGATAAAATAACTATTCAATTAGTATTTGGTTTGTTTTCTGTTTTCGTTTTTAATTAATATGTTTTCAGTTTTAATTATAAAACTACTATTTTATTTTTAATCTGTTTCTTGTTTTTAAAATTTTGTAAAAGAAATGGTGAAAATAAGAATTTCTTATTTTCACTTATTTTTACTATTTTTTTTATAAAATTTTAAAAACAGAAAATAAATCAAAAATAAGATGGCAGTTTTGTAATTAAAATTAAAAATATATTAATTAAAAATAAAATAAAAAACAAACTAAACGCCTAAATTATTCTAAATTTCCAATGCTCTAGTCCTTTTTAATATTTTGTCTCTTTTTGTTTTAGTAATTATTTATCAAATTGGAGGCAATTGTGACATAGTTAAAACCAAAGAATATTCAAGAACTCGGCACGAGGACATGATTTGAACATAAAGGATAGGAATTTGGGTGCTCCTAGTTTTTTTTTAATATTGATATTTTTGGTAATTTGTTAAATTATATTAATTAGTACTTATATTAAATAAAACTAATAATTAATTAATTTATCCATACCAAAAAAATAAATATAAAAATAATCATAAAAAAATTTAGAAGAATAATCAAAATGGATAGCGACCGATGAAATTTTTTCTCTTCTTTTTTTTATTGCAACAAAAATAAAGAAAACTTATACTAAAAAGATACTTGCATTGTAGCTACTCACTAAATAATAAGTAGATAAGAGAGTCTGTTTAATACATGAATCTATTAGAAATTTTGATGTTTTGTCTTGGTAGCCAGTTATAATAACACCTAATTTACCTATCTATGAAGTATCAAAATCTAAAAATCATATTGAAAAAATTACAAAAATCATATTGAAAATCACGTAAGCAACATGAATAATTGAATGCATATAATGGCATAACCACTATAACAACTAAAATCAATTAGAAAATAACTTTTTTTTTTTAACAAAAGTATCAAAAGATTAAATTACAAGGTCGTTAAACTTAAAAGGTCCAACCCATGAATTTTTTTTCCTTAGAAGATTTAAAATCATAACCTATTAACTATTTTGAGATAATAAATATATTATAATATCTAAGATTTATATTAGTATTACTTACTACATAATTATTATTTATTAAAATTAAATATTAATTTTTTTTTATATAGTAGAATCAAACTTCACTTGACAAATTCAAGCAGTATTTCTCTTTTTAAATAATATAATAGATAATAGATGAGAAAGATGCATTTATTATTGGTTAGAGTAGTGATGACTTGAGAATGAAAAGTAAATGGATAAAAAAAAAGAACCAAAAGTAAAGCTCTTCTATCTTTACACAATGAGCAATTTTATTTTAATTATTATTTTCTTCCCATAACTCATGTGCTTTTTATCATTACTTTCTATTTTTTTTAATCCTCTTTCTTTTCGTATACACTTTGAGTTGTTCATATTCTTAAAAATTAAAAAATTTTCCTTAAATGGTATGTAAAAATGCTTTAAAGTATATCTTACCTTTTAATATTGATAAAAATATGAAAATTTAGTTTTTTATGAAATATAAATAATTTGAGGAATTTGATAGTAATGTGAGGAATGGTTGAAATGAAAAAAAATTTCTTATCAATTTGTATTTACTTACACTTAGGAGTGTTTACGGTTTGATTTGTTTTAATTTGAGGGAAAAAATTATCCAAATCAAATTAGTTAGTTTTCTTATATTGGGAACCAATCGACTTTTTCTAATTAGAAAATTGAACCAAACTAAACCATTTCAATCGGTTTAATTCAGTTTAGTCTAATCAATTTTTATTCAAATACTCTTTTTATTAAAAAAATAATATGCAACTAAACTTTTTCTTTTTGATGATTCAATTAACAATAAATTAGCCTAAAAATATTAATAAAAGCATAATCAATTAGATATAAACAATAAATTGATCTAAATATTTATATAAAAATAATAATAAATTAAAATTTAATCATCCATAAGTATGTAATTATAAAAATATATGTATAATTACATGAGTCTGATTTCATTTGATTTGGTTTGATTTCATAAATGAGAACAAAAAATCGAACCAAACAAATCAGTTTGTATATAAAGAGAACAAAATAAAATTGATTAATTTAAGTTTTGTTCGATTTTTGATTTTTCGGTTCAATTTTTTCAGCTTAAATTGGTTTGGTTCGGTTATAAATACCTCCACTTACACTTTGTGATAAGAACACAATGAATAGCAACGACTTAATCTAGAGAACCTTGTTCTCTAACATCTCATAAGATCCTTGATCTTTTGCCTTAGAATC
Organism: Castanospermum australe; assembly: GCA_019955255.1. Classification (NCBI taxonomy): domain Eukaryota; kingdom Viridiplantae; phylum Streptophyta; class Magnoliopsida; order Fabales; family Fabaceae; genus Castanospermum; species Castanospermum australe. The sequence continues at coordinate 410,946 of NSJW01000081.1, forward strand.
TTTTAATTTTTCTAATGATTCAATTAAGTCTCTTATATCCTATTTATACTATTAACTAACTACTAACTAAGAATTCAATACAATTCCTATCACTTTGTTTTTTAAAGTATATTCTATATTTTAGAGAAATAAAATTATAATTTAGTTAATAATTTAAAATTTAAAAATAAATATATTTATTTCTCTTTAGTTCAAGTATAAAATATAACTATTTATCTTCTTAAATATTTTACATTATTTATTAATTATTATGTGATAATAACAATAACTTCAAGGAAAAAAAAAACGATAAGATAATATATAAGTTATTCTAAATTTCTATTGCTCCAGTTGTTTATAATATTTTGTCTCTTCTTATTTTAGTCATTATTATCAAGTTGGACACAACTTTGACATAGTTAAAACTAAAGAATATTAAAGAACTCGTCCTGATAACATGGTTTGAACATGAAGGATAGGAATTTGGATGTTGCTAGTTTTTTTTTTAGAATATTGATATTTTTGGTAATTTGTTAAATTTGATTAATAAATACATATAGAATAAATTAATAATTAATTAATTATCCATACAAAAAAATAAATATTGAAATATTCACAAGAAAATTTAGAAGAATAATCAAAATGGACAATTACTGATGAAATTGTTTCTGTTCCTTTCTTTATTGTGACAAAAATAGAGAAAACTTATATTAAAAAGATACTTGCATTGTAGTTAATCACTAAATAATACGTATTTGAAGGAGGCTGTTTAATACATGAATTTATTAAAAATTTAAGTTTAAGGGTGGTTGTTGGATAAAATAAAGTGGTATAAACTATTCACTTATCTAAGACTTAACAAGCATGACAAATCATTATGTTAAAAATTATGTCAAAAAAATTCTGTTATATAATATTTTCTCAAAAATTTTGATATTTATAAAATATAGGCATTGGAGATTATTTTTAAATTACAATAAAGATTAGATTATATCTTTTGACAAATTAAAATGTCTTGGCCCATGGACTTTTCTCGTTGGAAATTTAAAATCATAATCTATCAACTACCTTGAGACAATAGATCTATTATAACAATTAAGAATTATATCAGCATTATTTATCACATAATTATTATTTATTAGAATTAAATATCAATTTTTTTTTTACATGACAAATTCAAATTCAAATCATATTTCTCCTTGTAAATATTACTAACATCTTGGAATGCACTGTCATGCCTTATCCACATCTTTTAATATTTGCTTATATAATTATTTTATGAATTAACTAATGATAATTTTATTATAATTAAAAATTAGTTAAATAAAAATAATTTTGTAAAAAAATAAAATATATTTAAAATTAGTTATAATAATATATGTAAAAGAAGATAACTTTTTATATTTGAAAGTCATTATAAATGTAAAATATAGTTATCAAAAAGAATGTTTGTATTTATAATTGGGTAAGATATAATTTATACCTTTAAAGTTTATTCGATATCAAATTACTCCATGAGGTTTTTTTCTTTCACTAAACCTTCTAAACTTTGATTTGATTTGAAAACGTTAATTTTGTAATTAAATGAAACAAAAGTCATCTTCACGTACACATCAAGTAACCTAAGTGCACACTATGTGATGATTTAGTTAGAAAATTTTATGAGATAAAATATAATTTTCACCATTGAAGTTTATCCCTATATCAAATTACTTCTTTAAAATTTTTTTGGGTCTCACTAAACCATCCTCAAGTTTGATATAATTTGAAATTACATGTTAATTTCTGTTTAATTTAATAGAAAAACTAACATTTTCAACTTATGCAAAAGTTCAAGAGAATTTTGTGAGACAAAAAATTTTTTAGAAGAGTAATTTGATATGGGAATAAATTTTAAGGGTATAAATTATATTTTACCCTTTATTATTTTATCTTTTTTATTTATATTTAACTAATTATTAATAATTTTTTGAAAAGTGAAAATTAAATACTAAAAAAGGAAATTCCCTATAGTGTACACAGATAATAGAAAATAGATAATACATAGATTGTAATTATAATAGATAGATTAATGGGGCTGGATTTAGATAAAAACAATTAAAGCAATCCATAATTATCCGTTTTTAATTTTTAATGGGCAGTGGGCAGAACTATTTTACCGTTAGAGCTTCCATCTTCGTTGTTGCACGTGACAGGCGCGTGATCATATTCCGTATTTGAAATTCGGACCTGAGCGCCTTTTTCTCAAATCCAGTTTAATCGAAACGCGGCACGTCCACATTCAAAATCGCGGCCCCTGGTACCCTCTCTTCGTTCAAAAAAGAGCGAGACGCAAACCCCTTCGTTTCGTTCTGTTTCTTCTCTCTCAATCTCAATCTCTCCCTCGCCGCTAGAGACTCACAATATCGCTCGCTTCGTTTCTCTCAGAGGTAAAGCTCAGGTACCAATTCCTATCGAAATTTTCATCAGCTTCAATTTTTTTGCGTTTTAACCTAATGCGGTATTCGAATTGAAATTGAAATGGAACGGAAAACCAAGTGCTTTTAAGTTAATTTTCGAGTTTTCGATTGGGTTTTAGGGTTTCCAAGACGGGTTGAGTTAGGCAGAGATGGAGAACTCGGATGGGAGGAACGCAGATTCGACGCAATGCGTGCGAGTCGCCGTCAACATCCGCCCTCTGGTTACATCGGAGCTTCTACTCGGCTGCACAGATTGCATTTCTGTTGTTCCGGGCGAACCTCAGGTGCTATGTTGTTTCTAACTTTTTTTTTGTGGGGTATAAGCCTATGTTCTGGCTTGAATGGCAGGTGCATGATTTTGCCTATCTCTGGCTTTCGTCGTGTTGAATTTGCTGTTAACAGTAATTATGTGGTCATGAAATGGTGTCCTTCGCATTTTAAGTTTTGAGCTTTTCTGTATGTTGGAATTATAAAAATATGAAATTGATTCCTAATTGTTGTTGTGTGCTCGGTAGGTGCAAATTGGGTCTCATACGTTCACCTATGATTATGTTTATGGTAGTACGGGTTCACCTTCGTCTGCAATATACGATGATTGTGTAGCTTCGCTTGTTGATGCACTCTTCCATGGCTATAATGCCACAGTTCTTGCATACGGCCAGGTATAATTTTCACATATTTTTGGTTTTGACCCGATGAATATGAAAATTTTATTTGTGAAACTTTTTGTTATCTTTAGTCTGCGTCTTCATAGTTTGTCATTGGGTTTTTGTTCTCATTATGTAAGACGGGATCTGGGAAAACATATACAATGGGCACCAATTATACCGGAGAGGGAAGTAGTGGTGGAATTATACCCAGGGTGATGGAGACCATATTCAAAAGAGTTCAGGCTATGAAAGAGTCCACAGAGTTTTTGATTAGAGTATCATTTATTGAGGTAAAGAATGCTATCATTGGTTAATGAATTTTATCTGTAATTAAGAACAGACTTTTTAAAACTCGAACTGCTGAAAATGACAGATATTCAAGGAAGAGGTTTTTGATTTGCTCGATCCCAATTCATCTAGAGGAGAAGTGGCATCTACTGCAAAGCTCGCTGTGCCCACCAGAGTTCCCATACAAATCAGAGAAACAGTGAATGGAGGAATAACACTTGCTGGTGTGACTGAGGCCGAAGTAAAGACAAAAGAAGAAATGTCAGCATATCTCTCACGTGGTTCGTTGTCACGTGCCACTGGGAGTACAAATATGAACAGTCAATCAAGGTAAACTGCCATTAAAAAGTCTGCGGCATTCATTGCCTTGTGACTCATTTCTCATGGTTTGATTTGATAACTTTGACTCTAATATTGCATACTAAAATTTATATTAAGGGAAAATTACTTTATAGTATGATGACTGCGTGGCTTATATGCTCTGTCTAGTCGTTCACATGCTATATTCACGATCACAATGGAGCAAAAGAATGGTGATGATATCTTATGTGCCAAACTCCATTTAGTGGACCTTGCTGGTTCTGAACGTGCAAAAAGAACTGGTGCAGATGGCATGCGTTTAAAAGAAGGTATTTCTTATTTCTTGTTGTTAGTGATACCATAGATTTATAGGGTCGGGAATATAATTAATACCAAAACAATATGTTCCGTAGTTTCTGATTATTGTCACAATGGGATTTTGAAATTTGAGTTAATGCATGCCGTTTCTGCTAGCTGAGTTCTAACTTCTAATAAATGCAAGTTGTTTTTTAAATTATTTAATGATCCATTATGGCTTTTTATGGTTTAGGCATTCATATCAACAAGGGATTATTGGCTCTTGGGAATGTAATAAGTGCATTGGGAGATGAAAGAAAGCGTAAAGAAGGAGGCCATGTTCCATATCGTGATAGCAAATTAACACGCCTACTGCAGGTTTGTACAATATTTGTTTTATCAAAACATTTTGTATACTTATCTTCAGCAGCTCTGCTTTTCCTAGCACAAGGATGATTCTTTCTACAAGGTGAAGTATTGAGAAATATAATATCTGGACATAAAAACAAAAATTGTCTATGACTTTTACCCACGAGTTACCAGGTCATATAATTTCAGAGTGTGCTTATTCCTTTTGTTTGACATATCATTAGAGCTTTTGAACTATTAAGTGTCATGTGGGTAAATGTATTGCAACAATCTTGAAACTTGTTTTCAAAATCCCCTGTTGCTGAAAATTGCGATAAGAAAACTTTATTTTTTGTTTTTAGTTTAAAATATCTACGTTTTGGATTAATATTATACCATCATGACATGTATCTGGATAATGAATATGTAGGATTCTCTTGGAGGAAACAGCAAAACGGTGATGATAGGTACACTGTACATACTCAGGGCATGATGATGGTGTATTTTGAAACTTTTAAAATTTCTATTATCACATGTATCATTTAACCCGTTGGAAATGTTACAGCATGTGTTAGTCCCGCTGACACCAATGCTGAAGAGACATTGAACACTTTAAAGTATGCAAACCGTGCTCGCAACATTCAGAACAAGGCAGTTGTAAGTGCTTTGTTAGTCTTATTTATCTTTCTTTTGTTCTTTTGCTTGTGGGCGCCAGGGGGGTGGGGGTCGTTATGTTTCTTACATTTGATGCATTTGAATTTTTTTTGTTTTAGATTAATCGTGATCCAGTGGCAGCTCAGGTGCAGAGCATGCGAAGTCAGATTGAGCAATTGCACGCTGAGTTGCTATTTTACAGAGGTGATGCCAGTGGATCATTTGAAGAACTTCAGGTACATCATTATTTTAGTCAGAAGTTGCTCCCTCGTTTACTGGTTATAGGTTTCTAATGTCCTTTGATTTTTTTTTTTCTCAGATTCTTAAACACAAAATATCTTTACTTGAAGCAAGCAATGCAGAGCTACAGCGGGAGCTTCAAGAACGTCGAGTAACTTGTGAGAGTTTAACACAACGTGCTTGTGATGCTCAGGTTTTTCTTATGTCCTTTATGTTTTCAGTTCTAGTAAAATGTTGTGAGTTCATTACAATATCGTTGCAGTGAGTTTTGACGTCCAAGTTGTTGGGTCTCACTCAAGGTGTTGAATACTTTTAGGTTGAAAGAGACCAACTGCTCATGAAAATAGAATCAATTCGAAACGGTAAATCTTGGGATGAGATTGACTCAAATTCGAATCAGGTTTGAATATCAAGTCCTTGCTAATGTGCCTTTACAGTTTTCTGATGAAAAAAACTATCGCTGACAAATTGTCTGAACTCTGAACTCATTTTTAGGATTATGACCTGGTGAAATCTTATGTGTCAAAGATCCAAGATCTGGAAGGAGAATTGCTGCGCTTAAAAAATTCAAACAACACAAAGTCTAGCCGTTTTTTTGTTGATTGGGTTGATTCAGATGATAATGGATTCCGGTCAAAGAATGCTTTATATGCATGTGGTAATGAGTATTCATCTGCCTGTGATGCCAAAGCTGTGGACATACCAGGTAGCATATTGGAATTTGTTTTTGATTATCACACAGTCTATCTTTTAATCGAATATTAATGCTTGTGGCTGACGTTAACAATATCATTTTTGACAAATTTGTTTTGATTGACACAAGTGCATCAAATTTTTGAGATGACAAATTGATATCTCAAAGCTGGACTACAGCAGCATTTCGACTTCTTAATATCCAAAGTTTTTGTACATTTATTTTTGTTATCTCTGTATATTGGCATCTAATATTAAATGTCAATAGATTGGTTTAACATTGTACGACTTGTATGCAGATGACATAGAAGACGACGCAAAGGAGAAAGAACACTCTTCTCTTCAAGAAAAGTTGGATAGGGAGCTCAAAGAATTGGATAAGAAACTTGAACAGAAGGAGGTAAAAGTTGCTTGCTTTAGTTTTAAACTTATGAAGATGTTGAATCTTTTGTTTTGTTGAGTTTTGATTTCCTAATACCTTTATCAAATTAAGCAAATTCACAATATTTATGCTTTCAAATTGCTAAGATGGGCTTAAATAAATTGTATAACTTGTTTTGTAGGGATTATGCTGATATCATAACATGTTTCTACTTCCTAATTTTTTCGTCTCTTGTTGAAGGCCGAAATGAAGCTGTTTAATAATGCTGATACTTCAGTTCTTAGGCATCATTATGAAAAGAAACTTCTCGAGTTAGAACAAGAGAAGAAAATTTTGCAGGTGATTTCTTTGTGATATACTATCTAGGTTTTATTGCATTTAAAACGTTCTTGTAATAACTCTGTTCCTTTTTTATATTATTGACAGAAAGAAATTGAGGAACTAAAGTGCAATCTTGCAAATATTTCATCCACCTCTGATGACGGTGCACAAAAGTTAAAGGAGGATTATCTTCAAAAGTTGAATAGTCTTGAAGCACAGGTGAACTAACTTATTATTTGGAATGTCTTAACTCTCAATGGCCACTCGATGCAGTGAACTATTTATTTGCTTTCCAGGTCTCTGAGCTGAAGAAAAAACAAGATGCTCAGGCTCAACTCTTGAGACAAAAACAGAAAAGTGATGAGTCTGCAAAACGACTTCAGGATGAGATCCAGAGAATTAAAGCTCAAAAGGTGCAATGGTCCTGTTAAACTTGTATTCTCAGTTACAAGTAGAAATCCATTTTTTCCCCTCTTTTGGGGTCATTACTGATAGTTTATTTTCTTTAGGTTCAACTGCAACACAAGATGAAGCAGGAATCTGAACAATTTAGGTTATGGAAAGCTTCGCGTGAAAAAGAAGTTCTCCAGGTAAATGCAGTAGGGTAGAATTTTCTTTGTTTAAAATATCCTTGGTACTTTATTATTCCATTCTATAATCGCACATAAGGAAATTTTCCCAGCTTGCGGGATTCTTTTTTACATTCGATAATGGTATTATCTATAATTTCATCTCTGTTTAGACTTTGTTAGGTTAATTGCTGACATTTTACATATAAGGATTAAGGAATGAGACTCTCTAGTCTTTAACAAGAACCACAACATCTAGCCCTGACACCTTTTCAACTAATTGATTAGTTATGATAGTGAGTCTTCTAATACATATTTTTTTAATTACCAGCTTAAGAAAGAGGGGAGGAGGAATGAATATGAGATGCATAAGCTGTTAGCGTTGAATCAGAGGCAAAAGATGGTGAGTTGTTGTTCCAATCATTTGCTGTTGTGGTCTTATTTGGTCGATGCTGCTTATTCCCACTATTTGTATGTTCATTGCAGGTATTGCAAAGGAAGACAGAAGAAGCTTCCTTAGCTACAAAAAGGCTAAAAGAACTTTTGGAATCTCGAAGGGCTTCCTCACGTGACACTGCGGGTTAGGAGACCTACCGTGCCATGTAGCTCATTTCTTATTTTGTTAGCTTATTAGTAACTGGCAGTTTATTTTTTATACACAGGTGCTGGAGGTGGGAATGGTCCTGGAGTTCAGGTACTCTTTAACTGTGATGAGTTTGTAAATTGTACGCAAGGATTAAATTGTTTCCTAAACATTGATGAGTGCTTGATTTTGCTGGATATTATACTTTTAAGTTCTTGTATGATGGTTTTGCTGAATACACATCATATTTTCATGCACGCTAATGAGTGGATGTCTTGATGTTTTGGTAGCTTCTACTTGACAAAATTGTTTTCTATTTGAAGGCTTTGATGCAGGCAATTGAGCATGAGCTTGAAGTCACCGTCCGAGTGCATGAAGTACGTTCAGAATATGAACGTCAAATGGAAGAGTATGTGCTGTTTTCTACTTTTAGATTCTTCTAAAATTTGAGACCTTCAGAGTGAGTAGCTGGAGTCCTTGATTAAATTTATGAGCACAAGTTTGAAAAATACGGTGGTGGCTAAGATTTCCGTAAGAATCTGATAATTTATGTTATTTTCACTTTCTTTATATTAAAGACTTTTAATAGCTGTAAGAATATAATTTATGTTATTTTCACCTTTAAATTGAAGTGACAGGATTAGAGACATTGGACATATTCATTATTTAAGGACTTTTATATATTTTATATGAAAGATTTGCTTCTATTATATTTTTCACTATATGAATCAAAAAAAGATGAGAACACTTCAAGTAATTAACTAATTTTCCCGGCATAATTTTGAGGGAGTGTTCAACAAGATTTCCATGATTGGTTTTGGTCAGCAGGCATTCAATGACAGTTGCTAATGGGGTGGTTTTTATGGCACTTTTAGATTAGAGCTTTGCTCACATTCATTTAATTATTGCTTTTCATTTCAGGAGGACTAAAATGGCCAAGGAGATCACCAGGTTAAAGGAAGAAGCAGAGATGATGAGGCAAAATAATACAAGGTGCCTTGCAGTTACCTATTTCATTTCATAGTTGTATTCTTTGGCAATCTGTGGTTGACAAGCTCTGTTTGATTGGTTGCTAATGTAGTGATTGCCTCATATCAATGTCTCCTGGTGCAAGAAATTCAAGGATATTTGCCCTTGAAAACATGCTTGCTGCTACTTCTGCAACTCTCGTGTCTATGGCATCTCAGTTGTCAGAGGCAGAAGAGCGGGAACGGGTTTTCAGTGGCAAGGGACGTTGGAACCAAGTCCGATCCCTTGCTGATGCCAAGAATTTGATGAATTATTTGTTCAATATTGCATCTTCCTCCAGGTAGTAGCCTATCTGCAAGTCATTTTTTGGTCCATGATTTAGCCAAGATGCCTTGCGAAGTTGTTAAATTAGAGATATTCCACAAAAGGAATATCTGCTAAATCGCTAGGAATATCTGTTTACCAGAAATCGTCTTTCGTGATAAACATTTTCTCTGCTCTGTTTATCTCAGGTGTTTGTTGCGGGATAAAGAAGTTACGTGCAGAGAGAAGGATATGGAAGTAAGAGATCTAAAAGAAAAAGTAGTAAGGCTAAGCTGTTCACTTCGACAGTTGGAAATGCAGAAAGCTGAACTTATTCATCAGTTGAAGTTGCAGGTTAGTATGTTTAGCTGTCTGAGTGATGCCAACCCTTTTTCCCCTTTTTCAGGTGCACATCATCCAGATTAAGCTTTTAGTAATAACTTTGAACTTTATGACAGAGTGCACAGAGATACTCAGAATCTTTGGTGGATTCAGGATATTCTAACATAAACATTGGAGGACATAACTATGAATTGCGCAAGCCGGTAGGTCTCACATATCACTAGCTCTCCCACTGCAACGCCTGCAAAGGATTCTCATTCTATCTCATCTTAAATTACATTTTTGGTATTACAAATAATAATCAATTGGTTATCTTTTAATCGGGCTGCAACTCTTAACTTCAGGAAAACCGGCGATCCACCATTTTACAGGAGGACATGGTTATATCTGATACAGAATCAGAAGATTATGATGTGGAAGCAACTGATGACGAATGGGTAGAGTCAGGAAAATTGCGGGGTAGGAAAAGAAAATCGAAAAGCGGGCGTTCAAGCCTGGAAAATATTCAGTCAAGTATCATTAATTCAGAAGATGTCAAAGACAATTCAAGAGAAGGACTTGGAGGAGCATCTGGGGAAACTGCATCAGATGTTTGCTGCTCTTGTAGTAAAGCCTCATCGTGCAAGACAACAAAATGCAAGTGCAGAGCTCTGGGCAGCAGTTGTGGGAGTTCTTGTGGGTGCCTAGCAACGAAGTGTGCCAACAGAGCAGCATCAGTCTCTATGGAGTCACAGGAGCCAACACAATCGGGATTGGTTGAAGGGACCAGAAATGACTCTAGTATTGAGGAAACAGACAAAGATCGCCTTCTTGCTACTCAAGGTGCAGTGTTACTTCAGGGTGCACTGGTTGAGAGGCCCGCTGAGACAAACAGTGATAATGGCCCAAGAAAGGCTCTCTCTGACATTGGAAATACACTGGTGCGTGTCAGTCATCCTTTAAAAAGTCAAGTCTCTCTCTGCATTGGGAAAATTCATTTAATTTAATCATCTAATTTTTCTTCATGTCATTTATTGCATTAGAACTGAAAGTACTTCAAATTGCTTCAGATTGCCATTAATTTCACTAGCATTTTTTGGGTTGGCTCTATTTTATAATGCCAGTGGTTCTTTAAATTTCTTCTGATTCTTGTGTGGGTCTAAAACAATCTGGTAGACCCCGTTAACAATAGTCTAATACCGTCTCTTTTTGGTTTGCAGGCCAAATCAAATGCCCAGAAGGGTAATCCGAGGAAGAAATGGAGAAAATCCACAATACTTATTGTTTCAGATCCGCCACCTACCTTGCAGCCAGAGAATTCTGACGTCCCCAAGAAAGAAAATAATGGCATTAGTGAAGAAAATATCTCCGTGAACTTACCACATAAAATGCCCTCGTCTAGACCTGAAAGTGCTGCCGTTGCCCCCAAGGCAGAGAATAATTTCATAGGGACAGATATACCTTTGAAATTACCACGGGCTTTGAGAAAGCAAGTATCATCGAATGGTGGCGTTCCATTGTGGGACAGGAATGCTAGCAAGCCAGATGAATCTGTCAATAAGAGGGAGCCTGAAGTTGTTGATGCTAGAAGTCCGGTTCGACCGAAACGAACACTGGAGAAAGAGAACAACGGACGTTGATCTTTCATCCATGTCTTGCCCTTTCATGTTTATACTCAAAGGCCAAACCCCACAATTTTTGAGAGCAATGCCATTACCATATGCTTATGGTGAATCTGTCGAAAGAAGACTACCGTGGCGTATCGGGTGACCAGAAATGTGCATCAAATTGATTTTCGTTTGTCTTCAGCAGACAAAGATGGATTGGCTTCTTTTTCTTGGTTCTTAGACAGCTTATTTAAGCGTTTCTGTGTTGAATAAGCATTCAGATGAAAGCAAGAAACGGATAGTGTATCAAGTTGTTCAGGCTTTGGCTCTTCTCCATGGTGATCTTCAAATCATCAGGGCATATCCTTGAGTGAAATCACGGCAAAATTTCCTTTGTATCAAAGCCGTCATTTTAAAGATTCCTTCATTTTATTGTAAAGATAGATTCCTTCATTTTGAGTCCGTCAGTGGGAAAATAGTTTCTGCCTGGTGTGTCTTACGACGTTGCCTTTCGTCAGTGAAAAAGTGGAGTCAATCATGTATGCTAACAACGCCAATGGAGGTCCATTACATGGAATATGGGGCGTTTGTTGTGTGTGTGTGTATATATTTTTTGAGAATTATTTTTATATAGAAATAAAAGTGTGAAAAAAGTGTTTAACAAAAATCATTGCTTGGAATTATTTTTACATGGTAATATTTTTTAAAAGTCTATACTAAACAGGAAAATTGAATAATTTCAAGTAAAGATTCTTAAAAATAAAAAAATATTTCACAAATCAAATGTATTAGATTAAAATTTTCAGCAATTTGTGTGTTCTGAAAGGAAAGTGATCTACCTTTGATTATGAAATTTTTTGAAAAGAGAGTGAAAGTGTGAAACAAAAGTATGAGAATTATTTTTATATAGAAATAAAGGTAATTTCATGTATGATTTTGAATTTGGAAGCCTCATGGGCTGACTTTTAAATGTGCTCCATTATTTCTACAAGTAGAATCCATGTTTGTATCATTTGTGTTAGTTACCAATTGAATCATTTTACAGTATTTTATTTGTAATAAATTGTTGGTGATTGAGATTATCAAGTTAAATATTACAACTTTGAATATATAATGGAATAAAGTATCTATGAGGCCCTGTGGTGGATATTCTTCATTATCTATTTAGAGTTACAGACTTATATAGCTTGAGTGAGCCTATGGTAAGTCCTTGTCATATGCTGGTCATGGACCTCCAGTTCGGGTCATGACAAAGTTGGTATCAGAACTTTAGGTTGTCCTTGTAGATAATGGAGCAAGTGTTCTTTAATAGTGTCAAAATTATAATATGAACGTGGGTATACTCATAATTAAGATACTATTAGGGACCTATTAGGGTGTTTATAATTTCTTCTAGAAATTCTGAATTAGTATGCTTCCTTCCTTGTCTATGTTATAGGAGAAGTCAAAGTTTGATATGATTGCAAGTGCAAACATGAAAACCTACTATGGATTCCTTATCATTTAAGTATGATAATCTGTGGCTAGTTTGGGTCATTTTGTTTGATTGCTTTATATTCTTGTAAAGCAATGGTTAGAGATGAACATGATTACTAATCATATAGGATATGCTTGCAGTGAAACAAAATGCAGGCTAGTAAAGTCTAAAAGTAAGAAAGGCTAATTAAATTTAGTAGTTTAAGATTTCACGATATACTTAATATATATAAATTTGATAATGGACTGGGTGTCCACTTATTTTACAAGATAAATTTGAAAAGAATATATGGATACTGGTTGAAAGTACTTAAGGGATAGAAACATTTTCTTATTGATCTAATTTGTGAGATAGACTTATTGTGAATATGATATTGACTTAGAAGAAAAAAATGTGACAGGAATGATGGGGTGAATGTATACTTATGGTTACATATGAGTTAAAGTGTTAATCTATTGTTGGTGATTGATTGGAACCATCAAAGAGGTTTATTTAAGATTGATAATTTAGGATACTATACCCTGCCAAGATATAGCAATTTCTGTAAACTTTCAAATTAAGAGTTGGTATCTAACTTGGTTAAATAAGTCAACCCATAGTCTATTCTTTGTTTGGGACAAAATTTGAAATATATTGAGCATATCTTTATTGGAAGGCCATTGTAGGTGCCAACGTAATAGATTTGATACAATGTTTATGGAAAACATGAGTAAAATTATGCAATAGTTTGAAGGATTTGTTGACTCAAATTTTGGTGATTTGAGATATTCTAAAACATACTACAAGTGTTTGTTTTAGTTTAAGTGTTAGATAATTATATAAGGATCTAAATGTTAGTTGAGGTATTATTTAGTATATCAGGATTAGATATAGAAATTGTACTAATTTTAGTGATGCTTATCAAAATTAATTTTGAAGGTTTAGTTGATGAGTCGAATCAGTACTACTGCTTTGGACAACTTGAGTAATTAGTTAATGTTATTTATGGTTTTAATATGAAAATGACAACAATTGGTGAAACTTTCTTATAGGAATGCTACTATTTGGAGACTTAGTTATGAAATTATCTATTGGCTAAGGAGTGATAAATATTTTAGTTAAGATTTAGGAATTTTAATTGATATATTATATGGAGTAAGAAGTTCATATATAAGGTAATTGGCTTGTAGTATTAGAATATCACAATGTAATTTTGGTTCTGAGCCATGTTGGGATAGATAAAGTTGAAAACTACGAATTTACCGATTTGAAATATCTCTTTTGGTACAAGAGTAGTTGATTAAGTGATATTAATTTGACATACAGATGATGTTAAAGCTATGCTCAGATAAAATTTACTGAAAATATACTTATATAAAAAAAATGATGTATATGAAGGAGACTCCATGTTTATAATTCTTAGGAAGTTAAATGTTATGAGAAGGTATATTTTTTTTTCTTGGTATCGAGAAGTTGCGGAAGTGACATAAAATGAAAAGGTGTTGCTCACTTTGAATGCAAAAACTCAAGGATTGTTAAAGGTTTTTAGATATATAGTCTTGCTTGACCATGTGTGGAAAAACATAAGGATCAACTGAACAAGTTATATTTATTTTAAAAATATTTGAAAATCATTATAATTTCGGGATGATTCTATTAGCTTTCATTAGGCTTTTATTGGAAATATATGAATTATTGGTGAGAAAAATTAAAGAATTGATCTATCAAATTTTCAGTTTATTGGCTAGATAATATTGTTATTGATAATGAATAGCAAATCCTTATGATTCATGGTTTGATTGTAAATTGACCTAAGGGTGGAGAAGGTTTACCTTGGGATAGATTTATCTTGTTGTGAGGAATATTAGTACTAGAATTTCAAGTGAATGTCTTGATAATACCTTAAAATGCTTGTTTGTATGGATTCCAATTTAGTCTTGAATGGATAGTTATAATGAGGTTTAGTAATAATAATTCTATTTTTGAGCTTAAGGCTATGACCAATTACTGGTTTGGTATTATAGAAAGTCTATTAGATTTATTTGAATATAAGACTATAAATTGATATGAATGTGCAAATGGTTTTATGCACATTTTGATGATCGAATAGTAATGTTTAGAGTATAAATTTAATATGTTGTAATTTAAGGTATTTTTGAATGTCATGTACGAATGTTACATATACAAGTTAAGGCATATTTGATATGATATTAATAATAGATTAAATTGGTGAGTATTTGGAGGCCCAAACCTTTGGATTTAATGTTGATATATGGTGCATGGAAGATGTGGGTAAACATATCTAAGGAGTTTCATAGTTATTAAGTGTGTAAAACTAGGTTAACCGGATTGGATAGATGACTAGACTTAATTATGAGAATTTTCTAGAAAAGGTTGATATATGGTCTATCGATTTTAGTTACGATGAGGAATCAAATGATTGTTGAAGGACCTAATACTTTTATAAGAATAAGATTTGACACCTTAGGATTGAGACTAGATTTTTTTAGAAATTTTAAAATTTTGGAAATAGATTAGATATCCAATTTGGCCAATTATGATTTATTTAGAATGCTCAATACGAATATTCTATGGGTGAGTTTAAGGCGGGAAATTCACACAAATGGAGTTAATGTATGCATGAATAACATTAGGAAATTTCTTGATTTAATATAATGTTAAATGAATTGTTTATAAATAAAGTATAATGGTTAGAAGACCGTAGTGTAGTACGGTTTAGAATTAAGAATTGACTAAGTCTTATGTTTGATTGTTTGAAATTAAAGGTTTCTTAAGGTGGAGAAATGTAAAGCTCTCAGGTAGAATGATGAAGGAAGTGACTATATTTTTTTGATTTATAGGACTAGTATGAAATCTTTTTCCAAAATGTGGATAAGTGAAGCATGATTATGATGAAATTTTGTATACAATGGTTAAGGCCTTAGGTGTTAATTATGGATGGTTTTTAGACATTTAAAGCCTAATAGCCTAATTAATTGATTGAAGTGAGTGATTGATGTTGTTTGATTTTAGAATGGCTTTATCAGTACAGAGATCTAAGAATAGAATTTCTATAAGTGAATTTGAGTATTTTGTAGTTAATACGTTAAATGTTATGTTTAGAGATCTTGATGGTTTTAATAAATAAAAAAAAATGTTTGACTAGATTATATTGCTAAGCTAATCAACCAAAGACGTTAAAAAACCTACTGTCAATATTTGTCATATCAGATTGAGGATGTCAATTAACTACTTAATTTAGAAATCCCTTCAGATAGCCTTAAAGATTCTTTAGATTTGATATTAACTCATTATCCTCAGACTGTGGTCAATCAAAGAGAACTACTCAGATGTTAGAGGATATATTTTGCTTCTTATTCTAGGCCTTGGAGGAAGTTAGAACTAGCACTTACCTTTGATGAAAGTTGACATATAGCAACAGTTACTAATATATTTAGTAGAACCTATTGAGGACTTACAAAAGAAACAACGTCAATTATCAATTGGTTAGTTAAGGTTGGCGGGTCTAAGTTTTTGGGTTAGATTTAATTCAAAATAGCCAATAAAAAAGTTAGATTGGATCATGATCATTAGGTGAATGCTCGAAGTAGAATAACATCTCTGCTACGTAAAGTAATTCATTGCCATAGTAGATAAATAAGTGAATCGTTTACGCTCTATGGAATTCGTTTTGGTTAAAGTTGATTGGCATGGACGGTCAAGTGAAGGAATAACTTGGGATCTAAAGCAGCTATGCATGAGAAGTACCCACACCTATTCGATGAATAAGATTAGCAGAAATTTTAAATTTGAAGAAGAATTTATTTTAACATGGGGAGAATGTGACAATCTGAAAAAAAAAAGATGAAGAGAAAGAGATGGATTAAGATATATTGTAGAAGATCTTTAGTATAAATTTTGAAATCTCTAGAATATTTTAGAAGATCTTTTAGTATATATTTAGAATATCTTTAGAATATTTTACAAAATCTTTAGTATATATTGTGGAATCAATTAGTCCTCTAATTGATGAAGTAATTTTAGGAGTTGTATCCTAATTTCATTATGTTTCTATTTATTTACTTATTTGATTAAGGTACTATAATATAAATAGGGGTTAGTACTTTATCTTTTGTAACACATATCAAACATCTATTACTTATTTCTCATATCAATCAAAACTATTATTTTATCTCCATTCTCTTTTCTTTCTTCTTCCAACCTAAACCATATAATTTCAACAAAGTATTGGAAAAATAGTAAATTCCTTCCCCAAGGAATGGTTATATATAGACTCTAAGGTAAACAAGTTTAATTGCCTTTCCCCTCTAGGCCCTTTGTAAAAGAGTAAGAGATTCTAATAAATTTTAGAAGTAGTATCTGACGTCAATTCAGAGTTCATGCTATTCTGGCTTAAGTTAAGTGAGTGAATATTTTTTGTAATAGCATTTTTTTTAATTTCATGGGCTGTTTTGTGTAGTAAATTTTGGAATTGGTATTTAGAATTATGATTTAGGATTTGGGAATTAAATTAGGCAATTTAATTGTCTATAATTGATATAAGGATTTTTGGTATTTCTATAGTTATAAAACGATACAGGGAACCTCTAGTTCACGAAGGCGAATTATTGG
This sequence comes from Castanospermum australe, assembly GCA_019955255.1. Taxonomy (NCBI): domain Eukaryota; kingdom Viridiplantae; phylum Streptophyta; class Magnoliopsida; order Fabales; family Fabaceae; genus Castanospermum; species Castanospermum australe. The sequence goes on from NSJW01000081.1 coordinate 427,997, forward strand.
AGGAAGTCCCAATTATATATTGCTAGTACTATGAGTGGTTTCTATCTGTTATATGTCTATTTGAAATAGATTTTTATTACTGAATTTTGAATATAGTAGAGTTCAGGGATTCTTGGACAAGCAAACTTTTAGAAAATTCATATCTGATTTGTGAATACGATTATGATAAACTGTATATTGAATTGAAAATTTTTGCTATCAGGAAAAATATTAATTTTTGAATTGTCATGTGTTTAAGACTAATTATCAGAATGGTTTTGAACCATTGAATTGAAAATTTTGTGTTTATGGATAATATCGACATTTTAGATTTGCTATATGTATGGACTTCATATGGACAATGATTTTGGACCATTGATAGAAATTGATATGGACATCTACTATATCAATAGAAGAAAAATTCAAAGTATGATAAATCTTGAGTTTTCTAATGTTAGAAATCGTTTTCTTGAATTATGTTAATATTATTTCTATTCATAAGAAAATTTATTATTATTTTATATGTATTACAATTATTTTTGAAAAATAATTTTTTTAGGAGAAATTCTTGTCAGACACTGTATCTAACAACAGTGAATGTTAGCCTAGTGCATCTTGTATAATCAAATTGGATCGCAGCTAGCTGGGCGATACTAGCCCAGTGGGTCATGTGGGTTAGATATCATTTTTGAGCATGACGCTCGACAGTTCAAGCTGTTTGCTTGTCAGATTTAGTTCAATCTGGTCTACAATATGCCCCTTGACCCAGTTTCACTTTGAAATTGAAAAAATTGATAAAAGCAATGGATGAGGATGACCAATCACTAAAATGGTTGAGCTAAAGATGTCTGAATTCGTTGTCTTCTGCTTCAATGATGCTCTATTCCTTTTTTAAGAATGACTAGAATCGAGATGAATCGAATGAGTTTCTACTTTGAAGCATTTATTTCTCGTTTCTTGTTAAATTAAGAGTTCTCTTGCATTAATTGCTTTTCAGTGTGTGCGCGCTAGTGGTTGTTAAGTCCAATTATGGTGAACATCTGACAAAAGATAAACACAGCTAATTAAGAAGGCAAGAGAATCTCTTTAACGGATTCGTCTTTGTGTGCTACACACTACACAGTGCACACCAAGGCAGCAAAACTGGTACAGAACAGAAAGCAAGAGAATGTCACTGGGTGATTAGCATGTGATGATCATTGATTACTTTGCCAATTTGTGAGAAATGTGATCCTCGTTTTTCTGCATCATTAAGGCAATTTATATGTCAGTAGTCAGTACAGCCAAGTTGTTTAAGCATGCCATGAAGCATATGTTGCTATAATGATTGATTTACTCACTAAAGATAAAGACTAAGTCGTTGGAGGGGAAAAGATACATAGGGAATCACCAGACAGCCTGTCTCTAAGTTTTTTGCTTTTCTTTTGAATACGGAATCGGGTGAAAAGGGTGAATGGATTGGACTCCTATGATCAATTCATATGTAGGCCACATAAATGTCTTCCTATTTCTTTTGTTTCCCATGACAAATCAGAGTGTTCGATGATTTTATATCTTTTTTCTAACATTACGTTAGCCCTAGTAATAATTTTAAAAGAGTGGAGTTAAAGTATAGACATTAACTTGATTTTTTATAAATACAAAAACAGAAAGCCCATCATTGTGGCCCCATAATTAGACATGATTCACAATATCAAAATATTATATTTTTTATTGCCGGCTAGCAATGGGCTGGTTTCCAAGTGACTCAAAGTTGAGCAATTCCTGAAAGCCTATCATTATTTTTGTATCGGTGTTATTTGATTGGGGCAATAAGACATATGAACAGAGACAAAATCAACGAATCAGGCCCAGCTCTTAGCCCAAGAGAAACCCTGGGATCAGCAACAATGTAAGGAACCAAATTACCAGCACAGAATTAAAATCAAACACTCAATATTATTACTGAGATGAATTTAATACAATGGAACGTTAGCATCCAGTTAGCAATACTGGTATGCAAGTATCATCAGAAGAGGAAAATCACACCCTAAAGGAAG